>OX328131.1:68461053-68804131 GCA_946811695.1 Gonocerus acuteangulatus
TGGGTCCGGAGTAAACCCCTCCCCCATCTAATGAACCGATTTAGTTTATTTTGACAACACATTTTTCTCGGTAGATTATCACTACGAATACCAAGTTTCGATGAAATATATCAAAAACTACGGCTGGCATGGTCAAATAAGTGTTTTGGGTCCGGGGTAACCCCCCCCCCCTTCTAATGAACCGATTTAGATTATTTTTACAACACATTTTTCTTTGTAGATTATCACTACGAATACCAAGTTTCGTTGAAATATATCAAAAATCCTTCCGTTGGACCGATTTTGGTGGTTTACGAACTCGTTCAATTGTTTGTTAATTGATCGCTGTATTTCGTGATGAAAAAACAAAAACTCTGGCCGCTATCGTGTTAACAGATACACACACACACACACACACACACACACACATATATATATATATATATATATATATATATATATATATATATATATATATAAATTTGAACGGGGGTCATTTTCGGTTTCTACTAGGTATGATCGATAAAGAGTTGAAGAAATTTTTCAAAAATTCCGTCATGAGTGCAACCTCAATAGCTACTTTCCTTCGGAGGAAAGTGCTAAAAACCTGCATTATTTTTGAACTAACCAAATATTTCGAAACATTTCACCAAATTGACGATATGTGCCCAAAAATTATACGAATGCTGTATAAAATAGACGATTTAATGAAAACCGATTTTTAATAAAGCCCTTAGAGGAAAGTCGAATGAGTTGTTTGAGGTTTTGCAAAGCCCTTAGAGGAAAGTCGAAGGAGTTGTTTGAGGTTTTACAAAGCCCTTAGAGGAAAGTCGAAGGAGTTGTTTGGGGTTTTACAAAGCCCTTTAGAGGAAAGTCGAAGGAGTCATTTGAGGTTTTACAAAGCCCTTAGAGGAAAGTCGAAGGAGTTGTTTGAGGTTTTACAAAGCCCTTTAGAGGAAAGTCGAAGGAGTCGTTTGAGGTTCTACAAAGCCCTTAGAGGAAAGTCGAAGGAGTTGTTTGAGGTTTTACAAAGCCCTTTAGAGGAAAGTCGAAGGAGTCGTTTGAGGTTTTACAGAGCCCTTAGAGGAAAGTCGAAGGAGTTGGTTGAGGTTTTACAAAGCCCTTTAGAGGAAAGTCGAAGGAGTTGTTTGAGGTTTTACAAAGCCCTTTAGAGGAAAGTCGAAGGAGTCGTTTGAGGTTTTACAGAGCCCTTAGAGGAAAGTCGAAGGAGTTGGTTGAGGTTTTACAAAGCCCTTTAGAGGAAAGTCGAAGGAGTTGTTTGAGGTTTTACAAAGCCCTTTAGAGGAAAGTCGAAGGAGTCGTTTGAGGTTTTACAAAGCCCTTAGAGGAAAGTCGAAGGAGTTGTTTGAGGTTTTACAAAGCCCTTTAGAGGAAAGTCGAAGGAGCCGTTTGAGGTTTTACAAAGCCCTTCAGAGGAAAGTCGAAGGAGTCGTTTGAGGTTTTACGTAATGTACGTGGATCCTAGGGAGCAAGTCCAATCAACCTTGCGATGTTAATGCACCCGTCAAGGCTATGGGAAGGTTGACTTCTTTACGCTCTTTACTTATACCCGTGTGCTGTTGACGTCTCGATGGCAATCAGTTAGCGACAGTATTGGTGTAGACGCATCTGCTTTTGGGTGTTGGCAGGGGGCAAACTAATTTTAGTGGAATATCTTCTGTAAGCGTAAATCGAAAAATTACCGGAACATTTTTTTTTTTTTTTTTTTTTTTTTTTTTTTTAGTACCTATAAAAAAAATACGTTTAGTTTGTTCTTCTTTCAATCATAACTCTAAAAGTATTCACGTTAGGGATTTTCCGAAGGCGTCAAAAGATTTTTAATGCCATTTACTATCTGAGCGCGCGGCTATGCGCTAGGCCAAGTTACAGCAAGCACGACATTTAGTATCTGAGCGCGCGGCTATGCGCTAGGCCAAATTACAGCAAGCACGACATTTACTATCTGAGCGCGCGGCTATGCGCTAGGCCAAGTTACAGCAAGCACGACATTTACTATCTGAGCGCGCGGCTATGCGCTAGGCCAAGTTACAGCAAGCACGACATTTACTATCTGAGCGCGCGGCTATGCGCTAGGCCAAGTTACAGCAAGCACGACATTTACTATCTGAGCGCGCGGCTATGCGCTAGGCCAAGTTACAGCAAGCACGACATTTACTATCTGAGCGCGCGGCTATGCGCTAGGCCAAGTTACAGCAAGCACGACATTTACTATCTCAGCGCGCGGCTATGCGCTAGGCCAAGTTACAGCAAGCACGACATTTACTATCTGAGCGCGCGGCTCTGCGCTAGGCCAAGTTACAGCAAGCACGACATTTACTATCTGAGCGTGCGGCTATGCGCTAGGCCAAGTTACAGCAAGCACGACATTTACTATCTGAGCGCGCGGCTATGCGCTAGGCCAAGTTACAGCAAGCACGACATTTTGTATATTTAGACGACCCAAAATGACCCTATAACTCTGGTTCTATAGAATCTTGAAATATTAACCATACATAGCAGATATCTATTATATAAAAATGAATCGCTAAATGTGTTGGTAAGCGCAAATCTCGAGAACAACTCAACCGATTTCGCTAATTCTTTTTTTATAATATTCCTTGAACTACGAGGATGGTTCTTACGGAGAGAAAAATTTAAAAAGTTGCCCGAAAAAGTCTAAAAACAACACTTTTGGGGTACTTTTTACTTCCTTAACGCAAATTCATTTTTAAATACAAACATATGTTCTCAATTATAATATTTTTAACACTTAACATATTTGGTTATTTTTGTATAAGCAAAAAAATTAAATAAATAAGAACATGTAATCACTAGGTGACATTAGAATCACATGTTAATAATTCCATTTAAATTAATTTATATTTGTATTAACGAAGTAAAATAGACCCCACTTTTCTATATTCCTATACAAAATATTCGTAATAATACTTAAAGGTCAATTTGAACTTTAATACCATACCATAAAGTGTTAGTGGAGGGGTTCTGGGAAGGCAAAACAATTGAGTGACATTAGTATCGTATAAATATTAATGTCAATATTTGTCTACTAGGTAGGATCGATAAGGATTCGAAGAAATTTTTCAAAAATTCCGTCATGAGTGCAACCTCAATAGCTACTTTCCTTCGGAGGAAAGTGCTAAAAGAGTGTCAAAAGAATAGATGCAGCCAAGCTGTAACTCGTTAAAAGTGGGCTCACCACAGTTTGTT
Source organism: Gonocerus acuteangulatus (assembly GCA_946811695.1). NCBI lineage: Eukaryota > Metazoa > Arthropoda > Insecta > Hemiptera > Coreidae > Gonocerus > Gonocerus acuteangulatus. The sequence goes on from OX328131.1 coordinate 68,464,261, forward strand.
TGCAAAATTGGAATTAATTTTTGTTATTTGACGAGCTTATTTGACGCAGAATTTAAAGCACTTTAATCCCTATTTGAAGTATTTTTACCCAAAATCAACGCTTTACAAAATTAATGAAGACAAACTGAAAAAAGTTATAACATTTCGCGGTTTTTATTATAGTTAGAAATTTCGATGCCAACGTGGTTAAGTCTCTGCAATCTATAATTATGTAAAAAGCTCTACTATTTAATTACGCATAGGAAAAATTAAATATGTTACCAGTACTTTAAATTTCTCCCTCCTGGATGTAGACAGGAATCACGCTAAATATAAGCGAAACAACATTTCCAATTATTCTACTGAAATTCAATATTATTCAGAAAAGGTTTATTTTTGGTGGTCGTTAGATCGTCGGCTTTTGGGCCTTTGGCGGTTTCATACGTAGAATTTACATTGAGGGAACATTTCTTTTCGCATAAATAAAAAAAGAAACGATACGGAGCTATGTTAATTAAAAAAAAACAGAGAATGGACGAGTTTTTGGAGGTTTACATCCTCCACGAAAGGCCATTTGAATTTAAAATTAGATTGTAAAGGTGTCACTTGGTAGGTTCGGATAGCTTATAGGGTGGGAAGAAATGAGAAAACAAAAAAATATTTGGACTTTATTGGCAATATATAGAATTTTTCGCCGATTTAAGACGAGCTATCAACAATGTTTCAGCATAAATTGTCCTGAGATGCAAAACAGAAATATAAGAAAAGCAAAGATGGAATGGTTGGGATTCGGCTAAAGAGACCTCAATACGATTTTTGTTAAGAAAATCTAAATTTAGGAAGTTTCGGCTACTCATTGGTAGCCTTCGTCAGCTAAAATGACAAGAAAAAAACAGAAATTAATACAGAAAAAAAAAGTTTATAATTAAGATAAGTAACAGATCTATAAATAAATTCAACTTATTATTTTTTAGTATTTATTTTTTCTTCTTTTTTGTTATGTTTCTATTGATTTTCTAGAACTCATTCTAATAATTTAACACCAATTGTTCTTTTATAGTAAGTTGAATTTATTTATAGATCTGTTACTTATCTTAATTATAAACTTTTTTTTCTCTATTAATTTCTGTTTTTTCTTGTCATTTTAGCTGGCGAAGGCTACCAATGAGTAGCCGAAACGTCCTAAATATAGATTTTTTTAAGAAAAATCGTATTGAGGATTCCTTAGCCAAATCCCAACTATTCCATGTTTACTTATCACCTCGACGGCTAACTATCTAATCTTCATGCAGAAATATAAAAATTTCGGGTATGATTTGAAGATGTATTATTTCAATAAATAATCTAAAATATTTGAACCTGCATAAAATTTACTTATGTAAAATCATTAATTATTATTTTCTGCATACTCCAGAATTTTGTTATTACTTGTTTTTTTATTACAACAATTTTTGATTGATCAATACTTATTAAACGTTTTCCTTATAAAATGTAAGTAAGTGGTTAAAAAATATCAATCGACTCGCAGGAACAGCGACATCTTAGTGCGTTTCAAATTGCTGGGGAGGGATCGGGGGAAGATAAAAAGATGGCTGTATCATCGGCGTAGGTCGTAATATGTCTAGTCGAATGGGTGGGGATATCTGCCTCGTACAGCAGATATAGGACAGTACCTAGGATGCTGCCTTGTGGGACGCCTGAGGATATGGGATGAAAAGCAGACAAGGTAGTACCACCTTATTTGAAAGAAACGATTCGAGACGTAAGATTGAAGGATAAGGTAATATGTCTAGTCGGATGGGTGGGGATATCTGCTTCGTACAGGAGGTATAGGACAGGACCTAGGATGCTGCCTGGTGGGACGCCTGAGGATAAGGGATGGAAAGTAGACAAGGTAGTACCAGACCTTGCTTGAAAGGATCTATTCGAGAGGTAGGATTGAAGGATAAGGTAATATGTCTAGTCGGATGGGTGGGGATATCTGCTTCGTACAGGAGGTATATGACAGGACCTAGGATGCTGCCTTGTGGGACGCCTGAGGATAAGAGATGGAAAGTAGACAAGGTAGTACCAGACCTTGCTTGAAAGGATCAATTCGAGAGGTAGGATTGAAGGATGAGGTAATATGTCTAGTCGGATGGGTGGGGATATCTGCTTCGTACAGGAGGTATAGGACAGGACCAAGGATGCTGCCTGGTGGGACGCCTGAGGATAAGAGATGGAAAGTAGACAAGGTAGTACCAGACCTTGCTTGAAAGGATCAATTCGAGAGGTAGGATTGAAGGATGAGGTAATATGTCTAGTCGGATGGGTGGGGATATCTGCTTCGTACAGGAGGTATAGGACAGGACCAAGGATGCTGCCTGGTGGGACGCCTGAGGATAAGAGATGGAAAGGAGACAAGGCAGTACCAGACCTTGCTTGAAAGGATCTATTCGAGAGGTAGGATTGAAGGATGAGGTAATATGCGCTTTACTTTGTATAACAACCCCGGGTGCCAAACTCGATCGAACGCTTGGACGACGTCAAGGCAGGCACTCATACAGTAGTTTTTACATTTAAGCGCGTAGCATATTGTGTGAACAACGCTGAAGCATTGTTGAATAATGGAATAATAAAATATAAAATTACCGGCGGTATCCTGGCTGTTGATATTTGGTTCTGGTGGAGAGTTGTGCTGCTGTCCAAGCCTGTTTCTCAGCGTCACTAGTTCGCTGGACAGGCTCCTCAAGCGCTGTTGAAGATGGACCGCCTCGTTCGAGGAACATGCATCTGAAAAAGGCAATTATAGCATTTTAACGTACTAGGTTCTGCATACAGCGTATATAGTAGACTAGCTGAATACCCGTGCTTCGTCACGGCAGATAAGTACAGTGAAACCTCTCTATAGCGGACACCTCTGGGAGAACCAAAGTTGTCCACTATAGAGAGGTGTCCGCTATACAGAGGGATTGGTCGAGATGGATACGTACCGAATTTGTACATTTAATTCATGTTTTAATTAACTATTTAATAATTACCCATAACAATTTTTTTTAAGTATATAGAATAATAAATTCAATAAGTATAAACTTAAAAAAAGTTGTTATTCTAAAAAGTTTAAAGCATATAGAAGTTCTTAGTTCTCGGACAACATTTTTGTCACAATTTTCCATCCATTTCTTCAAAATTTCATCTTTCTTCTTCAATATTTCTGCTGCTTGTGTTTTCCCAATCTTAAAAAACTCGGCAACTTTACGCACACCACATTTTTCGCGATTGGAAAATGTTATCACGTCATTTTTTTCTTATCGTGTCAGAGATTTCTTACTCAACAGGAGCTAAAAACCAAACAAAAAGTGAAGAGAGGGAAGTTCTGCGGGAGGAATATGAACCGAACAGAGTTTTGGAATATTCCCGGAACCGTGATACCGCGTAGGCAAAACAATAGTAATCTGCCAGCGGGAAAATCATATGCTTCTGATGAAAAGGAAGGGGTTCCTGTTGTGAAATTCCTAGGAGGATATTACTAGTCACTATTCTCTCTCTCTCTCTCTCTCTCTCTCTCTCTCTATATATATATATATATATATATATATATATATATATATATATATATATATAAATATATATATATATATATATATATATATTCTTACTAAGAGTTTGTTACTGTTAACGCATTTTTCTGAAGACCGACACCGATGGGATCGCTTCTATAAATAACATTAGCTGTAATTGTACGTAGTAAGGAGGTAAAAAATCAGGGTTTTCTGTCCGTGTCCTTTGTAAAGAGGTGTCCGCAATATAGAGGTTTATTTTACCTATAGAAAAATTCAGGACTGTGAGAAAATGTCCGTTAATAGAGGTGTACGCTGTAGGGAGGTGTCCGTTAAGGGAGGTTTCACTGTAGTTATTTTATTACGTTAAATAATGTAACATCAAAATTAACGCTACTAGGTATATAATTTGGTGCAGTTTATTATAGCACGACTCCCGTCATGCTATATGTTATTCATAAATTCATAAGTATAATGTTACCAGACATTGGGGCGCTCCGGACCAGTGCCAAGAAAAAGATAATTTAGAGATAACCCGTTATCCATAGGTTACCAGTAACAGGAGAAGGGTTCGGGATATTATCGGATGGACCATCACCAGGCATAGCGTAAACTCTATGAAGAACAAAATCACGGTTTATTTCTAGTAATACGAGGTCTTCCATCATAGTTAAATTGAACCGCAAATAAAAACAATATTATGAAATATATACAGTACGGTAATATCTGACGTATTATCGTCCTAGCAACGCATCCTGCTCTAACCTACTAAACATTCAAATCCCTCTAAAAATTCTTAAAAATTTGAATTTTTAAAAAATCCTTTCTTAGCGAGTATTTACATTCTAAAGGGAGTGTGCATGCAAAATTTCAAATTTTTCTGTCGAGTGTAATGGGCTGGGCGATGATAGGTCAGTGAGTAATATTTCACAAATATATAGTAGATGGGAGGGATGGCGATTAGAAGACATTTTAAAAAAATTCTTTCATGATTGCACTCTTAATTATATGCTATCAAAAAGTGCTATAGATTATATATGCTAGTCAAAGATGGGCATAATTTTATTTATAAATAAAAATACGAATTTATTCGTACTTCATATACTTGTGAATATGAACATAAAGAAATTCGTACACCATATATTTGTGAATACGAATATAAATAAATTCGTATTCACAAGTGTTAATACGAATTTGTTTTTATTCACATGTATTAAATATAAAAATACAAATAAAATTTTATTCGCAAATTTTTCTGGGAATAAAAATAAATTCACAGAAAAAATTGTAAATAGTCACAAAAAATTTGAATATTTACAAAAAATCAAGTGATTACAAAAAAAATCACATTAAAATATACGAATAAAAATTTATTCACATTATAATTTGTGAATAAAAACTTATTCACAGTAAAATTCGCAAATAAATCACGAATTTATTCGTATTAAGATGATATTAACGAAAGTTATTGAAAGTGATTTTTTTTTTTTTTTTAAGGCGTTTAACGTCTAGGTTATTAGCGCCTAGATTTTTTGTTTACCCCGAGTCCGCCGCGGGACCACCAGCCAAAAAAAAAAAAAATCACCTTCAATAACTTACGTAATATCATCTTAATACGAATAAACCGAAAGTAATGTTTCGTTTCAAATGGTATGCTCTGTGCAACTGAAGCCTGTTCAGGTAGGCGGAAAAGTTCAGTTACGCATGCTCGAAATTCGGAGGGAAATTTTCCCCGCCGGTTTCGACATTTGCATAGTCTCCAAAAAATACGAAAAACACTATAAAAACTGATTGTGTCTCGTTTAAGACGAGGGAAGGCATTGAGATGTCAGGCAAGGGAGATGGTGTATATCTGTTCTTTTATATATATATATATATATATATATATATATATATATATATATATATATATATATACATATATATATATATATATATATATATATATATATACATATATATATATATATATATATATATATATATATATATATATATATATATATATATATATATAGATTTCGTTTTATCATCAAATGATGAATAAACTAATATATATATATATATATATATATATATACACACATATGTATATATATGTGTGTGTGTGTGTGTATAAATTATTTTATTTTTATTAATTAATTCATTTTTTATTACCTGCAGGTTTTTTTCTTAATATTTTGCCAAATTATTGGATTCAAAAAAATTATATAGGCACTAATGACCCGGTTGGTTGAATTTCCTTAAAAAAAAAAAAACTAGTCGGGTCTATCAGGAGCTGGGCTCTGTGACGGTTCTTCTTATCACGAACAAAATGTGACAGTCTTTATATATATATTTTACTAGGAAACGTCTACTACGCAAAAAAATAGAACGTGGATATTCTATAATTTAAAAAATTAACAGATTAGCATGCGAGGATTTAATTACACCAAGAAATTAGCATATAACGGAATATTATTATCTAATTATTAGCTGTAATATTAGTTAATTACTCTAATTGTTGTTTGGATTCCACAGAGGAGTCGATTATTCATGAACGATAGAAATCGACCTTAGTATATGTCGATTTAATTTATAAACTCTGGCATTCTGATATCCTGAATTATTTTCGACAGTATCTCTAAGGTAAACATTTATTTTGTACGTTTTAATCATTTAACTAGCTAGAAATTAAGTACATAGATATACAACCAAAAAACAAAAACAAAACAAAAAAATAAATGAGTGGCTTGGTAGGCTCAAAAGAGCAGACACTCTAGAGGTATTTTGGTTGTCGACCATACGGAATAATATGGAGATTGTCTGGGCAGTACTATGCTCCGGCCACCCGTTTTAGCACTTTCCTCCGAAGGAAAGTAGCTGTTGAGGTTGTAGTCCAGTACTTGGTATATAGCATTCAATTAGCAAACGATTGAACGAGTTCGTTAACCACCAAAATCGGTCCATCGGAAGGGGGGGGGGGGTTACCCCGAACCCGAAACACTAATTTGACCATGTCAGCCGTAATATTTGTTACATTTCAACGAAACTTGGTATTCATAGTGGTAATATAGAGAGAAAAGTGAGATATAAAAATGAACTAAATCGGTTCATAAGGAGGGGGGGGGTTTACTCCGGACCCACAATACCAATTCGCCACTCCAGCCGTGATTTTTGGTATATGTGTTGTAAAAATAAACTAAATCGGTTCATTAGGAGGGGGGGGGGGGGGTTTACTCCGGACCCAAATTACTAATATACTCATACCGGTCGTAATTTCTGCTGTATTGTAACGAAACGCGGTATACGTCGTGGGTAACTCATGAGAAAGAAGTGTTGTAAAAATGAGCTGAATCGGTCAATCGGATTGGGGGGTTTACTTTGTAATATATTTCAAATTATTATCAAATTGTTCTGGTTGTTCTTGTCTTCGTTTTGTTTTGTTTTTTTTTTCTTTTTTCTTTTTTTTTTCTCTTTATTCTTGACTAGACAGAGATTTTTCTGATCATGAGCTTATCGCTAATGTTGCGTAGCTCATAATGAATAAATAAATAAATATGAATGAATGAATGAATGAATGAATGAAATAGCCTTTTATTTCATCAACAAATATTTAAAATTTTGTACAGTTATTGGAGTAATTTTACAAATCAAACGATTAATAATAAAATAATACAAAACAAAACCATTGGATGATAAAAAAAAAAACAACAAATGTTGATGAAGGCCTTCCTTCTCAGGAGTAGAAGTCTACACTTCCCTGGTGACCAGCCTATTGGGAGGCGGAAGTCGCTAAGATCTTTAGTCCTTTATATTTCCAGGCCTGGCGATCTATCGCCAATCTCCACCACAGCGGTCCGGCCTTTTCTTTGAAAACATCTCTCCATCTTTTAGCTTGTCTGCCCCTGTTTCTTTTGAGTTCATATGGCGTCCACCTTGTTACTTCTTGGGGCCATCTCTTGTCTTGCCTTCTCATCAGATGCCCAGCCCAATTCCACTTCAGCGAAGTCATGTATGAAGAGATATCTGTCAGACCAGTTCTCTTCCTTATTGTCGTATTTCTGAGTCTATCCTTCCTCTTCACATTTACCATGCTTCTTTCAATAGATCTCTGCCAGGTAAGTAGTCTATTGGTGTTAGCTTTGGTTAATAACCAGGTCTGGCTTCTTCCGTAGGTTACTACTGGTAGGATGCACGTTTCGAACACCCTCTTCTTCAAAATAAATAAATATACATTTAGATATATACACAATAAGTCGATGTCACACACGACCGAATGTGACACTATATGTGTGATATTTTAAATAATAGAACGAAAAAAAGAGGAAATTAAATGTGTAATCATAATCAGTCTTTACCGAGAGAGAAGGAAAGAAACAAAATGGGCACAGAGTAAGAAATTTGTTTTTATTTTTTTGTTTTATGGCGTGTCAACCTTTTCGGTCATTAACACCATTTCTTTGAGAGGCGAATAATCCGTGATGGTTATAATCATAAAAGATTATTCGCGAACATATACATTCCCATTAATAAGCTGTATAATGTTACATGAGTCTGATAATGCCAATAATTATTTTTAAATGAATCTTGTCAGGAGACATTCTCTTCAATCATTCAACTTCGGTGGTGATATTGATTTTAATTATCTTCGGGCTGATTAATTCTGCCTCTTCCAAGAAGTCAAGAAGTCTTGCTATTTGTTTGGGGGTCATCGGCTAATATTTCATCAATAGAATCTGGTAGTTGATGCTGTTCTTTTAAATGTTCATAAGCCCTGCAATTCGTCAAAATATGCTTTACTGTGAGTTACACATTGCACATGGAGGCGCATTCTTTGACACGAGGAAGGAGTGAGTGAGGTTTGTGTGACCTATTCTTAACCGGGTCAACGCCACTTCTTTTCTTCTTGTCTCTTGGATTGATGATTTCCAAGGTAGAGAGTAAGAAATGTCAGAAAGGGAAGGGCGGGGCAAAATGAGAAACTGGAAGATATGATAAGGCGAAAATGAGAGATACAAAGGAGGCTGGGTGTAATACATTAGAAAATGATAGTGCTTGGGGAGATGAAAAGGGTAATAAAAGAGTTAGTTCAGTAGGAGAGTGGAATGAGAGATTGGAAGTAAGATGGACTGGTGGAAGAAGAGGGATTAAGAAAGAGATGAAAATGGATGAGAGAGATAAAGTGAGTGAGAGAGAGAGAGGAAAAGGGAGAAAGAGAGACAGAGAGTGAAGGAGGAGAGACGAAGGAATAAAAGATAAGGGAGTACGATCGAGAGAGAGCTAAAAAGTGAGAGAGAGAGAAGAAGAGAGTAAAAGGGAGAGAGAAAGGAAGAGAGAGAGAGAGAGAAAGAGGGAGAGAGAAGAAGTAAGTAAAAGGGAGAGAGACAGAGAGAGGAGGGAGAGAGAAGAAGAGAGTAAAAGGGAGAGGGAGAGAGAGAGATATAGAGATAGAGAGGGAGAGAGAGAGAGAGAGGGGGGGGAGGGAGGGAGGGAGGGAGTGAGGGAGGGAGAGAGAGAGAGAGAGAGGGAGAGAGAAAGAGAGAGGGGGGGGGAGGGAGAGAGAGAGAGAGAGAGAGAGAGAGAGAGAGAGAGAGAGAGAGAGAGAGAGGAGAGAGAGAGAGAGAGAGAGAGAGAGAGAGAGAGTGAGAGAGAGAGAGAGAGAGAGAGAGGCCAGGTAGCGAATGGAGGCTGAAGAGAGAGATGAGAAAGAGTGAGGGAGGAGGGAGACGGTGTGGGCTGCCGGGAGCCGGCCTAGAAAGTGTGTTGGACGTTTCGACCTAGATATGGGGGACTTCTTCAGGGTCATTGCACCTAACGGCGGTTTTATTTTTGTCTCGCCTGTAATTTCTCTCCATGCACCTCTGTCATAGTAAACAAGGACTACCCCCAGCCCCGAGGCTCTAGTCTGCCTCACGGTGGGGAGTCACGGGGAACGGGAGAGGGAGGGGGAGAAAAAAGAAGAGCCACGAAGGAGAGAGAAAGTTAGGGGCACTTCTTTTGTGATGCAACTCGATGACGGATGTTACTGTCGTCACAAACCCAGAACATAGGGAATATGATAACAATTATTTATTATGGAACAAATTAAATAACAAATAATTAGATAATTAAATACCTAAACATTTTGCTGGGATAATCCGGTCTCCAAGAGTGGACTTACTGAATCTATCTATTGAAAAAAGTGTCTAAACACCTTTGCATGACGAGTGGCATTACTGTATTTCCCATAGTACCAATTTTTTAGCATATTTTGAAAGGGAAAACCATTCTTTTTAACTTGATAGAAAGAACAGCCGACGTTTTTGAAAAAAAGTAAAACACAAACGTTTTTCCAAGTCAAAAATTGTACATGATGGCACATAGCACTGGAAAATTAGACAATGTATGACCCAACCTCATATTTTGCCATTTGTACAACACTGTTTGTAAATATTGCCATCCATAATTAATACATACATTTAAAGAAAATATGCTTATCCTCTTTTATTGGCAAATACATTTTTTTACTAAAAGCAATTACAAGAATAACAAGCAAAACTATTACACAAAAAACGTACGTTAAAATAAACGAAATTAACTACTTCAAACTTTTAAGCACTCATTTTTCCGAATCAAAAATTGCTTCACTTTCCACTCACCACGAAGAACCCAAAACGTTTCATGGCGGTTGATAATTTGTTTTTGCTACAAGTCCTACAGCAAAGTACTAGGATTTTCAGTCTGGCTCTGACTGGGCCCGGCTCAGAGAAGGGGGGGCGTGATCTGGTCCCGGGCCCGGCTCAGAGATGTGGCGGCACTGCTTTATCAATCAAAAGTAAAAAATATTAGTACAGCAATAAATGAATACGTTAGTCTGTCTCACAAATAAGCAAAGATATTATAGCGTTTATTGTCTTATCAACGTATTTATACGTTATGTGAGCCCGAAAGTAAAATACTGACAGTAATAATGCTAAAACATTGATATCCTCAACCAATTATTTTATTTTTTTTAATTCATATATAAGTATTGCTAGTTTTGATGGCTAATTAGCTTGACCGGTAAAGTTATAGGTCTTTTTCAACCGGCCGCAATATAACTTCCTCAGAACTAGTATGAGGTTATAGTGTGTTTCTAGCAACTATTAAAATACAACTGGTCAAGCAGAAATCACAACGTGAAGGTTATTATTAACCAAGATCAAAGTTTTTAAACAAATAATATTAGAGTCATTATTTTTTTGAGTATTTCGGTAAAAACATCATAAGAATATATCATGATGATTAGATAGTTAGCCGTCGAGGTGATAAGTAAAGATGGAATGGTTGGGATTCGGCTAAATAAACCTCAATATGATTTTGTTTTAAAAAAAACAAAATCATATTTTGTTTTTTTAAAACAAAATCATATTGAGGTTTATTTAGCCGAATCCCAACCATTCCATCTTTACTTAAGAATATATCCGTCACGCAGGAACTTTTTTTTTTTACTCTACAAATAACAAAATTTAGCAGTGAGGTGGATATTAGACGCAGCATTTCTGGGGAATTTCCTTAAAACAGCCTATATAAATACAATGTTTTGTTTTGCTACTTGGGGCCAAAAGACATCCCGTTTCAAAAAAGGCTAACGCCTATAAATCTTAACCGATTTCAATGCACTTTTTTTTAAATGAAAGCAAATAAAATTTGAAACAAATTTGTCTCAGATGCTTCTTTTCCTTCTTTATTAAATTACGAGTAAAGAAGTTAAATTCATGAAGTATTAAAATTGAACACAATACAGCATTTCATTTTTTATCTAACTCTATATCAGCACTGATATCCTTGAAATTAAACATTCAAATTTGATTAGACTTTGAAAAAAGTTCGACTCGCAGGAACTGCGTCATCGGTTCCAGTTCATTTTTTTTTTTTTTTTTTTTTTTTTTTTTTTTACGGCTCATCTACATCTAGGTCATTAGCGCCAACATCCAGGGTTTAGCGAGGAATTTTACCGGCGAGCCGTGGGATGATAAAATTCCTGCCGGAGGTTGGGAATCGAACCCACCATCTCCCGCTTATGAATCCAAGGCGCTAGCCATTAGACCGCGGGAGACCCCGGTTCCTGTTCATATCCCTATTCTCATTTGAAAAGCATGGAATAGAAACAGATAATATTTTCCTCGGCCTTTGTTCAAAGGGTTTTATGGCTATACCTGGGGTCGGGTCCGCAAGACCCTAGAAACCTCTTCTACCGATACTTCATTTCATACGTTTCAATGAATTGGAAAATATCAAAAATTTTCACATATTCCTGTGTTCTTTTACTATAGTAATAATTCTACAGATAAAATCAATTAAAAAATAAAATAAAAAAACCAACAGCATAAAAGCAATTGAAAATATTCAAAAGACGTCATCGAATCTTTTTCTCTTGGCAAGCTATATTTCTAACAATGAATTGTTTTTCTTATTTTGCCTAATCTGTTTTATTGTAAAATACATTATCCAACTATAAGCAATTAAAAAATAACAAGGAATAAAAACAGACAAAATAACAGTTCGAATAAGCAAAATCAATTACTTTAATGTTTTAAACACTTATTTCTCCGATTGACATCGCCTAATCAAAACTTTCATCAGAACCTTTTTTGTAGAGCATTAAGTAAGCTTTCTAATGGTATTCTTTCGTTTACCAAGATTCTCAACCTTTTTCGAGATATTAAGGAAAATATACAAAGTTACCAAAACTTTTTATGTCTGTTAATAAAATATTTTATTCTAACCCTTCCTTAACTCCAAACGTAACCAAAATTTCAACATATTAGGTTTAATGATAGTAAAACATGCAGAAAATGTTTCAACTGAATCCCATGATTCTAAGTACCCAAACCAAAAACAGTATTCAAAAACTATTTTTCTAATTTTCTCAAAAACGGTTAAAGCTATCGCCTTGAAAATGGTTTCATTCGTTTTCCTAGCCAAAGAAGCCTATAAAACGAGTACTTACAAGCTTATGAACTCAAAAACGTAAGCGTTACGATTTTTTTTTTGCGCGAATTTCACCCCAAACGCCATCTTCCAGTGGGCGGATTTTGCTGGTTAACGAACTTGACCTTTCAAATCGGGCGTCAAATTTTTGTACCAAATTTCATCAAAATCGGACCATTAGGGAGGCCAGAAATCCGCGAACAGACAAATATATTAAAAAAAAAATATATATATATATATATATATATATATATATATATATATATATATATATATCATATATATATATATATATATATATATATATACATATATATATATATATATATATATATATACATATATATATATATATATATTTTTAGATGGAACGGCATTTTTTCTCCAGCGGTGGTACTCCTCCTCACTTCTTCCCGGAATATTTCGATGGATTCATCTCCATCTTCTTCAGCCAGGTACACGAAGAAGTGAGGAGGAGTACCACCGCTGGAGAAAAATGCCGTTCCATCTAAAAATACTATCCCAGCGACGAAAATTAACATATATATATATATATATATATATATATATATATATATATATATATATATATACAAATTTTAACTACCGTTATTTTCGGTCTCTAGGGGTTCTGAAACGCGAAATTTTCTAGTCGGCACTTCCGGATTGTTTCATTGTATCAACTTTATAAGCGGGGTTCCTCCCTATCGGGGAGGGAGGAACCGCGCTAAAATCAGCCTGACACATATTCGTAAAACGTAATTTTATTTTAAATTCAACAATGAGATTAATTTAAATAATATTTAGTATAGATAATAATTGTAATGAATTAAATAAGATGCTGAAATATTATAACGGTAAATCATTTTTTATAAACAATTTTATTTACGCAGATTACTTATATAAGGATTGTAAAACTTCTTCAATTTAACTTCTAAACAGGTGATTTAATAAACAAGGGAAACAAAATTCATTCAAATCGGTTAAGATTTAGAGGTTGTAGCCGTTTTTGAAACACGATATCTCGTTGGTTACACTCTGTGCTACCTCAATTAATAATTGAACTCTCAGTGCCAAAGGTGACTAAGCCACAATTAGAAATAACTGTGAAAATTGGAGTTAAAGATATGAAGAATGTGAAAGAAAGTAGTCTTGGTGACAGGTTTTAATTGGATGGAATAAAGTCATTTCTGTCATCTAAAATAAGTGTTTTCAAATTCTTCATATCTTTAACTCCAATTTTCTCAGTTATTTCTAATTGTGGGTTAGTCACCTTTGGCACTGAGCCCTTCAATTGTTTAGTCAATTTTTTTATTTAAATTTTAACGTCCATTTATTATTAACTAGGAATTTTAGGACGGGTTATCTATAGGTTACCACCCTTTTCTAGCCAGTATAGGGCTGATGCCTTTTCTTTTTTCTAAAGAAAAGCCACCAACCCTAGTGGGAATCGAACCCACGACCTTTGGCTCAGAGTGTTAAGTGCTCATGCCTTAACCCTCAGGGCCATCGGGTCTCCAAATTTCGATAATGTACGAATAATTAACTCGTGTTGTAATAATGTAAAGTAAACCCTCTTGTCAAATGTTTTGCTGGGTAATGAATTGTCCAATAGTTTTTTTTTATAGGAATTTTGTGACAAGGAAACATAATTGTGGCCGCTATTGCTTAAAGAGACAAACGTATATTTATATATCGAAAATGACCAGTTGAAATTGTTTTATATATGTACTTATACCTACTGAACAAAATATTTTCTAACATGGATCCGAAAATGCTTTCTGGGGGGCGCTAGAGCTCAAATCTTGTTTTTCAAGCTTTAAATCACTAAAAAGCTTCAAAACCAAGTTGTAACTTCTGAATTATGCATGGTTTGTTTTTCGGAAGGCGGATTCTGTTTGTCAAACATGCTTGGATTTTCGTTTGAAACCAAATAATAAAGAGAGAGAGAGGGAGGGAGAGGGAGAGGGAGAGAGGGAGAGAGAGAGAGAGAGAGAGAGAGATGAGAGAGAGAGAGAGAGAGAGAGAGAGAGAGAGGGAGAGAGGGAGAGGGAGAGAGGGAGAGGGAGAGAGAGAGGGAGGGAGAGGGAGAGGGAGAGGGAGAGGGAGAGGGAGAGGGAGAGAGAGGGAGAGGAGAGAGAGAGAGAGAGAGAGAGAGGGAGAGGGAGAGAGAGAGAGAGAGGGAGGGAGGGAGAGAGAGAGAGAGAGAGAGAGAGAGAGAGAGAGAGAGAGAGAGAGAGAGAGAGAGAGAGAGAGAGAGAGAGAGAGAAGAGAGAGAGAGAGAGCTGGATGTATTTGCTAACTCATGCTGTGGAGGCGATTAGAGAGAGCTCCCACCTCTGGACAAGCACCGCCTCCTGGCTACCTCATAGCTAGACCTATTTACAATCCTACAGCCTCAGCTTTAGTCTTCACTGGCTTCTCGCATCCTTTCTACATCAAAATACAACCTTACAGCCAAACAGGTCCTCGAGTGTATTGGACTTGTTTTAAATTTAGTTTTTTTCCTTTAAATACTGATCTGCGTCAGTTTCGGTAATGTAATCTTTAGTATTAGCCTATCGGTGTTATACGTTGCTTACAAGAAAAGGATTTTTAATTGCATGAATACATCTTTTGCCCTTGCTTTTTATAATAGTCGGAGTCAGTCGCTTTTGCTGATGAGACGACGGGCTGTCAGCAGGACGATTTGAAGCATCAAATTGATTCACCAAACGATCCGGAAATCGTGTCAACGTTGACGAAATAAAGGATATGGTTATTGGCGTGAGTGAGCGAGACCGGGACCCACTTGTTCTGGGAGAAAACGCTTAGAATAGAAACAGTTTTGTTACTGTTTTGTCATAATTAGATGCCGGAAGTTAGGCACAATGCCTTTTTTATCTGAATGGATATATTGAAGAATCAGATAGAAATAAATATGTTTTCGTGCATATAGGAAGTGTAGAGACAATTTTTATTTTGCATTTTTTTGCCTATTTTGGCTTCCGTTGCCTATTTTAAGATTTAAAGCCTCTTTTTGCCTTTTTTAATCGTCGTGCATTTGTTGAATAAGTTAAATTACATATTGCCGTCACAAATATCTATTCGAAAGCTTATTTTCCCAGCCCATGGATTTAACCTCTGTAAATAACAGAACAGAATGTACAGTAGTAGAAGGAATGCACAAGCAAAATTAATTGAAGGAAAGAGAGAGGATGAGGGAAGTACGTCTCCTTCCTCACACCCCTTTTGTTGTGACAATGCTTATTTACCTGGTGAGATTCCTCATTGCCTTCACGCCTAAGGGTACTCGCACGGTGAAGAGGTAGAGGTAGAGGTAAAGGGAAGAGGTAGAGGTAGAGGCCTACATAGAGGGAGGGTTGCATAGTGAAGAGGGTTACCGCGCTGCTTTTCAAGTTTCACATGATTTGAGAGTGAGTCTTCAACTGTGTTGCTAGAAGAGAGGTTGGTAGGATAGTTTATTTTTTAAGTGACAGTAGTGAAGATAGTGATAACATGTCGACAGCGCGTAAATGGTGGATAATTAATGTACCGCGATAATTAAATCTTCTTTCATTTCACTACCGTTATAGTTATTCACAATCCTAAAACACTAATCTCAATTTTTCTAGAGTGAAAATACTACAAAAACGACCACACGTGCAGCAGAGGGTGGAATGAGATAGTAGAAGACTTGAAAGAACCAATCAGGGAGAAGCAACGTCATAGACCGCGCATTAGACCGCTCGAAAAGACAAATAATTTTGTCTTTAAAAGCGGGCGGGAGGGACCTCCAGGAGGCCCGCGAGGTTCACCTCTACCTCTTCACTATGCGAGCCCGCATTACAAACATTGTGTTTGTGTTACATAGAGGTACATCTACCTCTACCTCTTCCCTCTACCTCTACCTCTTCACTATGCGAGCCCCCATTACAAACATTGTGTTTGTGTTACATAGAGGTACATCTACCTCTACCTCTACCTCTACCTCTTCCCTCTACCTCTACCTCTACCTCTACCTCTACCTCTTAACTATGCGAGCCCCCATTACAAACATTGTGTTTGTGTTACATAGAGGTACATCTACCTCTACCTCTTCCCTCTACCTCTACCTCTTCACTATGCGAGCCCCCATTACAAACATTGTGTTTGTGTTACATAACGGTACATCTACCTGTACCTCTTCCCTCTACCTCTACCTCTACCCCGTCCCTCTACCTCGTCCCTCTACCCCTACCTCTACCTCTACCTCTACCTCTACCTCTTCCCTCTACCTCTACCTCTACCTCTACCTCTACCTCTACCTCTACCTCTTAACTATGCGAGCCCCCATTACAAACATTGTGTTTGTGTTACATAGAGGTACCTCTACCTCTACCTCTTCACTATGCCAGTACCCTAATAAATGCCTATTTTAATAAAATTATTGCCTATTTTCAGTTTTTTTAAGTGTCTTTCTGCTTGTCTATTTTAACCAAAAATAAATGCCTAACTATCCGGGCTCTAGTCATAATCTTCAGTGAAAAACTTGTAAAAATGTTCTCTCATCAATGGAATATTCAAGTCTCCAAATGGCACCATTATAATAAATAGTCTGACTCGCAGGAACTGCGACATCTTAGCGCGTTTCCGTGGTTATCTATAGTGCCATTTGTAAAGATTAGAATAGAAACAGTTACTGTTTTGTCTAAATATTTCGTGAAAAATGTAAACACATACATTAACTCACCCAGGACAAAGATGCTATTCGCCAAATATGCGGGGCATCAGCAAAAATAAATGTATAAAAATGTAAAGTTAAATCTCGAAGTGGATCAAGATCTTAGGCGCCACAATAGGGGACTGACAATATCCTAAGCGGACATTTGCGCACCTCTAGTGGCTAACGCCTTAGATTCTCATGCGGGAGATGGTAGGTTCCAGTCGCGCCGGTGGCAGGAGTTCTCATATCACGGCTCGTTGGGAAAATTCCTCGCTGCACCAGGATGTCGGCGCTAATGGCCGAAATTTCGATGCGCCTTAAAAAAAAAAAATGTACGCACCTCCGAATGATATCGCTCTATCAAAAATAGGATAGTAACCGCATTTGAAGGAAATTGAATAAGCTTTGGAATATATTGTCGTTCTCCACGGCCAGTCTCTACGAAAGAGATCAGTCTATCATAACTCGCAAAAAAATCGTATTTGCAGGACATTTAATAAGCTTTGGAACAGATTCTCACATTTACTACGATTTCCAATTGCACAAAAATAAATCCAAACTAGTTCTTTTCAATTTTTCTCAAGAATAATTATAGATTCCTAACGTCTAATTACTTATAAAACGTGAACCTGAAAGCCCAGTAACCCAAAAACGCAAGCGTTACGATTACTTTTGCACGAATATCGCCCATTATACTATGTTCTTGTATAAGATTCTGCTGGTTAACGAGCCTCATCTTTACAATTACACAAAGTGTTTTTGTATCAAATTTCATTAAAATCGGCCAATTTTTGAGGCAGAGCCGAATTTGAATGGCAAAACTTCCGGAGCGTATAGGGGACCTAATAACTAAGGCAAAGGTCATTTAGAGATTTTTTTTTGTTTATTTTTGGAGAAAATCGCAAAGCAAAATACAAAAAAGTTTTTCTTTTTGTATGTACTTATTTACATTTTTAATGGAAATAAATTGTCATTGCGAATTGTTTCAAGAAAACAATTACTAAAATTCAACCTCTTGACGATTTTCGTGTACGGTTTCTGGAACGGTAATACTTTAGAAGGATCAGCGCGGTTCGTGTACGGTTTCTGGAACGGTAATACTTTAGAAGGATCAGCGCGCCGATTCAACCTCTTGACGATTTTCGTGTACGGTTTCTGGAACGGTAATACCTTAGAAGGATCAGCGCGCCGATTCAACCTCTTGACGATTTTCGTGTACGGTTTCTGGAACGGTAATACCTTAGAAGGATCAGCGCGCCGATTCAACCTCTTGACGATTTTCGTGTACGGTTTCTGGAACGGTAATACTTTAGAAGGATCAGCGCGCCGATTCCCAAATAAAAGAGTGCCTAATCGACGAATCTCCTAAAATATAAAAAAAAAAAAAAAGAAAGAAAGAAAGAAATTTTCTCGTTGGCACTTCCGGATTGCCTCATGAGGTCAACCTCTCTCTGGAGGGAGGGAGGAAACGCGCTAAAATCTTAAAAGAACTCATTCCTCAACAAGTTAGCGTAGAATATAAAAACAAAATAGGAGAAATGACAATAAAGAAACCTAGCAAAGGAGAAGAACCAGTTCCAAACGAAAACAAATACTCCATCAGAACCATTAAAATAAATCACCAACCTGAATCAACAAATAAAGAAAAAGAAGAAGAAAAAAAGGCGAAAATAAACCAATAAATTCTAAAACTGTTGTCATTGGTGACTTAATGAGTCTAAATAGTGATTTTCAATTCACTAGCCACGCTCCTACACGAATCAAACTATGTCTGATTATAAGCATTCATAAATATTCATTTGATAAGAATCACATTCATTCGGTAGTTTGTCATTCGATGGATAGAATTAACGACAGGCTACAGCTTTAAGGTTATACCAGCTCTACTAGGCTGTTACTGACCCTTCTCAATATCACCACTTATGGATAGTAATAATAACAGGTATCTCATATAGTGAAGACAGTGTTTCGCTTATGAATGTTGTTAAAACGTTTGTCATTCGATGGATAGAATTAACGACAGGCTACAGCTTTAAGTTATACCAGCTCTACTATCACCACTTATGGATAGTAATAATAACGGGTATCTCACAAAGTGAAGACAGTGTTTCGCTTATGAATGTTGACAAATCGTTTGTCTTTCAATGGATAGAATTAACGACAGGCTACAGCTTTAAGGTTATACCAGCTCTACTAGGCTGTTACTGACCCTTCTCAATATCACCACTTATGGATAGTTATAATAACAGGTGTCTCACATAGTGAAGACAGTGTTTCGCTTATGAATGTTGATAAAACGTTTGTCATCGATGGATAGAATTAACGACAGGCTACAGCTTTAAGTTATAGCTTTACGTTATTAGGATAGTTATATGAGGTGTCTCATATAGAGAAGACAGTGTTTCGCTCATAAATGTTCACAAAATGTTTGTCATTCATAAAATATTTATGGGATGTCGTCTATGGATCCATTATACAAGGAAAACAAGATTTTGTTTGACGTTTTTTGTTTGACGTTGTTGTCCATATTTATGACGAGCTCTAAACTTTCCATTTAGGGAAGAAGTAGTTCTTTGTCTCATTTCACGACAAACAGAACTTACTAAAGTGCCAAAGTGCATTAACTAACTATAATGCAGACTTAAACAAAACTAACCTATACCACAACAAAACTAACCTATACCACAACAAAACTAACCTATACCACAACAAAACTAACCTATACCACAACAAAACAAACCTAAACCACAACAAAACTAACCTATGACACAACAAAACTAACCTATACCACAGCTGGACTCTAGGGATGTGCGATAGTCGATAGTTACTATCGATAGAGTATTTACTTTTTTATGGAATTGAAGTTCTCGTCATCTGGAGGGCTTTGGTATTAAATACTGACACATCTGGCGAATTAAGTTTTGGAAAGGAAACGCCTGGTGAATACAACCAACTACATAATGTAGCCAGGAAATACCTTTGTGTTCCAGGCTCGTCTGTAGACTCAGAACGTGTATTTTCAGCCGCTGGAAAAATCATTTCTGAGCAGCGGAACAGACTGATTCAAAGAAAAGCGGAAAAGTTGTTTTTTTCCTTTCTAGTAATATGCGGCTCAAGGAGCACAACTAAAATAGTTTGAAATAATAGCACTTTTTTGTGCCACTTGATATTATATTCTTTGGAAATGCTTTTTTTAAATTTAAATAAATTCGTTTTTCGTTATAAACCTTTGTGTAATCTTATAAATATACCTAATCCTGCAAGTAATAGATAATTCCATTCAATAACATTAAATTCTTTATAGCACAGATATGTAAGGAATAGGGAAAGCCACTATCGAATAACTATCGATATATTTTAACCGATAGTATCGGCCTATCGATGGTGCTGAACTATCGACTATCGCCCATCCCTACTGGACTCCCTTGCTCAGTTACGGGAGCTAAGTATAGACAAAATTCCGACTCTAAGAAACTGCGTTATCATAGCGTACTTCCCCATTGTCATTTACAAAGATTAGGATGGAAACAGTTAATGTAAACAGGAGAAAAACTGGAAGTATCCTAAGCGGAAAATACTCCATTTGAGATCGCTCTACTAAAACTCAAATAAGAACAATATTTGTAGGAAATTGAATAATGTTTCGAATAGATACTTTACATCTACTACCATTCCACAAACGGTCTCGAGATATATAAGAATATATTTGAATATCCCAGGACAAATCTAGTTTTTCTTTTCCAATTTCTCTCGACAACAGTAATATATATGGCCCTGAAAATTAATTTTATAGTATATTACTTATTTTAAAGTCAGGAATTGTCAGGGTTCGGGCGTTATTTCTTAATAAAACTACATTTTACATGTGAAAATGGTTATATTCTTTGCCGACGTTTCGGCTTTACATTCACGCCTTCATTAGGACTGTAAAACAAGTAGGACAGAGTCAAATTATGTAGAGAAGAAATGAAGGAAAAAGAAAAACATTATACACCTACATTTGGTAAGTGTGAGTTAGCTAGGGCTTAAATTACAGGGGGATTAATACTATTAACTCTTTGTTAGTATTAACTCTGTCTCACTTGTATTACAGTCCTGATGAAGGCTTAAATTTCAAGCAGAAATGTCGGCAAACAATAAAACCATTTTCTCATGAAAATGCAGTTTTATTGAGAAACCCAACGATATCCTCTCAATATATCACTTTTTTTTTTATTTTTATAATAAAACTAATTTTCTATTTTCAAGCTTCTTTTTCATTTGATAAACTAAGTAATAATTGTAAGTAAGTTGTAATTGTAATCAAGTGATTCGTCGTAGTTGCTGAGCATAAATAAAACAGTTTGATCATGAAAATGTCATTTGTAAATAAATAAGTAAATAAAATCCAGTTATTCATTTCTTGTTATTAATAGTACATTTATTACACATACCTATTTATTTACATTGCTATTTTACATCAGTAATACTCAGAAAAACAATTCGCGCCAAATTTAGAATTGTAATTAGCGCCAAAATTCTGGACACATGACCGATAATGTCACTTCTTTTGCACTATTGTGTCGTTCGTGATCCAAAATTTGGAGACCAGCAGCATTATGACATTTTCGTGGCAATAATAACCTAGGGTTCCGAGACTCATTAAGTAAAATAAGCGCACAAGAAATGCAGACGTCAGGAGGATAAGAAACAGAAAGGGGCCGAGTAAAGAGCCTTGCGGAACACCTGCAAAGACTATAGGCAGACACTAAAACCCCGTGCAGTGAACCTCGGGGAAGAAGGGCAAGAAAGGGGCCACTCACTTCTCGGCGTTTTCGCCTCCGACTTTCGCCAGCTGCCCAAGGTCAGAGTCCCTCCGTCCGTCTAGGGCTGTTTCTATTGTTGGTGTTTCATCGGGAAAAGGAGAAACACCGATGGTTTTCGTTCAATCATATCGTCCCTACAACGTCGAACTATGTAATATGAAAAATCTCGTTTTTCAGATTCGATACTTTGGTCGATACGACTTGTCGCAAATCAAACCCCTATAGAATAGCCGGAAATGCCTCAGATAAAGTATTGAATAACAACATTTTTCAATATGTTACATCGTCAATTGATATAATATGTTCGTTCGCTAGCTTGCTCAGATTTTCATATTCGATAGTTCGATATGGTAGGGACGATATAGACTAGATAGATAGATAGATATGGTAGGGACGATATAGACTAGATAGATAGATAGATATGGTAGGGACGATATAGACTAGATAGATAGATAGATATGGTAGGGACGATATAGACTAGATAGATAGATAGATATGGTAGGGACGATATAGACTAGATAGATAGATAGATATGGTAGGGACGATATAGACTAGATAGATAGATAGATATGGAGTTTGGCGCTCTACAACTAGGTTATTTGCGCCTTCCAATATGTTGGTTCGAAAAGGTTTGGGTTCATTTATAAATATTTGCTTTAGGTATTTAATTAAATTTTGAGACGTCTGTGAGTTTGTGGGATAGGTGTTGTTAAAAATAATTAGTTACAGATTATATCATTTATTAGTTAAAGACCATTACAGTCATTATATTAAAATCCAATATGGCAATTATAATTTAAATCAAGACTATTATAACTTAAACTAAGACTATATAATTTAAACTAAGACTATGACAATTATAATTTAAATTAAGAGAATTATAATAAAGTATAATATATAACATAAATAAGATATAGACTAGCTACACTTAATTAAATGACTAGGGGTGGATTTAAAATTGTTTTAATGTTTTTGCATTAGTAGGATGTCATTGTAATGTTTATGTACTTATTTTCCTCTTCTATTATTATTTTTTTTATTATGTTTCTCAACAATTGTTAACATTTTAAATATTGGAAGTGTCTAAGTTAACATAGTAAGCATACAAATCATCAGCCATCTGTAAAACTATATAATATTTAAAGCTCTATCATCTATCAAATTTTGTAGCTCTTATTGCCAAAGTTGCAAAAAAATTCAAAAATTATAATATTGTGTTAATAATTTCATTTTTACAAGGATTTATTTGGGTATACGATATTCAAAGCTAATAAAAAGAACAGTTAAACAATAGTTAGCAGTCGAGAAGAAAAGAATTCTGAAAACCATATTTCGAACGTTTCGGAATGCTCTTGGCACACTTCTTCAGCCAAGAAATTAATAAACAAAAACGAGAAAAATCACAACAGTAAACGAAATTTTACATCAATACAATAGGTTACAAAACAATTCTTCCAGATTATGTAAACAAAGGCTTTATAAAAAAATTGATCATCATGATTCTCATTAGTTTCTTACAGAACTCAGTTGGGAGACATTGAAAAAATTAACACAGTATTAAAAATTACTTAAAAAATAGGATTACTTCTCTGCTCGTGTGTATTTTTGCCATTTTTTTGGGGGGGACCTTTGTTATTTTTTTACTCACTCTTAACTATGTTCTGCATAAAAGTACTAATCAATTTATCCATAAAAATCTTTGTTCACCTAATATGCACTTAATTAGCCGAATCCCAAACAATTTCTTCATTCATTAACCCCCCCCCCAAAAAAATACCCTCTTTTTGTTTCATTACTGAAACAGGACGCTAATTGAAAATTCCTACTAAATGAAGAAGGTAAAACGTGTGGTTTTACCAAACTGGTTTTATTGAAATGAAATAAAGTAAAACATCAATACAGATGGCTCTGCATTTATTTACTTTCCGGGTGTCCAGTTTGACAGGAAAATTGTAAAATGTAGGGTACGCGGATGCCATCTGTGACTCATCTCAGAACCTCTTCTTGTAAAGCACATCTGTTACTTTCCAAACCACTAACCAATAATCTCCAAGATAATATGACACAATTATTCTATAAGGAAGAACGACTTCCTCCTATAAATGAAGCACTTCCAAATTGGGAAGAAATCATTATTAAAAGACAAGCTACGCAACCAATAATTTCATTTTAGCACTTTCCTCCGAAGGAAAGTAGCTATTGAGGTTGCACTCATGACGGAATTTTTGAAAAATGTCTTCGAATCTTTATCGATCCTACCTAGTAGACAGCGAAAATGACCCCAGTTCAAATTTATATATATTTATATGTATATATTTTTCGTCACGAAACTTGGAATGTAGTATTCTTCTATCAAACGATTGAACGAGTTCGTTAACCAACAAAATCGGTCCATGTGGAGGGGGGGGGGGGGTTTACTCCGAAGCCAAAGTAGTTATTTGCTAATACCAGCCATAATATTTGTTATATTTGAACGAAGCTCGGTATTTTCTGTGGTCAACTGAAGAGAAAAATATGTTATAAAAATAAACTAAATCGGTTGACTAGAAGAGGGGGTTTACTCCTTACAGAAACTACTAATTTCCTTATCAGTCCCGTAACAGGCCACGAGGGCCCTGAGGGGCAGATACTATAGAGGTATCTGATTCATGACCATACGGCACACTAGGGAGATAGTGTGGTCAGTACTATGCTCCGGCCGCCTGATTTTCCCCTTGGCTGCTTCGACTCCTAGAGTCATTAGCACCAACCAAGGTACCCATTATTAATTAATTAATTAATTAATTAAAGGCTGGGTTGGCCTAGGGACGGTCAGGGAGGCCGAATTCAACCCATGAACGAAGACACTAGAAGAAAAAATCTTTAGTGCTTGCTCGGGATTTGAACTCAGGCCTCCAGCTTATTAGTCCAGCGCTCTACCACTGAGCTAACCTCGCCCCCACTAATTTCCTTATAGCGGTCGTAATTTCTGTTGTATTGTAACGAAACTCTTTATAGGTCCTGGGTATCCAATAAGAAAGAAGTGTTGTGAAAATGAACTAAATCGGTCTATCCGGAAGGGGGGGGCGTTACTCTTTACTATGTTTAAATTGAATTCTTTCGCCAAAGGTAGGTTCGCGAAACTCAATCAATAGATGAAATGTGAAGCTTTGTGTATTTAGTACGTAGTGTAGTACCCCGCACACACAAACCTCTGGAAGGAAATTAATTAGAAAATTAATAATTGAAACAGCTGATCATAAAAAATGCAAAAGTGTAGAACAATTTATGTTTTTATTTCATTTATCTATATAGGTTATTTTAAGCAAATTATTCAGGAGGGCTCTCGACACTACCCAACTCTGAGGAAAGTGCTTAGTTATGCACCTCCTGCGTGACGGACTTTCATAGTGAACAGATGAATTTATATTATAAACTACTCAAAAAATGATATCACACAGGAGTTACAACCCTGAGTATATTTGATATCATGATGAGTAGTGTACGACTTATTTCAGAATAATTTCCTTGAATGCCTACTTAAACACAAAATAATTGTAAATTTATTATTTAATTACTGCTTCTCTACTTATAGCCCTGTTAAATTATATCACACAGGAGTTACAAACCTGAGTATATTTCATATCATGATGAGTAGTGTACGACTTATTTCAGAATAATTTCCTTCAATGCCTACTTAAACACAAAATAATTGTAAATTTATTATTTAATTACTGCTTCTCTACTTATAGCCCTGTTAAATTATATCACACAGGAGTTACAAACCTGAGTATATTTCATATCATGATGAGTAGTGTACGACTTATTTCAGAATAATTTCCTTCAATGCCTACTTAAACACAAAATAATTGTAAATTTATTATTTAATTACTGCTTCTCTACTTATAGCCCTGTCAAATTAGTTGCGAAAAAATTGTAACTAAAAAAATCGGTGGAAATCAGGAATCTCTTTAAATTTATTTAAATAGGCTTCAAATATGAATAATATGACGTTTGCCCCAATTTGGTTTTTTTTTTTTAAATCCCTCTCAATCAAAGAATCGAAAGGTTCATTATTAGCATTCGATTGAGTGTCAAAACCTTTCAATTCGAATGATTCGTTTTGAATTGAATTTGAAAAAAAAAAACAAAAAAAAAAAACAGCGATTTTTCCAACTTTTGCGGAAATTGAGATTTTTTTTTTTTTTTTTTTTTCTCTGAAATAACGCAAAACAAAGTACTTTGGCATGACAAGTACATTGAGCTAATAACTAAATCGTTCATCGTCCAGACTGGTAACGCTTTGGCATCACAAGTACATTGAGCTAATAACTAAATCGTTCATCGTCCAGACTGGTAACGCTTTGGCATGACAAGTACATTGAGCTAATAACTAAATCGTTCATCGTCCAGACTGGTAACGCTTTGGCATGACAAGTACATTGAGCTAATAACTAAATCGTTCATCGTCCAGACTGGTAACGCTTTGGCATGAGAAGTACATTGAGCTAATAACTAAATCGTTCATCGTCCAGACTGGTAACGCTTTGGCATGACAAGTACATTGAGCTAATAACTAAATCGTTCATCGTCCAGACTGGTAACGCTTTGGCATGACAAGTACATTGAGCTAATAACTAAATCGTTCATCGTCCAGACTGGTAACGCTTTGGCATGACAAGTACATTGAGCTAATAACTAAATCGTTCATCGTCCAGACTGGTAACGCTTTGGCATGACAAGTACATTGAGCTAATAACTAAATCGTTCATCGTCCAGACTGGTAACGCTTTGGCATCACAAGTACATTGAGCTAATAACTAAATCGT
The DNA here is from genome assembly GCA_946811695.1 of Gonocerus acuteangulatus. Classification (NCBI taxonomy): domain Eukaryota; kingdom Metazoa; phylum Arthropoda; class Insecta; order Hemiptera; family Coreidae; genus Gonocerus; species Gonocerus acuteangulatus. The sequence goes on from OX328131.1 coordinate 68,491,010, forward strand.
TCATCGTCCAGACTGGTAACGCTTTGGCATCACAAGTACATTGAGCTTATAACTAAATCGTTCATCGTCCAGACTGGTAACGCTTTTATTGCATTGATCAACGTTTGTTCGTAAAGTTTGTTCAAAATCACTCAGTCGAATAGAAAAGATTTTGTACTCAATCTGCGCATAATTTCATGATATAAATGTATGTTAATAGTAACATTTTTGATTACAACATCCTAAAGCTATGAGTAGTAAAACTTGTCTTGCACAATTTTGCCCAAAAGCCAGAACCCAAAGTGTACCCACAGATCCCTATACTGCTGCTGTGCAAATGAAGCAACAAATGAAAAATATTGAAACTTCAGGTGATCAGCAATATGTTGGCTGGTAGGACGTGCATGTACAATTAGCAACAGAACACTCAACAACACAACCATTGGGCATTATTCAATCAGATCTTACGAGACAAGCTAAACATCAAGTAATAAACAAATGGCAAAACGACTTGACAAACTTGACGACAGCTAATAAACTAAGGCACACTAAACGGAACACGAAGAAATTGCCGATCAATCACAGATAGAATAGAAGAGAATATGTTGTACTTACTAGACTTAGAATTGGACAGACACGAATAACCGAGGAGTATTTAATCACTCATGCCTGGGCGTAACATTGAACTTACCGCGAGCAAACAGAATGCCACAAAAGTCAAAAACTTGACACTGCAGAAATTGTAGGAATAACTGACAGCAGTCAATATATTACATTGTTTCATGCAAATTTTATAAAACCAAAATCAGTTCTTCTTGCAAACTGAATCATCTTGCAAAAAAGTATAAATAAAACTCATGGATTCTCATTCAGAAAATGGTGAATTGTTCTTATTACTAAGCCAGTTGTCCGTGATCGGCACAGTATAAAGGGAAAAATGAGGACGTAAGAAATGTTAAGGAAAACGTGATTGGAGAGGTAAAAAGGAGAGGGAACGCAGAACTATCATAAATCTACAAAAAAAAAAAAAAAAATAGAAGTCAGGGAATAGTTGGGATTCGGCCAAGAACAACAATCAGATTTTCGTAAAAATGTATATTTAAAATGTAAAAAAAATTATACATAGTTACCGAGGTGAATGATTAAAAACAGTAAAACTATATGTTAATTTGATCGGCTATAAAACATTTTGCGTTCCTAATAAGTAACAAAACATTGTAAAAAGGCAAGTGGACTATTTTTCGTAGAACTTAGCAACTTAACTAGAGAGATAATAATATATTTAATTTTTAATAATAGATAAATAGAGGAAGACCAAAGATAGCAGTTAGGTGACCATGGTGAAAATATAGAAAAATATGGATTCTACCAAGATACATACAACTATACAGAGAGGGGTCAGAGATCAGAGAGAAAATAAGCTAAGCTCCCATATATATCCATACAAGCGCCATATATATATATATATATATATATATATATATATATATATATATATATATATATATATATATATGGTGTCCCAGTATATGTGTCCACCCTCTTTTCCTCCTAGAGTTGTTGGAATTTCGAAATGAAACTTGGTAGGTCTTAGTTATGTTGCATGAGGTTACTTTTGAAGGTTTAGTTGACTTTGTAACATTCTCCAGTTTTTCTCCAGCGCATCTAACTCTTGATTTTCCAATGGCGGCAGGTATTTTTTATGACGAATTCTGATAGAAAATTTAATTTTAAGACTAATTTATTCCGAGATATCTTTTGATCCGACGCACCGTTTGGGCGTAAAAACTGAAAAATATCGCCCTTTTGTAGACAAAGTCCTATTTATCACTGAAACCAAGCCTTGTACGTAAAAACACCTCAATGTAAACGTTGTAGCCTATTAATTTTCCTTTCAGATGATGCCAAGATTAAAAGTTGTAGATTAAATATTTAACGGGGTATTATGAATGAAAACAAAGGCAATTTTTTTTTTAGTTTTATGATATAATAATTTCATATGGAAAAATAAATTTATTCTGTTCTGTTTTATAATAATTTGTATATACTTTTTTTCATAAAGTAAATAAGTACTATTTTTTTATTGTTTATGTCAGCTACTTTTTTTTCTATTCATATCGATTTTCTGAATTGTTACTTTTTAAAACTTTTAAGGTATATTTTTCATTCATAATATCCCGTTAAATATTAAACCTACAACTTTGATCTTGGTATCACCTGAAAGGAAAATTAATAGGCTACAACGTTTGTATCGAGGTGTTTTTACGTAAAAGGCTTGGTTTCAGTGATAAATAGGAATTTGTCTACAAAAGGGCGATATTTTTCAGTTTTTTGCGTTTTACGCGCAAACGGTGCGTCGGATCAAAAGATGTTTTGGAATAAATTAGTTTTAAAATTAAATTTTCTATCAGAATTCGTCATAAAAAATACCTGTCACCATTAGAAAATCAAGAGTTAGATACGCAGGAGAATGTTACAAAGTCAACTAAACCTTTAAAAGAAACCTCATACAACATAACTAAGACCTACCAAGTTTCATTTAGAAATTCCAACAACTCTAAGAGGAAAAGGGGGTGGACACATACTGGGACACCCTTTATATAAATCCTGAAACCACCATATAAATTATTTCAGCTTATTAGAAAAAATTATGACAATAAAACCACCTTATAAACTAGTTAGATTTTAGATTTAGATTTTAGAAAACCAGGTGCCCGGCTAACCGAGGAACCGCACCGAGGCCTACAAGACCTATTGTGCCACCCGACGTGTCGTTCTGTTACAATGCCAGACCCGTATCAGAGATGAACTTCCTTAAAGTTGTAATGTTCATCTCCTGTATCCTCCTTGGACCATCAATTATAGCAGTCCCGAAGTGCAGATCCCTCTTGGCTGCCAGTGTCGTGCATCTGCATACAATGTGGTATGGGGTCTCATCGTCTTCAGGGCACAATCTGCACCATGTTGTATTGGTGAGTCCTATGGAGTAGAGGTGTCTCCGTAGTTTGCAGTGCCCTGTAAGTAGAGCTGTCAGTAGTATCACCTTGCTTCTACATAGATTAAACAGTGAATCCGTTTTTTTCTTATCCGCTTGTGTTCAGCTTCAGCCCACCTACGGATGCTCAATCTAGCTATAAACTAGTTAAGTACACCAGAAATAATGATCAGAATCACCATAAGAAACTAACTAAGCTCACCAGAAAAAATGATCAGTATAAAATCACCATATAAACTACCCTAGCTCAGCAGAAAAAATGATCAGTATAAAATCACCATATAAACTACCCTAGCTCAACAGAAAAAAAATTGTTATACTAAAATCACCATATACACTGCCCATCTTCACGAAAAAAAAAATTCAGTTCACCATTAGGATACCTAAACTCACCAGAAAAAAATCAGACTTAAACTAATAAAATCGCCATACAGTCTACCTAAAATTCCTATTACAATTAAATAGAATGCGTTATTTTAATGTATGGATATATATATATATATATATATATATATATATATATACATGTTAACGGGGATTATTTTTGGTATCTAGTCGGTAGAATCGATGATATTTTGAATTTTGTTTAAAAAAAAAAAAATATTCATGAATGCACCTTCATTCCATTTTAAAAAGCTAGCAGGCGTATCGAAACATCTTCTATGCAAAACCCCGTGTTTTCTCGGCCTCTAAAAGCCTCTCGGATAATAGCACCATAATATTTGGGTCAAAACAATCGGAAACAGGTTCTGACCAATTTGACTCTCCCGGTCAATATTTAATGTTGACCAAGCAATCATCGTCCGACAATGGCTGCTGCAGTTTTCCCTCTTCTTCTCTCGATTTAGTCAAACAAAGATGGCTGCTAGACAGACGGACAGACAGCCCTACGAGTAACGGTTTTGTCAACTGCGACACGTGGACTATTCATGACAATTACTAACCTTTTCCACATAATAACAGGCTACTCAAGCCACCAAAATTGATCTAGTCTTTCTACTGTCTCTCTTTTTTTGTATCTCTTTCTCTCTCTTGTAATCTCCCCCCCCCCTCTCACCACTCTCTCTCTCTCTCTCTCTCTCTCTCTCTCTCCCCCCCTCCCTCTCTCTCTCTCTCCCTGCCTCACCCCACCATCTTTAACATCATTAATTTACTTTAAATAATTTTTATTCTTACAAATTATGGGCTATTGGATAAATTATTTTCCCTTCGGGCGGAATAAATCTTCGACATCTTTGCATAAAACAGAAACAGGGAAGAAGGAGGTCGCTGTTTTCCATTTTTAGCGTTGTTTGTACAAGTTTCTGCACTCGGCGTCCCACGGGTGCAACATTTCTTCCTCCTCCACGCGACCTCCATTTCCTCCGGTCAAATTTTATTAATCAAGAATAATTAAACCCGGAAAAAAAATGTTCCGCCGCGCAGAAGCTCACACAGACAAATTTAAAAATATCTTCCAATCAATCAGATCTCTGGAATGCAGGTTGAGGCCAGCAGACATGTTTCCCAATCAAAGGGGACATTTGCATATTAATTTTACATATTTATAACATTTTTTTCTAATTATTTGCAGAAGGATAAGGTTTCATGTGGCACAAGTTCAAAAATCATTAACCAAATCCAATTCTTCAAGAATCTTTTATTATGCACTACATTTTTCTTGTCATGACGCAAGTTCTGAAGCCCTTAAAATGATTGATTAGTGAACCTTCTGCAAGCAGGACAACGTCTAAACACGTAAAGAAAAATAACAGATTTTAAGGCAGTCGTAACCGACCCCGAGCCTCAAAAGAACTGAAAACTATTAAGAATTATCTTGGTACGTCCTTAAGAATAAATTATATATATATATATATATATATATATATATATATATATATATGTATATATATATATATATATATATATGTATATATATATATACATATATATATATTCATATAAATATATATATATATATATGTATATATATATATATATATATATTTATATGAATATCTAACATACCCACCCAGTATCAGTTCTTAGTCTATAAAAGTCCGTCACGCAGGAGCTGCATAACTAAGCACTTTCCTCAGAATTTGGGTAGTGTAGACTGCTTTCCAGAACAATTTGCTTAAAATATCCTACATAAATAAAATAAAAACATGAATAGTTCTCTTTTAATTTTGTAATGAGTAACTGATAAATTATTAATTTGCTTCCAGAGTTATGTTTACACATGGTACCTACTACACTACGTAATAAATACAAAAATCCTCATATTATCGTATTTTGATCTAACGCAGGAACAGGATACAGTCACTCTAGTGGTAGAAAGCGCTTCTTGCGGCGGCTTTGTGAACCTACGTCTGCCGGCTTTTCTATTCAAATATATTACAAATTAAACCCCCGCTTTCCGATTGACCGATTCAGCTCATTTTTACAACACTTCTTTCTCATGAGTTACCCACGACGTATACAGCGTTTCGTTACAATACAGCAGAAATTACGACCGGTATGAGTATATTAGGAATTTGGGTCCAGAGTAAACCCCCCCTTCTAATGAACCGATTTAGTTTCTTTTTACAACGCATATTTACCTGTAGATTACCACTACGAATACCGAGTTTCGTCGAAATATACCAAAAATCACGGTTGGTAGTGGCGAATTGGTATTGTGGGTCTGGAGTAAACCCCCCCCCCCCCCTCTTAATGAACCGATTTAGTTTATTTTTACAACACATATTTACCTGTAGATTACCACTATGAATACCGAGTTTTGTCGAAATATACCTAAAATCACGGCTGGTAGTGGCGAATTGGTATTGTCGGTCCGGAGTAAACCCCCCCCCCTCCTTATGAACCGATTTAGTTCATTTTTATATCTCACTTTTCTCTCTATATTACCACTACGAATACCAAGTTTCGTTGAAATATAACAAATATTACGGCTGACATAGTCAAATTAGTGTTTTGGGTTCGGGGTAAACCCCCCCTTCCGGTGGACCGACTTTGGTGATTAACGAACTCGTTCAATCGTTTGCTAATTGAATGCTATATACCAAGTTTCGTGACGAAAAAACAAAAACTCTGGCCGCTATCGTGTTAACAGACACATATATATATATACATATATATATATATATATATATATGCATATATATATATATATATATATATATATATATATATATATATACATTTTAACGGGGGTCATTTTCGGTGTCTACTAGGTAGGATCGATAAAGATTTGAAGAAATTTTTCAAAAATTCCGTCATGAGTCCAACCTCAATAGCTACTTTCCTTCGGAGGAAAGTGCTAATAACAAAGAAATAACTATCCATAACACATAATTTATGTTTTTCCATGTTTAATTCTTGCCGTAAAATGGAGCCACATTGTGGTGAAAGTGATACAAACCTTTACTACTAGGATATTTTCATTTAAATGATTCCAAAGGGAAGATCTTTGCCCAAAGAGTGCGGACAGACAAATGTATATTTGTCTGTCCGCTCTCAGACAAATACATACAAGCAGTATGGGTGTGTACCAATTTCACCACTACTGTAATAATATGGTCCCATTTTACGGTATTCGAATTATAAAAACAAATACAGACAACAGAAAATGTTTTTCTTGGGTTTGACTACAGGGGATTAAATGTAAGTAAACATGAAAGCAAATTACTAACAGAAACAATTTTTAATTTATTTACCAAATATCTCTAGCTTAGTTTTTTTTTTAAAGTAGTAGTCTTTTAAATCTTCTGAACTACTTCTAAAACATCATTTTAAAAAATCGTGTGTTTTTTTTATTCGTGGACGTCATTTTTTGTCGTGCTTATTATTTATAAGTAAAATATTGACCTTTTTAAATTTAATATTTTGCCTGAGAACCTTCAAGACTCGTTGTTCGCCCCTCTTCACAGCATTCTAGCCAGCTTGGGGTATAAGGATATATTCCCACCCGCGAACATCAACTGGCTGCTGAAGAATAAGAATGACATCCTGGAGAGATGGAACAACCACCTCATATCTGTTGATGTTGAGCGCGTACTTAACTACTTAAGTACAACCCTCTGTACCGTCAGCTAAGCTCTCTTAGTTATGACGAGGAGTACATCAAGTCTAAGAAACCAATAGAATGTAAGAGAGCCCTCATGCAGCTCAGACTCTCAAGGGACTCTCGGAGTTGAGGCTTTATCTTAAAGGCACCTCCTACAGGATTGACACAGGACTAGATTGGGCTATATGCAGTTTCCGGAAACCCGAGATACTCGCTCATAGAATGCCCAATCTAAAGGTCAACCCGCACTACGTACCTACAAGATATGTACAGGCTCATAGGCGTTTACCGGAGAAGCTCTAGTGATGAGATCATTTGTGCTTTTTGAACAGGGACGTGCAATTTATGCTTCCATAAATGTACCTAATTTACTATTTTCATCCTTCCATAGCAAATTAATCAATCATCCCAATCCTATAGCCAATCCTTATCCAGCACCAATCATCCTTCCTGTCCACTAAGACGTCTTAATAGAAAGTGGCTCCGGGATCTACTAAGGTAGTGTAGTGCCGTGGAGTGAAAAAAAATCATTGAAATTATAATAAGTGAGAGTGATATCGATGGGATATTTTTTCTCCTCGTGATATCACAGGCCACGCCTCATTCGCCTCCAATCCTCCCTGCTAGTCGCAGGGTGTGGTTGGATGGCGTAAGGTAACTCTAGGTCATCCTAGAATCCTTCCTAACAAGGAAGGTATTCGGCTGACAACTGGGGACACCTGAGGGGTGGACAAGTAACAAATATCAAATTGCAAAATACAGTTGAATAGTAAATTGTAATATTCTGTAAATAAAATATATATAATAATAAAAAAAATACTATTGATTATTAAGATCAAAATTATGTGTTTTTGTTATGATCATCAGCTAAGGTTTCTGTTTAAGGTCTAACCTGTAATTGTTTTAAACAAAATACAGAATTTTATCTACCTATCTAATTTAATATTTGGAGTAAAAACATCGACCATTGAGCAATTCCTAAACCTAACTAATTCAAAAAATTTGCATTTGAAAGATCTCGATGAAATGCAATTTTTCGATATCTCAAACAGTTTCCAGGATATTTATGTTTTATATGGAATATCCAGCATATTAATATAATTTTAAGCTTTTAATAATGTTATTTATTTAAATTTTAACGTCCATTTATTATTAACTTATAATTTTAGGACGGGTTATCTATAGGTTACCACCCTTTTTTAGCCAGGATAGGGATTATGCCTTTTCTTTTTTGCGAAAGAAAAGCCACCGCCGGGTCTCCTTTTAGCACTTTCCTCCGAAGGAAAGTAGCTATTGAGGCTGGACTCATGACGGAATTTTTGAAAAATTTCTTCAAATCTTTATCGATCCTACCTAGTAGACACCGAAAATGACCCCCGTTAAAATTTATATATATCTATATATATATATATATATATATATATATATATGCATATATATATATATATATATATATATATATATATATATATATATATGTGTCTGTTAACACGATAGCGGCCAGAGTTTTTGTTTTTTCGTCACGAAACTTGGTATATAGCATTCAATTAGCAAACGATTGAACGAGTTCGTTAACCACCAAAGTCGGTCCACCGGAAGGGGGGGTTTACCCCGAACCCAAAACACTAATTTGACTATGTCAGCCGTAATATTTGTTATATTTAAACGAAACTTGGTATTCGTAGTGGTAATATAGAGAGAAAAGTGAGATATAAAAATGAACTAAATCGGTTCATTAGAAGGGGGGGTTTACTCAGGACCCACAATACCAATTCGCCACTACCAGCCGTGATTTTTGGTATATTTCGACGAAACTCGGTATTCGTAGTGGTAATCTACAGGTAAATATGTGTTGTAAAAATAAACTAAATCGGTTCATTAGAAGGGGGGGGTTTACTCTTGACTCAAATTCTTAATATACTCATACCGGTCGTAATTTCTGCTGTATTGTAACGAAACGCGGTATACGTCGTGGGTAACTCATGAGAAAGAAGTGTTGTAAAAATGAGCTGAATCGGTCAATCGGTTTAATTTGTAATATATTTCAATAGAAAAGCCCGTCAGACGTAGGTTCACAAAGCCGCCGCAAGGAGCGCTTTCTACCACTAGAGTGACTCTATCCTGTTCCTGCGTTAGATCAAAATACGATAATATGAGGTTTTTTGTATTTATTACGTAGTGTAAGTGCTTAGTTATGCAGCTCCTGCGTGACGGACTTTAATAATGTAATAATGTCTTTATATATTTAAATCAGTGCTTTAATGCTCAATAGAATAATTAATTCAGGTAATTCAAATTTATGAGGTAGAGTAATATTTAAATTGTTGTTGGTTTAAGATGAATTAGAAAACTCAAATAATTGCTCATATAAATATATAATTATTCCATTAATAAAATAAATAGGTTAAACTGGATGATGCTTATTACAATTAGATCTAATGTATTTAAGTGCCTTATAAAGGACTATATTAAAATTAATTAAAGAGAAAGCAAACAAGAAATATTTCGGAGTAATTTCCAACATTAACAAGTAACGTTTGGTCTCATTCAAAAGGATGATAAGCGGTCTTCGGACGGAGTATTAAGGTTCTGACAAAGCTTTTCTTGGAAGAAACATGGAAGGGAAAGAGGTTATGTTTTCCTAGTGTCCTCCAATAATCCTGCCAGAACTTCGTTTTGTTTTGCGTTTGAGCAAAAAACTACAAGTTTCTCATTGATATAGCTTTTGTTAGTCAGAAATTATTTTAATAATGTACTTATTTATTCTGCTTGTAATAACATGTAAACGCACCAACATTGAATCCGTATTTTGCCCGATCCAATCAGATTTCGTTTGATCGACAACGGCCAACAGCGGCCGACGTGAGTGCCTACATTGGTCTCGAACCGATCCGGTCCGATTTAGTCACAGCTCGTCAGTAATGACCTCGTAGTCAAGTGAAAATGAGTGATTAAGTTAAGAAATACCACCTAATAAGCATAGAAACCTTCGATTAGGTTGGATGTTGGAGGTAAGAGAAGTATTGGTATTCATATTTTAATATTATTTATAAGAAGGAAACTAGAAGCATTGGAAGGTTATAGACGTTGGATGGTTATAAACATCTTTCCACGCAATTTAATAAACAAGGGAAACAAAAATGTGAACTGACAAAGTTGTTCTAAATGTTATTTTCTTTGATATAAAAAACAATGCATTGAAATCGGTTAAGATTTAGAACCTGTAGGCCTTTTTGAAACACTAAATGTGGGTTGGCGCCATTTTGTTTTGTCGATCCGAAATCGGTCTAGAAACAAACAAGTTTGAATCGGTGACCGTTGGATTGGACCGGGTTGGATTGGATCGGGACCAATGTAGGCACCTCCATTGAGATGCATGTGTTTGTTTTTCTACCGACAGTCGGCGGCTATCGGATCGGATCGGAACGGGTCCAGTCTAGGTGCACCCTTAGTAATATCTTTACTATTACTAAGGCGGCAATCGTATATTTGTCAAATACCACTCACTGACTGACAGCCCAAACCGCTCGACAGAAAAATTTGAAATTTTTCATGGACACTTTCTATAGAACGTAGACGCTCACTAAGAAAGGATTTTTTGATATTCGAATTTGTAAGTATTTTTAGAGGGGTTTAAAGTTTTAGTTGGTTAGAGCAGGCAAGCCTAGGCAGCATGCGTTGCTAGGACGATAACAGAACAGCTGTTGCCGTACATTATCTATTTCATAGAAGTATTTTATTGCATACTCCACTTGTATAAGTTGCGCGGAGCGTGAGGACAGAATTGGGACAATGCTTAATCTTAAGGGACTCATAAAGAAGACCTTCTACCGAAGAAATACCCCCAGTCTCTAGAATTCTACTACCGTAGAATAACCTTCAGCCTGTAGAATTGCTGACCAATTCAAATGGGTTCAAGCTCCTGCTCCTGGGATTCAAGAAGTACCTTCAGCCTGTAGATATCTTCTACCGAAGAATAACCTTCAGTCTTACTGGACGGAAGCAAGAAGTACTAACAACACAAGCTACCTTAGAAGTGGTCCCATGTTTGCTTAATATGCAGCAGTCAAATGCCACACTTAAAAAAAAAAAAAAAAAAAAAAAAAAAAAAAAAAAAAAAAAAAAAAAAAAATATACATATATATGTGCAACATACATAATTTAAGGGAAAAAATATAATGTATATAATATATGCATTATACAAAAAAAAAAAAAAAAAAAAAAAAAAAAAAGAAAATATAGATAATTCTATATTTGCTATGATAAGCACCTATTATTTTAGTGTTCTCCATCCATAGAGCGAAAAACAAAAATATATTTGGTCATTAATGTCTTTCATTCTCGTAGGAGTTATAATGCGGTTCAAGGGAATATCCAAAATTACAAGTATAACAATCAAACATATCGTTTAGTTGAGCTGGAGGTGACAATGTGTACCTTAATTAATATTTTAGTAGATAGTTTAATAATAAATATTTGTTTCCAGTTTATTTCTCCGTATCTTATTGATTACAGGTGAAGACTAGAAAACAACCAAGATGGACCTGGGCTGAATGATATATTTTGAAGCCCTAAATAAATAAATAAATAATAGTATTATTTTTAATTGAGGTTAATTTCAACTATGATGGAAGTCCTTGAATTACTAGAAATAAACTGTGATTTTGATCGTCATACAGTTTACGCCCTGGTGATGGTCCATCCGAGGAAATAATATCCCCAACCACTTGACCCAAAAATTTGAAACTTTGCACGGACAATACGTTTAGAATGTAAACACTCGGTAAGAAAGGGTTTTTTGATATTCAAATGTTTAAGTACTTTTAGGGGGGTTTGAATTATTAAGAAGTTCCTCATCGGCTCAAAAATGGTCCGATTTTGATGACATTTCGTACAAAAATCTTTCTTCTCATTTGAAAGGTCAAGTTCATTAACCAGCTGAATCTGTTAACTGGAACATGGTTTTTGGAGCAACATTTGCGCGAAAAAATCGGAACGCTTACATTTCCGAGTCCATATGCTTGCAGGTACGACGAATGAAACCATTTTTAAAGCGGGTTTTGTAACCGTTTACGAGAAAAGTTGCTAAAAATACTTTTCCAAACTATTTTTCTGTTAGGGTATTCAGAAGCGATGATTGGTTCCCTCGAATATATGATCCGTTTATATATATATATATATATATATATATATATATATATATATATATATATATTTAATAATGGCTAACTTTTTATTAGGTATATGCAATAATTTGGTAAAATGACTTCTATAGAGTCGAGTATGTAAAACAATTTTTGATTTAAAAATGGATGACTGATTTGATTTTAGCACACTAAAAAACCCATATATTCAAGAAGATTCCAAAAATATAAAAAAAAAATTGTATTTTAAATTTCGCTAAGGCTGGACCCTTAAAATGTTGTTAAAGATTAAAAAATCCGGCCATATATCAAAGAACATTTACCCGATTCAAACCGAATTTAGAGGGTCGATAAAGGTTCTAAAGTTACACATTTTAGTCCGATTGGTTGGGGTATTTCTACATGTTCTAGATCCGACGTTATATGCCAAAAAAACTTTTAAATTGGACTTTTACTATGAGAATCATCAATAGTCATTTATATGGTTCGAAAAAGGAGTCTTTCTTCTTTTTACACTTACTAACAGACTGCAGGAAACGTGAAAACATCAACATGCCACATGATATGTACGAACTTTTGACAGATGGCAGCCCACACATATCTATTATTTTAGACTTTTTAAAACACATAAAAATTTACGAAGGAATATAGAAAAACGTAAAATTTGAAGTATGTTAAAATTAATTTTATACTTTAATTTTATTTGTACAAAATAAAGGGAAAAGATTTAGTCTATTAAAAATAATTTATTACTTATCTGTTTTTTATTTTATAGTTGACCTTTATGTTTGGTATTTTTATTATTCTATTTTTTTTTTTTATCTTTTTGCCTTTTTTTTGTCTTGTATAGTTGATAGATTCAGTTATTTAATTTTTTATTTAAATGTTTTATTTTTGATGTGCTAGACCTTTTATGTTGTTTGCACTCTACGTGTTTATAGAGCTAATCGCCCAGTTGCACTCTACGTGTTCATAGAGCTAATCGCCCAGTTGCACTCTACGTGTTTATAGAGCTAATCGCCCAGTTGCACTCTACGTGTTCATAGAGCTAATCGCCCAGTTGCACTCTACGTGTTTATAGAGCTAATCGCCTAGTTGCACTCTACGTGTTCATAGAGCTAATCGCCCAGTTGCACTCTACGTGTTTATAGAGCTAATCGCCTAGTTGCACTCTACGTGTTTATAGAGCTAATCGCCTAGTTGCACTCTACGTGTTCATAGAGCTAATCGCCTAGTTGCACTCTACGTGTTTATAGAGCTAATCGCCTAGTTGCACTCTACGTGTTTATAGAGCTAATCGCCTAGTTGCACTCTACGTGTTTATAGAGCTAATCGCCTAGTTGCACTCTACGTGTTTATAGAGCTAATCGCCTAGTTGCACTCTACGTGTTTATAGAGCTAATCGCCTAGTTGCACTCTACGTGTTCATAGAGCTAATCGCCTAGTTGCACTCTACGTGTTTATAGAGCTAATCGCCTAGTTGCTAGCTCGAAAATCATATAATACAAATAATACAATCTTCTTTTTAAAAAGCCAAAGGACGTAAAAGTCGGGTTATTTCAAGGCGAGATATTGAATTTCAAAATGTAACCTACATTTTTCGCTTACAAACTTTTATAACTCCAGGTAAATTTTCAACATTTTTTTTCAGCTGAATGCTTGAGAAATGCGTTTTACCGCTTTAACAGCACCTTGTTCTATTTATGTACTACACATGCAAAAATTCTCGTTTGAATCGGCTAAGGTCGAAAAATTCTTGTTCCCTAGTTAGCCCGAACTATTCCTAAACTTATCATCACCTCAAGGGCTAATTATCTTCATCTTAATATAAAAATAATTATACATTTAAATAAATAATCTAACGCATTTATTTCATCAAAATGTTTTTTCTTGCTTACAAATACATTCTAACTTTTTAGAAGACAATGGCCTTGTTAAATCCCAATGGGAACATAACATCAGGTCTTCCCATAACATAATTAGCACGCGAGTCCAGGATGCTTGAACATGTTTCTGCCGAGTTATGGGAACAGAAAGTGACTAATGTGAGTGACTCAATCATTATTAAAGCGTCATTACGTTCTTGCGAGCAAATAAACGAAAGAGAACGTACAGCTTACTTTCCCAGGAGCGATTCTTCCTGTTAGGAAGTACGAATTGCCAATCGTATGGATGTTAATAGGCATTAGATAACAGCTAAATGTCGCGCATGTGTATGTATATATGTATATGTATATATATATATATGTATATATATATATATATATATATATATATATATATATATATATATTCTTTTTTATCCTAGTAGGCATGGGGTCATTAAAGCAGTCTTCCCTTTTCTTCGCACCTCTTCAGGGGCACTTCTTGCTAGGAAGTCCTCTCGTTCCCAAGTACTCCCTCTGGAGTCCGGCTTATTAGTAATAAGCATACTCCTCTTATTACTAATAAGCCGGACTCCAGAGGGAGTACTTGGGAACGAGAGGACTTCCTTGCAAGAAATGCCCCTGAAGAGGTGCGAAGAAAAGACGCACGAAACATGTCGGGCCCAATAAATAAAGTAGTATAAAAAAAGGGAAGACTGCTTTAATGACCCCATGCCTACTAGGATAAAAAAGAATTTGGATATTTTGGGTCATATATAAGAATAAATAATATATATATATATATATATATATATATATATATATATATGTGCGTTGTTCATTCGGCATCTGTCTCCAGCGGTCTTGCTCCTCCTGTCATCGCAATGTTTCGCCGGATTCCTCTCCGGCTTCTTCAGGCAATCATTCATCCTTGCTGGTTGGTAAGGGAATGAGCTCGTGAGTGGTTTGGGCCCTTCTTACCTTCTTCGTCGGAGACTGTGCGAGCCAATGAACTGGGGAGGCTCTGGGCCAATCGGGTTCCGTCTGTCTATGTTAACTTCCTCGGTCGTCCGTTCGGGAACCCGAATGAACAACACATTTAATTCCCAGCGAAGTAGTTTGAAAAATAGCATATATATATATATATATATATATATATATATATATATATATATATACACATATACATATACACATATACATATACACATATATACAGGATGGCCCAGATAAGTGGGCCACAAGAGAAATAACTACAAAACGGTTTGAGATATCTACATTTTTCATGGGAGCAAAGTTGTAGTTCTCGTCGAGATCTATAAAATGGTGCTCACGGAAATGAGAAAATAACACTTCTAAGGGCTCAAATAGTTCTTTGAAGGGAAGGGTTTCATCTTTACCCATATTTTGCATTATATTTTAAAAATTTACTATCAAAACAAGGAAGAACCGTGCAAACGGGGTTTCGATGCGTCAAGTAGTTCTCTGTAAAAATACGTTTTCATTTGCTTGTATTCCTCATCTGAAATGCCAAAAAATGTCACTTAAATTAATTTAAACAGTATTTTTGTTAAGGGAGAGGCAATTCAACATAGGAGAATGTGTCCAGCACCCAACAAAACGATTCGAATTACCGTAAACTAATAAAGAAAATGCATAATAATTGGAGCTTTAGACTTAGGAGTTGCCTAAATTACAGAACACAAATAATGAATATTTTTTTTTTTTTTTTTGCAATAAATACAATTTTTAATGCTGAGCACATTCTCCTAAGCTAAATTAGCCCTTCCTTAACAAATATACTATTTAAATAAATTCAAGTGCCTTTTTTTGGAGTTTCAGATGAGGAATACATGCAAATGAAAACGTATTTTTACAGAGAACCTTTGCACGGTTGTTCCTTGTTTTTTTTTTTAGTACACTTTAAAAATATAATGCAAACTATGGGTAAAGAGGTAACCCTTCCCTTCAAAGGCCTATTTGAGCCCTTAGACGTGTTATTTTCTCATTTCAAAGGGCACCATTTTATAGATCTCGACGAGAACTACAACTTTTCTCTTTTAAGAAATGTTGATATCTCAAACCGTTTTGTAGTTATTTCTCTTGTGGCCCGCTTATCTGGGCACCCCTATATATATGTTTGTATGTTTATTCTGTCTATGTTCTTTTTCCTTTGCATTAGCCCAGTTAAGTCTTCATATAAAGTTTTTTCACTCAAAAAATTCTAAAATTACCAAAACCGTTGAAAATTGGATATTAACCAATTCTCTGGATTCCAAAGGAGACAGCACATCCACAAGAAAACTAGCTCATACGCGAATTTTAAAAATGTATCCATTATAAAATAGAAAAACTCCACTAACACACACCTCCGGTACAAATACAAATCAGTACTAACCATATTAACGTGGGCATGCCTGGTAAGGTTTGGTGCCAGTAAAGCATGCTACACACGATACAGGCAGGCCTGTCAGTTATACCTGAACAGTCCGCCTGAAAGCCGGTCGTCTGAACGTGCATAAATTTGGCTCCCTGAACAGTCTTAACTGAGAGACCGGCCGGAATATATACACGTTGAGGCGACCGGCTTTCAGGCCTAACTGACAGGCCTGCCTGATCGTGTGTAGCCTGCTTAACAAAAACTTAAAAGGTCTACAAACATTTAAAACAGATATTCCGGATAGTGTCCAATGCACCATGGTTTGCACAGAACAGCCACATCCATAGAGAATTTGAGGTTGATCAATTTGTCAGTCACATGGAAAAGTTATTAGGAAAATACCACCAAAATCTTCCAACCTGAAGCCGTTCCTTTATTAGTGCATTTTAAATCTATAAGCTTTACCTGAAAAACAAAATCATGTTTGCTGTGCATAGTACGTTTGTATTGGACCAAATAAAGTTGTTTTCTCGTCTTATTTTTCTTTAAAAAAACATACAGAGAGAGGGATAGAGAGTGAGAGAGGGGTTGGAGAGAGAGAGAGAGAGAGAGAGAGAGAGAGAGTGAGAGAGAGAGAGAGAGAGAGAGAGTGAGAGAGAGAGAGAGAGAGAGAGAGAGAGAGGGTGTTTTTTTTTGTTTTTGTTTTTATATCAAGTATTGTGCATAAGCTGCTGAGGCCACGAGCACACAAGAGAGGGTGTTTTTTTTTTTTTTTTTTTTTTTTTTTTTTACGGCGCATCTACTTCTAGGTCATTAGCGCCGACATCCAAGGTGCAGCGAGGAATTTTCCCAGCGAGTCTTGAGATGAGAAAATTCCTGCCGGAGGTGGGAATCGAACCCACCATCTCCCGCTTATGAATCCAGCGCGCTAGCCACTAGACTACGGGAGACCCAAGAGAGGGTGTTATTTCATATTCATGGTCAGGATGTTAATTATGTAAAATAAAGACTGGGCCCTGTATAAAACCGAGAGCGGGATGTCGGGAGCAGGTGAACTGTCTGCAGCAACCATCATGGATGGCAATTTTACACCACAATCTACATATTAATTGTAAAAGAATTCCTTCTTATTGTAGTTATCTACAATCATAATTAATATAATACATACAAAACGGCAAACCTACAAGAATTTAAAATTCTCCACCGGAGTTAATTTAGAATGAAAGAAATATGGAAATAAGAGACAGCTAATGATGGTGCAATTTATTTTTCCTTGTGAGCACATAGAGACAAAAAATATCTATTGAAAAATACATACAACAAAATATATAATTCGCCTGTGGTTGAAATTGAATTGGTGATTTTATATACCGAGGTAAAATGAGACTTTAATGTCATAACACTGAACAAACCCTTTTTAAGGAACCATGAAAATATGGAGGATTAGCATTGTACTATTATATGCCAAAACAAGAATACAAAATTAAAATTCTATAAAACAAAGATAAAACCATTTTCAATAGACTCACTCAGCACATGGCGTATGCTGATGATGTGGTAATAACAGGGAGGACCACAGCAGCTTTGGCCGGTGCTGTGACAGAATTCGATCGTGCCGCGCAAGACTTGGGACTCTCTATAAATAGTGAAAAGACCAAGTGTATGAAAACCTCGAGACAGACCGAAGAACGAGGAGAGACTGTGGATTTGGGCGAGAACACGTACCGTAGCTGTAGCACATTTAAGTACCTGGGGGGAGTAGTAACGGAGAACAATAACCTGGAAGCGGAGGTTAAGGGCAGAATGGTGGCGGGAAACAGGTGCTTCTACGCCTTGCAAAAAGCTCTCCGATACAAAAGTCTCTCCAGGAAAGCAAAGATTTTATTATACAAAACTGTGATTAGACCAGTTGTTGTGTACGGCAGCGAAACGTTGACTCTGACCAAAGAAATGAGGAGAGGTCTGTTGGTCTGGGAAAGGAGAGTCCTGAGGAAGATTTTTGGAGCCGTAAGAGAGCACCACAGGTGGAGGATCAGGAGCAATGCCGAACTTACAGAAATGTATGGCGAGCCTGACATCCTCTATGTCATCAAGAAAGGTAGGCTACGGTGGTTAGGGCACGTGGAAAGGATGGAACCCTGTAGGCTACCTAAATTGATGCTGAATGGTGCACCTGGGGGCAAAAGAAAGAGAGGCCGACCAAGACGGAGGTGGCTTGATGACCTGGAGGAGGACTTGCGGACGCTAGGGATCCGAAATTGGAGGAACCTAGCAGCAAACCGCATGGAGTGGAGCAGGATGGTGGCAGAGGCCCAGGTCCTACAAGGACTGTAGCGCCCAACAGTGAGTGAGTGAGTGATATACCGAGGTAAAATGAGACTTTAATGTCATAACACTGAACAAACCCTTTTTAAGGAACCATGGAAATATGGAGGATTAGCATTGTACTATTATATGCCAAAACAAGAATATAAAATTAAAATTCTATAAAACAAAGAGATCATCGAGCAAGAAAAATATCCAGCTTGTTTTATAATATTAAACAGGCAGTTATACTCTAAAAACATTAATTTTTTTAGGCTGCTATTGTTTCATTTTTGTTTATTTTAAACAATTTTTACATTGAACTATTTAAAACTAAATTGTTTTTCGAACATTCTTTATGAAAGGGAAAGTAATGGGTTAAAAACTGAAAACAAAAAAGAGACAAAAGAATATCTCTCTTATTATCCCAAAATCAAATTTAAATAATAACTATAATGATTAGTGAATTTAATATGGATTTATTTGTCATTTTTTGGGTAGGTTTCGATATTAAAAAATGTCGTCTAATTTTTCCAATAATTTTTCTGGAACATTGGAGTTTACTTTCTTTTTATATTTTTTTTCTCAAAAAAGAATCAGAAAAAAATTCCAATTTAGCTTAAATATGCTTTAGCGGTGACTAAACTGAAAAAAAAAAAACGGTACAAAAAAGTGTCTGCTGGCGTTTGCGCATGCGCAGTTGCGTTCGCGCATACGCAATGGCGTGCGCGCGTGCGCAGTAGCCATGTACGAAAAAGGTGACTGTATGTTATAGAGTACATTACATAGGTTTGTCGGGTGGACCTAAAGCATACTTTAGGAATTTGAGCAGAAGACCCGAAACGAAATATTTTTTTCTTATTATTCTACTCATTAATTTGTTATTTATATATTTACAATATTTTTTTTAACTTTCCATACACTGATGTAATTGGTAAGTTTTCTAGGAATACAATTTTATTATATAATTTTAACATAAATTTCAATTAATTAATATTTAGCCTTGCATATTTATACATCATTTCAATTATGATCGAAGAAAATAATTCATTTAATTATCGAATATTTCATTGGCATTAAATTCACGTAGACAATACATTTACCATATTTGTCATATGTTTAATAGCTTGGCATACTTTCGGCAAGCTTACAATATCTTCTTTCTTAATATATTTATTTTTGGTTTGGCCTAAGGTTGTGGGTTTGATTCCCAATAACGGTGGTGGCATTTTTCTGGCAAAATAAAAAGGATCAGCCCTATCCCGGGAAGAAAAATGGTGGTAAGTTGTAAATAACCCGTTTTGTGTAAAAGTAGATGTTAAAATTAAAATAAGTAAATTATTTTCAAAAACTGTTTTTACAAACACAAATAAATATTTGAGTCCCAGGAAGTTATAAAGTTCAAAGAAATATTCGAGATACATTAGGGACGACAAAGAGTGAATGAATGAGACATTACATAAAGACAATGCCATAATCCAAGGCGGAAAACGTTGATAAAGAGATTAAAAAAAAAAAAAAATGATAACAAAAACACGTTGTGAGAGAAATAAGTGGGTAGCCATGAAGAAGCAAGGGTGACAACAGACTCTTCATGAGAATACGCCCACAACTAAAATGGAAGACACGATGTGGTGGAGGACTATCTCACCATACACCACAATACACCACATCACATTCCCGTGTGGAAGGATAAAACTCACATCTTGACAGCTCACCGATTTTATGAACCGAGATAACATCAAAATGCCAAATAACATTTCCTAACATTTGACTCCGCTATTTAGGATTATATATATATATATATATATATATATATATATATATATATATATATATATATATATATATTGCCGGATGTCAAATCTTACAAACCAGTCTCTTCGCGAGCTGTTAATGTTAAAATGTAACGGTTCCTCTGTTAAAGCACTGCCAACTGTGTTACTCATTTGCAAAATTATTTGGAATGGCATAATGAACTTTTTTGTCTTTTTTTTTTTTTTTTTTGTGCATCTGCTACTAAGGCCATTAGGAATGAATAATACAAAATTCACTTTTACAAATTTGTTGCAGAAATCAATAGTAACCGTTGATCTCAAACGATTATGTACAGACTATTCAAAGCTGATGATGCATTCAATGTATTTTTTTTTTTTTTTTTTCAACTTCTATGTAAGACTCACTGTAATATTTATATCAATTGATATAAATTATATTAATCAAATTGATATTTATATAAATTTCATCAAGAATAATATTAATTATTATAATAATTTATTTATTAAGTGTACACAACAAGGTGATTTACTCTTTAAGCCTATGTGTGAACAAAGCTAAATATTTATTTTATTACAGAAGCTATAAACTAGGTAATTAAATGGAAAAAAAGATAATTTATCAGGAAATAATATCGTTATTTATGAAGAAAAATTTTAATGAAGAAATTATATTAAAAAAAAAATAAAAATAATAATAATAATGGATATATATATATATATATATATATATATATATATATATATATATATATATATATATATATAATTAAAGCAATTCGGTTTGTCCTGTCTTGTCATCAAATATGAATGTGTTAAGTGTGAATGCCCTATGCCCTATTCTTAGTCTAGTAAGCACGACTTCTTCTCGCCTTACATTCCGAATACTGGAACTCCAGGCTCCTATTGTCGGCTTAATCTCCCGTAACTTGTTGTCTTGTGTGTATGTCCAGTCAGTTTGCCACTTGTTCATTGTGTGTATTTTTATAACATTGTTTATGTCACGTCCAGTCATCTGAATAATGTCTTCAGTTGTTCGTCCTGTAGCTAATTTTGGTTTCATTGTCTACGTCCGTACTTCTTGGTATGTTGTCATGTCCAGGTATCCATACAAAAGTTACATGA
This sequence comes from Gonocerus acuteangulatus, assembly GCA_946811695.1. Lineage (NCBI taxonomy): Eukaryota > Metazoa > Arthropoda > Insecta > Hemiptera > Coreidae > Gonocerus > Gonocerus acuteangulatus. Next base: position 68,512,625 of record OX328131.1, read on the forward strand.
ATGTTTCTGTCCTGTAGATCGAAAAGTTGTGATAGTATTTGTATATTGTACATGTCAGATAAGGATTGCAGTGAGCTGAGAGAATCTGTAAAAATAATGGAGTTTCCGTAGGTATTTCGAATATATGAAAGGACCAAAAGAATTCGGTTCTGCTTAATAATTTATAACACTAAAATAAACATGATATTACTCTCATTTATTTGAGGTTTTCCCTTTAGAATTCTGATTACATTATGAAACATACATTCATTCCTGTGATTTATTCACAGATAATCTCAGTTTTGAGTTTAAAGTTGGAAAGGTGATTTAATTTTACAACTTTTGTAAGATTCGACAGTCTGCATGATTTTTTTTTTTTTTTTTTTTTTTTTTGGAAGAGGAGTGACTTTTGAAAAGCTGTCGCTAACCAGAAACTTCCATTACTTTCTACTTTTTGAATTGATATTGCGGTTTTAATGAGATAATTTTGAACATTGAATGTGCTTAAAGCAAATTTAATGCTGTTTTAAAAATGTAATGAATCGTTAAAAAAAAAAATGTGTACGAGCAGAGAAAATTTGAGTTGTACTCAAGTGATCTTATATCATTTATTTTTAAGGTTTTTATGATACATTTTTACCGATTAAACTAAAAATTGCGGGGGGGGCTGGGTAAATTTGGGGGTATGGAATACTAACAATCTAGAACTTGGAATAGTTAGCAAACTAAAAGGCTATTCCACACACACACACAAAAATATCAAAACTAAGTGATCATATTTAATTTATATTATAAGGTTTTTATGATACATTTTTGCTGATTAAATCAAAATTTCTGGGAGCCGGGCTGCCGACCTTAAATCTGCCCGAGTTGAAATAAACCATATTTATTTAAATAAAATGAATTTTCTTATGAAAGATTTATTTTTATTAAGATATTATTCGACGTAACCCTGACAATATCGTCGCAATCTACACGGTAGACGATCTCAACTCAATAGATTATTTTAATAAAAATTTTGAAATTATAAAACTTTTAGAGAAGCCAACAAAAAAAAAAAAATCATAGCACCTTGGGCTACTTTTCCCCCAGATAATTATTGGTGCCGCAAAGAAGGATTATCTCATATCCATAAAATGAGTACTTGCAGGGGCTTTAAACGTCCGGCTTACCCGCAAACAGTTATAATTAGCGGAGACGGGGTTCGGTCAGCGGGGGCATCCGATCAGGAAGTCATCCTCAACAAATTATAAATCATAAATGAACGACTTTCATAGAAAACTAAGAATTTATAAAAAAAAAAAAATAAGGTAAAAATGAAGTTTCACGCCCTCAAAACCGATTTCTTTCAAATTTTTTACAATAACGTATTTTGATGCACTAAACACGAATACGTTAAAAAAACCTTCGCATTTAACTAGGAAAGATGTTATTAAGCACTAAAGTTAATAGAATAATTAATACAATTCTATTAATTTTAGCGAGTTGGATTGACTGGGGTTTTGTTATCTTCTTGAGCGAGCGGAAACGCATAGCATGTATGCCCTTAAGCGACAGGTGACGACGGGTGAGGATGCCCTTAAAATTAACAATATTTTTGAATAAATGGTTTATGAACATTTCAAATGAGAGTTCTCTGTTTCCCAATGTTACATATCTGCGCATGCGCGTGTTTACAAATACGCTGTTGACGCCTAGTTTTATAACCTTCCTAACAGTGAACTTTGGTGCTTAATATTCTATTCTATTAGAATTCTGTTAATTTTAGCGAGTTTGATTGACCGGGGTTATGTTATCTTCTTGAGCGTGCGTAGCGAGCGGATACGCATAGCATGTATGCCTTAAAGTCGTCATTTATGCCTTAATGTCATGTATGCCTTAAAGTCGTCACAAATTTAGTTGTTTACATTAGCTCTCATAACCCGCATAACAGTGAACTTTAGTGCTTAATAACTTCTTTCGTAGTTAAATGCGAAGGTTTTTTTTAACGTATTCGTGTTTAGTGCATCAAAATACGTTATTGTACAAAATTTGAAAGAAATCGGTTTTAAGGGCGTGAAACTTCATTTTTACCAAAAATAAATAAATAACGGGGTCTCCCGTGGTCTAATGGCTAGCGCCTTGGATTCATAAGCGGGAGATGGTGGGTTCGATTCCCAACCTCCGGCAGGAATTTTCTCATCCCACGGATCGCTGGGAAAATTCCTCGCTGCACCCTGGATGTCGGCGCTAATGACCTAGATGTAGATGCGCCGTAAAAAAAAAAAAAAAAAAAAAAAAAAAAAAAAAAAAAAAAAAGTAACTTAAACGACAGTTGGACCTCCAAACGAATACAGTGTGTCTACTACTCTAGTCAAAGCCAATTTCATGACTTTTTCGTGACATTTTCATGACTTGCAATGCAAATTTCGCACCCATTGAAAAGAAAATAATTTCACTAAATAAGAAAAAGCCTCAACATTTAGTTTTAAATTATTTGTAACCTTACACGGATTACCGGATTGCAGTGATATCTATAAACATACATATGTTATTTTAAACATACAATATGTAGATCATATGTTAAAGAGGGAAGTTCACATTAATTTAAAAAGTTAAAAAACGATAATACTAAACATTTTAGAATTTCTATAGAATTAGCAGCCTAAAAATATGAACAATGTTAGCCGAACTCTAAATTTCTAAAAATATTACTAATTAAATATTCATTATCAATGTACAAAATTTAGTAAATTAAAGTATTCACAATCTGAGTATTTAACTCTGCATGAAAAACTCAGAAAGACAAATATAAATATATGTTAATAATATATAATTCTTCTTCGTTAATAATAATGGACGTTAAAATTAAAATAAAATAATGTATAATTCTTCTTCGTTAATAATAATGGACGTTAAAATTAAAATAAAATAATGTATAATTGATGTGTAAATGCTACAACAAAGGAATCTAACAGAGGAAGGGGGTGGGCGTGGCAGATAGAAGAGCATCGGTGTACAAGAACAGCGACAATTACGAATGCGCAGAAGTCCTGGTATTACATTAGACAACGGTAAATCTGAAATTTCGTGACATGGTTTCAAAATTCATGACTTTTTCGTGATTTTAGTGCCCTATCTTCAATTTCGTGACATTTTAGTGATTTTCGTGACTTTCCCGTGTAGTAGACACCCTGAAATAATTACCGTAAAATTGGGTCACATTAGTACAGTGGGGTGAAATTTTGTAAAACCCTATACTTCTAGGATATGTTGAAGTGTGTTCAGGATTGCTCGTTCACGTTAAAGCACATTTATTTTTGTTTTGACTTAGAAATCAGAAAAATAGATTCAAATAGATTTGTTTCTTAAACTACGAGGTACCATTTTGAAGCGTATTAAATAATGCAATTTCTGACGCGGAAGCAAACCTCAAAGTCTAAAAATAGCTGATTTAGAAAATATTGAATAATTTAATAAAAAACTAATATCAAGAATTCTCATCTATACGGCTTTTAATATATAATTTACATGGTAATATTTCAATACTTGGATGCTACTGGAGAAATTTAATGTAGATTCTAAAAATGTGGGCGTTATTTGCTTTACATTGATCAGAAATCCCGAAAACACAGTCTTTCTTTAAAAAAACAGAAGTTTTTAACCATGAAGATTAGATATTTAGGCGTCGAGGTGATAAGCAATCAGAGAATAGTTGGGATTCAGCTAAGAGAACATCAATACGATTTTTGTAAAAAATCTATATTCAGGACGTTTCGGCTACTCTTTGGTATTCTTCGTCAGGTAATATGACAAGAAACAAAGAAGGTCTATAAATACAATAAGTTAATTTGTAATTAATTTCTGTTTTTTCTTTGTTTATTATCATTTTAGCTGACGAAGGCAACCAAAGAGTAGCCGAAACATCCTGAATATAGACTTTTTTTTTTTACAAAAATCGTATTGATGTTTTCTTAGCCGAATCCCAACTATTCCCTGATAGCTTAGAAGTTTTTAAAATAGACAAATGTTTGAGTAGTCCTGTCACATTTTCAGATAGAACGCTCATTTTTGCGCCACCGAACTATAAATGAGGTGCAGAATGAACCCCTAAAGTTATGACATCTCAATGCGAGACACCCTATATAAGCATATATCATCCCTACCACGTCAAACTATCGAATACGAAAAATCTCGTCAATAGATAGAATATGTCCGTCCGCAAACAAAATAACCAGATAGTGCGCACGCGCTGCACTCCTAGGCCTAGCTACCCTCCAGCCACGCCCCTTCTGGTTCTATTGTTTGCGGGCGGACTATAGTTCCATAGTTTGCTCCGATTTCGCCTGTGTGGATTACATTACGTAATCCACACTTTCTATTATTTTGCACCGATTTTTTTTTATGAAGTCGCTCTATCTTCAAAAATTGCATATTAATCGTTTTTATAGAATAATTACTTGACACTTTGTTGAGATTCCTTACAAGTGCCCCGCTTAGGAGATATTTAAGAAAATATACGAATTTCACAAGACGATAAATATACATTTTCCGGGTTCTAAATGGGAACACCACATGAACATGAATATCGAAACAATCTTGTACACTGTCTTAAAATATCACTTCGATATTAATGTCGTTTTCAGAGCTAATGTTGTCATTTAAGTATTGGAGATGAATTCTCTAGTTTCCAAGGACATATAAAAAATAGAATGCAAAGGAGAACCGGCAAGTAGAGAAAGAGGCTGCAACCTCTTAGCGATCGATTCATTTATTTACTTTAAGAAGCAGAGGGGGGGGGGGGAAATAGAAAAAAATGCTCTGAAATAAGTAGTTTTCCTTTGAGAGTAAATCTGAAGGAGAGTTGTCACCGATGAAACTGTTTTAGCTTTAATTGTTAGTAATTATACAAGAACCCGTTCCCCTGTACCGACAGGAGACATGAGGCATAGCTCAACTACTCTGGAATAAGTAGAATTATAGTCAATTAAAAAAAAATAGTGAAGGACAAAATTAATGCCATAGTTAGTATTAAATAAGCGGATGGAGAAGCTGGCACTCTGATTCCCACCGTAGCGCGGGGGCTTGCGCGGTGGGCAACCGGTTTGCTCGCGGGGACCGCTGGCATTTCCTAACGCAGGACAGCCGGGTCGCAGGTCCTAGGGGCTGTCTGCACCGGGTGCAGTTCTAAGGCACTTCCTGCACCAGGTGCAGTTCTAAGGCACTATCTGCGCAGGTTGCTGCTGTTAGGCACTTCCTGCGCGTGGCAGTATCTAGGTTCTTGCTACACCAACTGCAGTTTCTAGGTTCTTCCTACGTCGGGTGCAGTTCTAAGGTACTTCCTGCACCAGGGGCAGTTTCCAGGTACTTCCTAAACCGGGTGCTGTCTCTAGGTTCTTCCTACATCAGGTGCAGCTTCTAGGTACTTCCTGCACTGAGTGCAGAGCCAAAAGCACTTTCTCCAAATGGTGCAGTTCCTAAGCATTTCCTGAACTCTGAGCAGTTCCTGCTTCTGGTCTAGCTCCTAAGCACCTCCTGGAGGGGATGCGAGGCATCTTGCAACGGTCTCCGTTCTGTTTGGACTCCTTGCAACGGGTGCAGTTCCTAGTGGCTCCATCCGCCCGCTGCACGTTCCAGCCATTCCTAACAGCTCATACAATTGTTACCGGTTCCTTGCGATTTCTTGCATCGAGATCAGCTCCAAGCGGCTTCTTGCAGTTTGTGGAGTTACATTCTTGAAGAATATGTTCTTTAATTCTTCAAATTATTAATTTAGTTTCTGCGAAAAAAACGATAGTTTTACATAAATACAAAAGAATAATCAGAATCATAAAATTTCGATTAGATTATGATAATTCCCTTCGTAGAGGTCCCTTCACCGACAATAACTCAAAAACTAGTGTCTGATTTGCAACATTCATATAAAAGGCCCGAGGTGTGCAACATTGTATCCCTTAACAAGAATCTTAACAAGAATTTCACTACAATATTGCAGTTGGTTCAATTACCTTACAACCATTCGTTTAAAGGACACCAATGTTTATGATCTAACTGCATATGAAATGCAACAAGTCCTACCGCCCACGCGGAACTCGGTATCACCCCCTACTCGCTATCAAATGCATTAAATCTTACTGGCATTTCAATAAGGCCGTTTGAAAATTATATGTCCATAAAGAGAGCGTTAGATAAACGATGAACAAAGAAGAGAATACACATTATATTTACTACACATGACGTGAAGGAATGAATAATGATGTTTATTTGACAAATAAAGCACAAAGAAAATACATAAATATTTATCAAATAATAGTAACTTACAGTAATTAAATATTTTGTGACAAGAGCGTTGAGCGTTGTGAGTGCCAAGGTAAATAAACTTACATTTGTTAGTTGAAAATGTAATTTTATAATTATTCTTCAACTGACCCTTTTCTCAATATTCTTATCTTCGTGGACGGCGGAAGGTCAACCAATAAAATCTTCAACACTCAGTATGACCGACTTTAATTCTAGACGTGGCCGTACTGGTGGAAGGTTATCCTACTCAGGTGTAGGCTGTAAGTTTTATTTTTGTAATGTTTTCCCCTGAAGAGGCACCAATAAAGGTGTGAAACATGTAGGGATGAAATAAAGTTGGTGGAACTGAGTGTTATTTGTTGACCTTCCGCCGTCCACGAAGATTGTAATTTTATATTCCTTGACCAAATTCCAAAGATATTTACCTTCATAAATAGAAATAATGATTTTTTCTTTGCATCTGCCGATTATATTAATGAATGATATTAAAGGGAAAAAATAAAACTATTAAAAAAAATTAACAAATAAAAAGTCCGTCACGCAGGAGCTGCATAACTAAGCACTTTCCTCAGAATTTGGGTAGTGTAGACTGCTTTCCAGAACAATTTGCTTAAAATATCCTACATAAATAAAATAAAAACATGAATAGTTCTCTTTTAATTTTGTAATGAGTAACTGATAAATTATTAATTTGCTTCCAGAGTTGCTACTACACTACGTAATAAATACAAAAAACCTCATATTATCGTATTTTGATCTAACGCAGGAACCGGATACTGTCCCTCTAGTGGTAGAAAGCGCTCCTTGCGGCGCCTTTGTGAACCTATGTCTGGCTGGCTTTTCTATTGAAATATATTACAAAGTAAACCCCCCCTTTCCGATTGACCGATTAAGCTCATTTTTACAACACTTCTTTCTCATGAGTTACCCACGACGTATACTGCGTTTCGTTACAATACAGCAGAAATTACGACCGGTATGAGTATATTAGTAATTTGGGTCCGGAGTAAACCCCCCCCCCCCCTAATGAACCGATTTAGTTCATTTTTATATCTCACTTTTCTCTCTATATTACCACTACGAATACCAAGTTTTGTTGAAATATAACAAATATTACGGCTGAAATGGTCAAATTAGTGTTTCGAGTTCGGGGTAAACCCCCCCCCTTCCGGTGGACCGATTTTGGTGGTTAACGAACTCGTTCAATCGTTTGCTAATTGAATGCTATATACCAAGTTTCGTGACGAAAAAACAAAAACTCTGCCCGCTATCGTGTTAACAGACACATATATATATATATATATATATATAGAGAGAGAGAGAGAGAGAGAGAGAGAGAGATATAAATTTTAACGGGGGTCATTTTCGGTGTCTACTAGGTAGGATCGATAAAGATTTGAAGAAATTTTTCAAAAATTCCGTCATGAGTCCAACCTCAATAGCTACTTTCCTTCGGAGGAAAGTGCTAAAACGTTAGATCTTCAAGAAAAATCTATATTGGTCGTTTCGGCTGCATTTTGGCAGCCTTCTTTGGCACTTAAAATGCCTAGGTTAAGTGTTCAGTAATGTTGTATACACTTAACCATGGTCACCTAAATCTTATCGAGGTCTTCCTCCCTCACCTAGGCATTTTCAGTGCCGAAAAAGGATGCCAAAGAGCATGCCTAAACGTCTGCAATATGGATTTTTCTTGATGATCTGACGTTTTTTATCTTAGCCGAATCCCTTGACTTCTTAAAAATGCTTCTCATCTGACATTCCTTAGGCAAAGGTATAGTTTGCTTTAAACAAAATAAAATAAAAAGAAACAAACCTTGGTTGGAACAATTTGTGAAATCATTACTAAATGGTCTGTCAATTTATGTCTTCCTTGTAATTTTTATTTGTTGTGTCTTCGTAGCTAAATTCATCAGTGAGTATTTTCCTGTAGTTGTTTCTTTTTCATGCAAATCACTTCACCATGTACTACATCTCTGTCGTATGAAATGTTATTATTATCGCACAGTATATGATGTTTCTTTTCCTGAATTGTTCCAGAACTGCACACTTGATCAAGAAATGGATCATGGTTTCGTTATCCTTCGAATTGCATTGAGAGCATAACTTATTCCTTTCCACCATGGCCTGTCGTTTATTTATACTAACTCAGAGCATGCTTTAGCCATAAACAAACTACCCGACAACGTCACGCGGGAGTGGAAAGAAAATGCGACTCCAAAATAGCTCCAAAACAGTAGTAGTAAAAATATTTCAGCTAAATAGAGGTATTTCAGCTGATCTGAAGGGTTTCAGCTCTCTGGAGATTGTTCAGCTTTAGCCGATATTATCAGCTAAAGGGAGCTGCTAAGAATAAGCGCCTTTAGCATGGTTTATGTTTTTTTTTTGTTTAATTTTGGCAGTAGACTATGGGGAGACAGAGACGGGTCGGTCTTGGGGGACAAAGACCCTTAGGAGGCCCAAAGTGCCGAGTACGTTATTATTCCTGTAATCATAATTTGAGGTTTCGCTTTTATTTTTATTAATATTTTATAGCAATTAAGAGAATTAAACTGCTACAAAATATAAAGTAACAAAATAGCAGAGCTAATAAAATGGTTTGAGTATGGTACAAAAAGATTCAGATTATTAACCCTTCGTTGCATGATGATGCCTCCAGGCATCAAATTACATTTGATTCCCCGTAAGCAGCAACGTGTGTCAAAGGGACTGGAAGATGTAAACGTTCTACTTTTTTATTATAAAAGAAAAATAAATCATGTGTCAAAGGGTTAACACAAATAATCGTACGTAATGACTCTAAGATAATGTGTGGATTGTAAAAATGTCAGCGGCTCACGCAATAATATTTATGTATACCTAAATATATATTCAATTTTTTAAATTTATTTTATTGCATACGGGGTTTCCCCATTGCAAGGAGTTGACCTTATATAATGTTTTTAGTCCTATGTTAGTAATATATTCATAAACATACCCCAACATAAAACTTACGCATATGTTCTATTTACATACAGATACTTTGTGAAATAATAAAGTTGAACTTAAAATAAATGAAAATAATTACATCTTCTATGCATTAAATTTAAGGAGTATTTCTATACATGTACTAAATATAAAATACAATTTCTTAACTAAGAAGTGATTATTAAAAATTATTTTTAGATAGAGAAAACAGTGCAAAAAATGGATTACTTAATATTAAATGTTGGATTTTTTTTTGTGTGTGTTTTTATTATTATTATTATTATTGTGTCAATCAGAAATTAATGAAGCTCTCAATTTCAAGGAGTTTTTTATATAGTTATAAATGTGTATAGATTCAAATTTTGAGGCTTTGTTTAAGATTTCGTGTAATCGGGAATTTTCAATAGGTTGGTTGATAAACTGGAGGAATTGCCTTCTAATGGGGGAGTAAATAGGACAATGCAAGATAAAATGGAAAATGTCTTCAAATACGTTATTATTACAGAGGGTGCAGATTTCCTTTGGGTTAATAGAATAATGGATATTTTTTATTGAAAATTTGATATTGTAGTTGCTGGCTGTTCTCAATTGAGCTATGGTTTTTGCAATAACAAAAGGCAGCCCCATGGTGAGAAATTCATGAGGTAGGCCTGGGGATAATGAAAGAAATTTGTAAAATGGGTTGTAGTTTGAATTATTCATTTTCTCCAGATCATTACTAAGTAACTTAGCTTTTTGGGCATCTAAAATTATATTAATCCGTCTTTTGATTAAATTAGGGTCCTGAATTAGCCATGTGTCTAGAGAATCCAAAGTGACAAATATATTTTTAACTTGGGATACCCAATTAAGCTTTATGTTATTTTGGGGACTCTGATCTAACAGAAGAAGTCTATTGTAACAAAGCCTTGGAAGTCTATCAGCACTCATAGATAGGACCTAAATATATATGTATACATATATTTGTAATATTAAAAAAAAACATTAAGCTACACTAGATTTAAAAAAAACGCCTATTTCAAGCAATCGAGCTGACTTTCCATTTTTTTTTTTTTAAATAAATTACACGTCACAATATTATTTTTTGTAACACTTCTTTTCTTCTTAAATAGGAGAAAACAGTTTAAGTAATAAAAGGTACAATTATACCGTCTAGTTTAAGAAGATGACAATTATGAAATGCCTATTATTAAATATTACATAAAACCATTTTCTCTCACTAGGATGAGGTAAGGACAAAATGCCGATGGTACTAATAAGACGATTGGGTGTAACTTCACAAGTGAAGGTGAAAATGATTAGTAATTAAAGTTATTATCCTAATATTAACTTCATAATACTTTTTAGTATTATACTTGTTAAAGGAAATTTAGCTATTGACCATAAAGAATGTATATAACATGTATTTTATTATATATATTATTTTTGAGTGTGTGATGATGATTAATGATTACAAATTAGTTTTTTTTTTTTTTTTTTTTTTTGTTTAAACCTTAATTGATAACACTGTTCTGCAAAAAAAAACTTTTCTCCCCTCCCTTGAACAATTTTGCCTGTTTCTCATGTTTTCAGGTGTGCTGAGTCCGAATCTGAACTCAGAAAAATTCTATCTCCCTCTGATTTTGAGAGAAAAGAGGAGAAACTTGGAAAAATTGTATTTGAAAATTATTGTCTTTATTATAACAGATTTTTTTTTTCTTTTTCAACGGTAAAATATAATTAATTGAATCCTGCATGCTATCAGGTATAATACTAGATATGACACAACTCAAAAAATATACACACATCGTCAATGAGTATTTTTTTTCTTTTGTACTCTTCCTCCTCTGTCTCCCGCTGCAGTGTCCAGCAGTAATCTGCCAGCATCTTCTCATTCCATTTGCCAGTATATCTTTTTTCCATTCTGGATAAGTCTTGGTGGAATCGTTCTCCATGTTTGTCCGAAACTGCACCCAAATTTGGGGCGAAAAAGTCTAGGTGACTATGCAGGAAATGTATTTTTAAGGACATATTGCATCCCAATGTTTTATATGAAGTAAGCAGTTCTTGGACTATTTTTCGGTAGTCTCTAGATTTTTCGTTTCCCAAAAACTTAGCACATAACTCTCGTAAAGCAATCCAAGCCTTTCTCTCAGTAGTATTTAACTTTGCTTCAAAAGTGAGAGAGGGACCAAATCCCTGCCTCAAGATCAAAAACTGAAAAAACACTTTTAGCCATATTTCTTCAACCACTTGTAATATTCCCATCAAATTTTTTTTCGTTCAAATATACTTCATTGTGCTCAAAATCATCGGGCTTTTGAATTTTTTTCACTATGTTTTGATGCCCAAAAAAATTCGTCAAATTTACAAAAAAACTCACATTTTTGGATAAAAAACTAGAATTTCTCAAGAAACTGTGCGTGATAGACAGAATCTGACTTCAAATTCGTGTTCAGCACATTTGAAAACAGTAAGAAAGCATGTTTTGGTTTGAAGGAGGATTTTCGTGCAGAACAGTGTAATCACAACCATATGATATATATATATATATATATAACCAATAATTTTGCTAGTTTTGGAAAATTAAAAATGTGAGAAATGATGTGGGAATATGTACAATTACATAACCCACTAGAACAATAAATTTTGAGCATTGCAGATGGCATTGTCTCTAGGCCACCGCCGCTTCAGCCTTCTATGAGGATTTTGTGGATTATGGAAGGAGGATAAAGAGTTTATCAAAGGATTTGGATGGCCAGGGAGATTGGAATAGAACTTCTGATAGACTGATTTGGCCAGGGATTGGATAAAGGGGATATTGAAGTCATTATGGAGGGTTAGGTTGGAGACATAGTAAGAAGCATTGGATATTTTTCGAAGGATTTTGGATTGCATTTTTTGTATTCTGTAGGAATTGGAAGGTTTAGTGGAACCCCATAGTTCTAGTCCATAAGTCCATATTGGTCGGAGTATGGTATTGTATATAAGTCGTTTGTTAGTCAAAGTACATTAGATTTAAGAGGTAATTAATAAATTTAAAAAATAAGAACATTAAAAAAATAGTATATATATATATATATATATATATATATATATATATATATTAAATTAATTTTTTGTTATTTCAAGTTACATTGTTTCTTTTCTTTCTTTTTACATTTCAACCGTTTATTCGAATATCAATAGTCTTTAAGACAGGATATGCTCTCTGACGAAAATCTCTGAAACTTGGATAAGGTTTAATTTATGCGTTTCCTCTTTTGTGGTAAGAAGAAATAATCAATATAAAGTTTTATGATTATTTATATAAGTTTTTAATTAATTTCCTAGTTTCTTTATATACAGTGCTTTTTTTTAGACTTTCTTATTATTTTTCATACCTATGTTTTTAAGTAGATGTATTTGATTTGTTCACGTCATTTTTTCAACGTTCGTATGTTACTTGCTCCTATTTTAGTCGTCTGTATAGTAGTTGTTATTAAATGGTTTGCCTACCGTCTAAATATTAACAAACATGTAATTTTGAACATTTTGATGTCGTGCAGCAAACCAAAAATACATTTCTTAAATTACTATATTAAGCTAAATAAAGCAAAATATTTCAAATTATGAGGAATTATTCAGGCAATCATTTTGTTGCCAAAAAATGAGAGATTGCCGACAGAACATGACTTGAAGAATATATAACTACTGGTATTAGAGGAGTCTTTTATTATAGGTTTTTTTTTTTCTTTATTTGTGTTTCCTTCCTCAGGGTCACGACAAAGAACCCGCGTTTTTAAGAAACGCCTTTTCTATCATTCTTCCCCTTAAATATCATCTATAGGGGAAATGGCTTGGAGATATTTCATATCTTTAATTTCTGTAATTGCCAAACATTTCTTAAGAATGAAGAGGAAAGAATCAAACAACATCGGGAGCATCTTGGTAGAATATTATTTGCATATAACTTTAATATAGGTTAAAAAAATTTCAACAGTTAAATATTACATATCAATTTTTGTTTGTTTGTTTGTGGTATTTTTGGGCGAAAGAACCCCATGGTCGTTATCGCCCTACCGTGCAAATACTACACGAATTATTCACCACATGCTCCCGAGTTTTCTCCATTTTTTCCCCCCTGTTTTTTCCTTTCTTTCCTTTTTGCCCCCCCCCTTTCACCCCCCCCCCCATTTTTGTGCCAATTTATTGTGTTAACCCGTTTCTCTTCTCAATCCAGAGGTTCTCATAAGAAATGTCCACGCTTTGGTCACGAATATATATATATATATATATATATATATATATATATATATATATATATATATATAAATCAGTCCCGTAACAGGCCACAAGGGCCCAGAGGGGCAGATACTGTAGAGGTATCTGATTCTTGACCGTACGGCACACTAGGGAGATAGTGTGGTCAACACTATGCTCCGGCCGCCTGATTTTCCCCGTGGCTGCTTCGACTGCAAGAGTCATTAGCACCCAAGGTACCCATTATTAATTAAATTAATTAAAGGCTGGGTGAGCCTAGGCACGATCTGGGACCGCATATCCAACCCTCGAAAGGCAGCACTAGAAGGAAAAATCTTTAGTGCGCGCTCGGGTTTTGAACCTGGTCCTCCAGTTCATTAGTCGAATGCTCTACCACTGAGCTAACCTCGCCCCCTATATATATATATATATATATATATATATATATATATATATATATATATATATATATTCTTTTTTATCCTAGGAGGCATGGGGTCATTAAAGCAGTCTTCCTTTATTATACTACTTTATTTATTCGGCCCGACATGTTTCGTGCGTCTTTTCTTCGCACCTCTTCAGGGGCACTTCATCAACAAAATATCATTTTTTGAAAATCCAAACCAAACATTTTTCCATTATATTAAAGCTAACAATATGATTTATGAAATGTTCCACAAAATGCATTAAAACATTATCAATCTCCATTAAATGTTACCCCTACCCTAAATATTGCGGTAATTATAATAAATTTTCTATGAAATAATAGATTAACACCCAAAAAAAAAAAAAAAATTAAAAATGTTTGACGAGTAGACTTAAAGGACAACAACGAAGGACAGATAAAGACAGGGCCATTTTGGTAATCCACTTACATGGTTAGTATTAAGCCGGACTCCAGAGGGAGTACTTGGTAACGAGAGGACTTCCAAGCAAGGTAGGACTCAAAACCTTTTATAAAATATATAATTTAGCTATAATTACTGAAATATTTAGGGCAGGGGTAACATTTAATGGAGTTTGATAATTTTTTATTGCATTTTGTGGAACATTTCATAGATCTTATTGTTAGCTTTAATATAATGGAAAAATGGTTGGATTTTCAAATAAAAGTCCGACTCGCAGAAACTGCATCATCTTAGCGCGGTTCTGTTCTTATCCCTAGTCTAATATGGAAAGATTAAAATAGAAGCAGTTATTATTTTGGTTCCACCAGTCTTGAAAGGTCTTGATTTACGATCTTACCTGGAAGGGTCGGCCAACACTAGAAAGGGTCCCACTAGTTACAAGGTCTTGGGATCTTGAAATCTATATTTCTAACAATAAATTGTTTTTGTTATTTTACTTAACCTGTTTTATTGTCAAATACATTATCTAACTATAAGCAATTAAAAAATAACAAGGAATAAAACAGACAAAAAGAACCGTTCGAATAAACGAAATCAATTACTTTATAAGTTTTAAGCACTTATTTCTCCGATTGACATCGCCTAATTAAAACTTTCGTCAACAACCATTTTTGTTGAGCAATTAGTAAGCTTTCGAATAGTAACCTACCGTTCACCAAGATTCTTAACCGTTTTCGAGATATTAATGAAAGTGGGTCTCCCGTGGTCTAGTGGCTAGCGCGCTGGATTCATAAGCGGGAGATGGTGGGTTCGATCCCCACCGGCGCCAGAAATTTTCTCACCTCAGGGCTCGCTGAGAAAATTCCTGGTTGCACCCTGGATGTCGGCGCTAATAGCTACGATTTGTTGATGCGCCGTAAAAAAAAAAAAAAAAAAAAAAAAAAAAATTAATGAAAGTATACGAAGTTCCAAACCTTTTCATTATTTCTAGCAACAGAAAATTGGTCTCATTTTACCTATCCTGTTTTACACACAAATACTCAGGGAAAGAGACAAAAATTACAAAAAGAACGACAAAAACCCTTACATAAGAACTAAACAGACGTATTTGAAGTTTTAAGCACTTATTTCTTCGATTGACATCACCTAATCAAAAATTGTTTCAAAATCGTTTTTGTAGAGAATTTATAAAGCTTTCAAATAGTTTTTATCCACTTACCACAATTTCCCAACCGTGTTCAAGATATTAATGAAAGTATACGAAGTTCCCAAACTTTTCATGTCTGTTCATAAAATATTTTATTCTAACCCTTCCCTTAAAATATTTTATTCTTCCCCTTCTAAACGTAACCAAAATTTCAACATATTAGTTTTAATGAAAGTAGAACATGCAGAAAATGTTTCAACTGAATCCCGTGATTCTAAGTGCCCAAACCAAAAACGGTATTCAAAAACTATTTTTCCAATTTTCTCAAAAACGGTTAAATCTATCGCCTTGAAAATGGTTTCATTCGTTTTCCTAGCCCAAGAAGCCTACAAAACGAGTACTTACAAGCTTATGAACTCAAAAACGTAAGCGTTACGATTTTTTTTGCGTGAATTTCGCCCCAAACGCCATCTTCCAGTGGGCGGATTTTGCTGGTTAACGAACTTGACCTTTCAAATTGGACGACGGATTTTTGTACCAAATTTCATCAAAATCGGACCATTAGGGAAGCTAGAAATGAGCGAACAGACAAATATATATATATATATATATATATATATATATATATATATATATATATATACATACAAATTTGAACCACCGTTATTTTCGGTCTCTAGGGGTTCTGAAACGCGAAATTTTCTAGTCGGCACTTCCGGATTGTTTCATGAGATCAACCTTATAAGCGGGGTTCCTCCCTATGAAGGGAGGGAGGAACCGCGCTAAAATTGATATTTTGTTGTAGAAGTGCCCCTGAAGAGGTGCGAAGAAAAGACACACGAAACATGTCGGGCCTATTAAATGAAGTAGAATGAAGACAGGAAGACTGCTTTAATGACCCCATGCCTCCTAAGGTCAAAAGGAATTTAGATATTTTGGGTCATCTACAAGAATAAATAATATATATATATATATATATATATATATATATATATATATATATATATATATACCTTTGATCTCAAGCAGGCTCAAAAATGATCCGAGTTTGATGAAATGTGGTACGAACATACTTTCTCTGATTCAAAAGATCGATTTTAGCCAGGGGAATCCGCTCAACGTAACACTGTTTTTGTTTTTTTTTTTTCAACGAAATTTGCAAGAAGAAAATCGTAGATTTTACGACTATGCCAGTATAAACTTCCAGGTTCATTTTTTATATGTAATTTCATATGGAGACTAAAATGAACCCATTTTCTTGAATTTTCGTATATTATACACTCTGTTATATCTTAGATATTTTAAAACGTCGGCAAAAAATAAAACCTATTTTCCCGCGTAAAATGTGGTTTTATTAAGAAACAGAACCGAAGCCTGAAAATATCTACCTTCGTATCACCAATCTCATCTCAATTAGATATGTTATGTTACTTAATATTTTTTTAAATGTCACGGAACCGGTTGGAAAATAGTGGTCAAAATCAATTCGACAGATTAATAATACTTCGTTTTTTTCATCATGTTGATTAGATAGTTAGCCGTCGAGGTGATAAGTAAAGATGGAATGGTTGGGATTCGGCTAAATAAACTGTTTATTTAGCCGAATCCCAACCATTCCATCTTTACTTATACTTCGTTTTGTTAAAAAAAAATAACAAAAAGACTATATTATAATAAGAAATACAATAAAGTAATAGTTTATAAATTAATTGTTCATGATCTGAAAATTGAATAGAATCCGATAATAGATGATAAAATAGGGCTTTAATTATAAGAATAATCGATCTAATAAAATAATTTTCAACCGTAACAAAAAATAATAATAAAAAAAAATAAATAATAAGAAATTTCGTTTAGAGCCTGCTGCTCAAATTCAGGGACATAAATATGCTTTAGGTCCTCCCAACAACCTTATGCAATCATCACATGGCCACCGTCCTGCGCGAACTCTAGCGGAGACTTTTTTGTAACGCTTTTTATCAGTTTAGTCATCGGTAAAGCATATTTATGCTAAAAGGAATAATGTATACAAAAATAAAATATAAAAATATAACAATAAATAAAATATAAACTAAAAATTATATAAATCTATGAACCGGTCGACATTTATTGTAAGATCCGAACTTTTGTTGGGAATTAAAATCGTGGGTTATTTTTAATATTACATACTATATTTTATTTTATGTATTCGTAGTCAGTACGGTAGGAATAAATGGGATATTATCTGATAACAGCTCACACAGGTCTCAACATTGGCTTGTCTTGTTTTTTTAAATAAGTGTGAGCGAGTGAGTGGCGATTTCCGACTGCATGTATATCATTAAAATAAAAAAAAGATCTTAAGCAATTTTCAATAGAGCGATCTCATTCGGAAGTGTACGTTTTCTTTTGACAGTTTTTTAGGTAAAACACGATAAGTAAATAATAAAAAAAAGGTTTTCTTTGTTGCTTTAGAATGAGTGGATGTCCGTTGTTTTGTTGTGTTTTTTTCATAGAAATGTTTTTGCGGGAAGTGCTCCAATTAAAAAAAACAAAAAAAAAAAAACAAAGTATTACCTGTTTCTATTCCAAGCTTACCAAACGAAACTAGAATCTAAGAACGGAAACCCGGTTGTCGGACTTGAGAGATTGCCCGATAAATTCAGGAAAGACCCAGAGAAAATAGCGTTTCTTTGCAATAAAAAAAAATGTTTGGAGTTGTCCTTCCAGGTATATTTCGGCAGGTCCTTAATTAGGGTGAGTAGGTCCTGCGGTGTACCTGACACATCAAAAGGCACGAAGGACCGTATTTCACTCTCTTGACGTTTTCATACCAGAAATAATCTTTTTTTTTTTTTTTTTTGTCTTCTTTTAAGTCTTCAGCAGCCGCATAAAACCTACTAACAATGTGGGCAACGTTTTCCACTCTCCTCAATGATTCCTAAATGGATAATGGCCCGGTTTTGTATAATTGTATTGCAGAACACAACAAATGCAACGTTTTTATGGTGATTATTTCCATTCAATACTTTAATTAATAAATTAACTAACCTACGTTGAATAAAACGGTTCCCGTAGATCATTGAAGTTAAGCAGCATGGCCAGTGAAACCCACATGCTGTTGGCATTATTAAGAAAACGTCGAGTCTATATCGGTAATCTTGTAGACTTAAAACCAATCCACTAATTAAAAAAATAGGTAACTATGACAAATCAAGCACCCGTAGATACATACACAAGAGGACTAAACACATCTTACTAAAATAAAGACACTAGACACCATCCTACCAATAAAGACAAACACAGACTGGATTAAGACATAAAGCTGTAAACAATAAGCCCTATTTATTGTTATCATTAGAAAGTCTATAAGATAGCGAGAAGAATCCAGGCTATTTTTTCTCTCGCATTACAATTACTGTACATAAAATGTATAATATCTAAGTTCATATATAATAAATAATTTCGAAGTTATGTGGTCTAGAGGAACACTATATTGTAACTGAATTACAATTGTAATATTTATATTTATTGAATAAATAAATTAAAAAAAAAAAAAAAAAAAAAAAAAAGAAAACGTCACATCGAAAATTGCTTTAAAATCTTTTTTAGAAAATTTAGTAAGCTTTCGAGAGGTCTCCTTTTACTTCCCAGGATTTTCCAACCGTTTTCGTGATATTTACGATAGAATACGATGATCCCAAAATATTTCATGTCTATTAATAAAATATTTGTTTTCGAATGCTCGAACTAAAATTTAAGCATCTTAGTTTAGATGAATGTCAAACCCGTAAAAAATATATGAATCGAATCCCACAATTTTAAATGATATTGTTAATACTTTCTTTATTAATATTATTATTATTTATAAGTAAAGATGGAATGGTTGGGATTCGGCTAAATAAACCTCAATATGATTTTGTTTTAAAAAATCTATATTTCGGACGTTTCGGCTACTCATTGGTAGCCTTCGTCAGCTAAAATGACAAAAAAAAAAAAGAAATTAATACAAAAACAAAAAAAAATTATGATTGTGATAGGTAACAGAGCTATAGATACAATTAACTTATAAAAGAACATATCGTCTTAAATTCTTAGAATGAAAAAGTGAATAGGTACAATAATTGATTTTAATAGTAATTAGTAACGTTAATTGATTTTACAAAGAAATAAGAAGCTACATACCAATGACAAATATAGTAGCTAATAGTAACATTAATTAATTTGACAAAGAAATAAGATACTACATACCAATAGAAATGCCGAGTGGCAGAGGAAGACCAAGGTTGGCAATTAAGTAACCATTGTAGAGTCTAAGGAGAAAAAGAAATCTACTCGAAACGTCCGAAATATAGATTTTTTAAAACAAAATCATATTGACATTCCATCTGTACATATCACCTCGACGGCTAACTATGTAATCATCATTATTTATAATTTTGACATTGTTACTAGTTTCTTTATTGTTTTTATTATTATTATTATAGTTGCTATCATTTCTCTATCTTAATGGTATTGTTGTCATACTTTTAAAATTCAGAAAGAAATGTATTTATAAAATACTTTAATTGTAATGCAGGCAGTATCGACAGATGGAACCTGCAGAATCTAAATAAAGTCCCACAGTATAGGGATACTATATTGTGGAAAAACAAAACTTTAAATACGCAAACCGAAATAGAGTTACAAAATTGTTTATTTTTTCACTTTTCTCAAACTATAACAGATATCGTCTTAAAATTGGTTTCATTCGTTTTCCTATGCCAATGAACCTATAAAACAAGTTCCTGTAGGCAAATGAACTCGAAAACGTAAACGTTACGTTTGTGTTCCGCACGAATTTCGCTCCAAAAACAATGTACCGGCATACGGATCCTGCTGGTTAACCAACTTGACATTCTAGATTAGGCGAAAAGGAAGAGACTTGAACGCACCACATGATATGTAAGAACGGACGGTAGCCCGCACATTGAAAATATATTAAAATTTGAATGAAATACAAACCTATACGAGCGGATATCGTCCCTGTCATGTCGATTTATCGAATATGAAAATAGGAGCAAAATAGGTACGAACGTATTCTATTCATTAACGAAGTGAAATATCGAAAAATGTTCTTATTCTATACTTTATTTAAGGCATTAAAGGCTATTCTATAAAGAGGTTGGAGTTGCGACTATTTTCGACAAGCCGTATCGTCCACAATCCAAGAGCAAAGTCCCGAATCTAAAAACGAGATTTTGCATATTCGATAGTTTGACATGGCAGGGACGATATAAACAACATAATTTTGTTGAGACAAATTGTGTGTATACAAAAAAATTGGAAAACCAGCCATAATTTTGTTATTACTTTTATTTTCACCTTATATTAATATTTATATTTGTTCTTCCTGTTTTTCCATTTTTCGTTCAATTTGACGTATTTTATCAAAATCAGTCCCGTAATAGGCCCTAATAAATTAATTAAATGCTGGGCTGGCCTCGCGGCGGTCAGGGAGGTCGAATCCAACCTACAAAGGAAGACACTAAAAGATAAACATCTTTAGTGCTTGCACGGGAACTCAGGTCCTCCAGCAAATAAATCCAGTGCTCTACCACTGAGCTAACAATTTTTATAGAGTTTTTTTTTTGTTTAACGGGGTATGAAGAAAAGCCGGACTTTCTACAGATTGCCACCCTTTCATTATGCCAACAACCAGTGGTCGGTCACCCAGGTAGTGCTTATGCCCCAAGTTGCTTAAATTCAGTGATTTTTTCTATAGAGTATATTTATTATTAACTAGCTGACCCGGCGAACTTCGTACCGCCACATTCACATTTTCCCATAGTCAATTTTTTTTTTATTAATGTTACCATCGTATAAATATTGACAAATATTGACATTAATATTTATACGATACTAATGTCACTCAATTGTTTTGCCTTCCCAGAACCCCTCCACTAACACTTTATGGTATGGTATTAAAGCTCAAATTGACCTTTAAGTATTATTACGAATATTTTGTATGGGAATATAGAAAAGTGGAGTCTTTTTTACTTCGTTAATACAAATATAAATTAATTTAAATTGCATTATTAACATGTGATTCTATTGTCACCTAGTGATTACATGTTCTTATTTATTTAATTTTTTTGCTTATACACAAATAACCAAATACGTTAGTTGTTAAAAATATTATAATTGAGAACATATGTTTTTATTTAAAAATGAATTTGCGTTAAGGAAGTGAAAAAGACCCGAAAAGTGTTGTTGTTAGACTTTTTCAGGCATTTTTTTTAATTTTTCTCTCCGTAAGAACCATCCTCGTACTTCAAGGAATATTATAAAAAAAAGAATTAGCGAAATCGGTTCAGTTGTTCTCGAGATTTGCGCTTACCAACACATTTAACGATTCATTTTTATATAATAGATGATTTAATTTTTTACTGACTCAGTTGACCTTCCTAATTATGCGAGCACCTGGAGATAACCCGTCACAAAAATCGGTATTAAGCATAAGTGTAAGTTAATATTTACATAAGCAAGTTATAAAAATTGTTTGTATTTCTTTTAATGGCTGCGTTGATTCGGAATGTGTACACTTTATGTAACACCTGCGGTATTTTTTTCCATTTGCCCCTTCACTTATGATAGTGTGTTACTTAATAAAAATATTCTTCCGGAACAACTTCGAAGAGCAAATCAATTTTTCCTTCTCTAAAACGAAATATTTATTTATTTATGCGCATAAGCAACTGAGGCAATGCGCTTTACACAATTATAATATAAACATATAATCTAATTACAATATATTATATGCAAATTAAACTGAAAAATCAAACTATCTTATATCAATAATGATATCATGACGAATGGTACTTAAAAACTTTGAAAACTATCAACTAATTGGCCTCTATGAACTAGGTAATTAACTGAAATAACGATAAATTATAAAATAATGAAAATAAATTAAAAACTAAGAAAAAAAAAACAATAAATTAAACAGGAAATACAAACAATGACAGGAGTGAGAAATTGAAAGTATTAATAAATTGGGACAAATATTAATGAGGATTAGTGAAAAAATAAGGAAATTAATCTTTCTAAAAATTTAGCGTTTATCTTTATTTCATTTTTTTAAATACTACTTTTATTTAACAACTGATCAATAATGAGGTCTTTGGTTAAGCACAGAGATAATAAAAAACTATTCATGATCACTGATAATGCAATTAAAAAATAAGTAATAATAATATATACATACATTAATTGAGAATAAATAAAAAATCACAGATAAAAATGTATTAAAAAAAATAAAACTATAATTTAAAAAAAATACTAATGATTATGAAACATAATTATTTACATTAATGTAACAAAAGCCAACGGCCATAGCCACGTTGAGTGCACCGGTTCCCGTAGATCACCGAAGTTAAGCAACGTCGGGCGTGGTCAGTACCTGAATGGGTGACCGACCACGTGCTGTTGGCATTAGAAAAGGGTGGCAACCTGTAGATAGCCCGGCGCTAATGGCTAAGATGTAGATGCGCCGTTAAAAAAAAAAAAAAAAAAAAAAAAAAAAAAAAACAATTAATGTAACAAGGACAAGCGTTTAAATCATCGTCGGTCATATTTTTAATACTTCTAAAATTTACTAATTAACACAATACACGGTCATTATCTCAGTAAATAGTTTAACAGGTTTTTCAATAATAATACGTTCCCAGGTGATTTTCTCACTTTTATGAGCAGTGAAAGTAATATGAGAAATCATTTTCTAATGAGCGATTTTATCAAGTAAAAAGAGGAAATCAGATTTATGAACATTATCTACAGATTGGTTAACTATAAAATTCTTACTCTCCAACATTCGTCTGTGTGAAAACAAAATTAATATTATTAAACAAGGGAGTGATAACGGTGGTTATCTTCTCCCCACAAGCCCCTAGAGAGTCTGCAGTTCTCTCGCTCCTTTTCCAGCTCCAGTACTTCCTACTGCTGCTGGTTGAGGAGTGGAGTACTCCTCAACCAGTAACTGGTTGTGGAGTACTCCTCAAACAGTAGCTGGTTTAGACGCTCGTGATTTTTATATTTTATGTAAGCACATAACAAAATGTAATTATTTTACAGAATGTAATATCGTTAAATGAATAAATAAATAAAAAACATTATTAAAATTTAGGCCTGGATGCCGCAACAATGTTTTTTAACTAGTAACAATATTTTCAACTGTGCCACATATGTATTGGGGTATATTAAATTCAAAAGGGTATTTATAAAATAAATATAGGCAAAAGCAATTATTATTATTATTAAATTTTCACGTCCATTTATTATTAACTACGAATTTTAGGAAGGGTTATCTATAGGTTACCACCCTTTTCAAGCCAGGATAGGGGTGATGCCTTTTCTTTTTTCTAAAGAAAAGCCACCACCCCTAGTAGGAATCGAACCCACGACGAAGCACGGAGTGTTAAACGGTCACCGGGCCTCCAAAGAAATTATAATAAAGTGCATTTGAATGCATCGGAAATTAGTGTAAAAAATACACACACTAAATATTAAAAAAATCGTAAAATAATAATAGAAGGAATTGTTTGAACTGCTGGACGAAAAGTCTTAAACAACCAAGGACTCTATTATGTATTATGAGAAGTAAGTTCTTAAGATATCTGAAAGTATCTTCTACTATATATTTGTCAAATACCACTCACTCACTCACTCACTCACTCACTTATCTATCATCCCCCAGCCCAAACCACTCGACAGAAAATTTTGAAATTTTGTACAAAAATCTTTCTTCTCATTTAATAGGTCAAGTTCATTAACCAGTTGAATCCCTTTACTGGAACATGGTTTCTGGAGCAAAATTTGTGCCTAAGATTCCTTAACGTAGGAAAACGGATGAAACCATTTTTTAAGAGAGTTCTGTGGCTATTTACCAGAAAAATTGATAGAAATACTTTTCAAAACTAATTTTCTGTTTGGATATTCAGAAACGAAGTATACGGGAAAAAATTGTATGAATGGCGATACAAAGTTTTCGGATCTCAATATTTTCTAAAATATCTCGAAAACGGTTGGGAACTCGTAGGAAGTGGAAGGCGGCTATTCGAAAGGTTACTAAATTCTCTACAATATTCTGTTGTAATGTTCGGTGGGGCGATGTCAATCGAAGAGATAAGTGCTTAAAACTTCAAATTTGTTAGTTTTATGCTTTTCAACGTGTATTTGTCTCTGTTTACCTAACTTTTAAAGCGGTTGTTGTATTATTTTTTTTCTTTTCTTTTTTTTTTTCTTTTCTTCTTTTTTTTTTTTTTTTTTTTTTTTTTTAACTCTCCAACGGAAACAAGCACGGTTACCTCCACATGTTGTTTCCTGGGTAACTTTAAAGTCCGTGCAATATTAAGCTGTACAAAACTATGCCGTAGCGTTAAGTTTGATCATATCTTAATTAACTCATTATAAGAAATACTTATCGGCCGTGGTGAAGCACGGTTATTCGGCTAGTCTTCTAATAAAAGTATCTTCTAATAAAAGTAAGTTCACTTCGACAAGCGACTTACCTGGAGAATACATAAAACTGAAAAGAGAACAGGTGAACAAACCCTTTGGACTTTTCTGGCATCTAATCGGGCCTAAATCAAAACCAGGCACGAAAAACAAACTGACAATATAGAAGATTACATATATACATACATTACCCAACGTTTCCAATCCAAAAATATATTATTCTTATATATAAATATATTATTCTTATATATTTATATAAATATAAATATATTATTCTTATATATTTATATGAATATAAATATATTATTCTTATATATTTATATGAATATAAATATATTATTCTTATATATTTATATTATTCTTATTTATTAAAGCATTAATGCAAGCAAATAAAAATTGATGGTAAGATAAAATATTCTACTCGTATTCAACGCGCTAAACACTAAAATAATAGTCATACTTTTTCAATAAATTATACTTTAATTTTCACGATTTTTTTTATAATATATTTCATTAGAATTCAAGAGTATGTATCAGAGCGGTTTTCTGTATTATAATTGTAGGGTACAAGCACAATTAAAGGCCTATATTAAATAATTCTAAAATTCAATTCCGTAATTAAAACATTTACACATAAGTAATTAATCAGTTACTTATTCTACGTTTAGTCAATTTTTTAAGGACTAAGAAAAAATAATGGTAACACAATATTAAAGAAATTTACAGAATTACGAAATAGTGCATACGGAGTACAATAAAGTTCGTGTGTAAAAAAACATAAATTGGAATTTTGTGTTGTTTAAAGAAAATCTCCCCAGTTGTGTTAACGACCTTAATCCTCAATATAAAAAGATACATATACCTTAAAACAGACTGGTTTTTTGTTGTTCATCAAAGCAGTCAGGTGTCAGATTTTATTTTTTCGTTTCTCCCTGAAATATATTGGATGTCTAAAAATAAAAATTATGTCAGCTCATGATCTTGAATATGTTCTATAATGGCGATGGTTGACTCATGGCCTTAGTTATATGCTCATGTTCTCAGTCCTAACCTATAATTCATTCCGCGCATGTAAATGAATTTCCCCTTAATGCAATAATATGTATGCATATTACAGTTCATCGTATGTATTATGTATTATATATGCGTAACTATCTCCCAAGTTAAGGCTTAATTTCTGTTCATGCTCCCTTATTTCTTTTTATTTATGTTTTTTTTTATGCATAAATAACATAAGAGCTTGTCAAATATTTTTGATTCACTGCATTTTGAAGCACCATCTTGGGCAAGTTGCAACAGTGTTTCCTCGGATGGAGGAAGCTTGTAAATTTGGCAAAGAAAAGGAACCAAGCTAGGATTCAGTTTTATTCTATTTGACTTATTTTAGTAAACTAAATTCGCAAAATGGGCGACCAACTCTTTCCACAGTATTACTACCTGGGATTAGAGAAAGTTAAAACTGAATATAAAACTAACAAAGACGACAAAAAACTGACTGACTCACTGACCTATCATCGCCCAGCACAAATTACTGAACGGAAAAATTTGATATTTTGCATGGACACTCCCTTAAGAACGTAAACACTCGCTAAGAAATTTTTTGGTAAAAATGCAGTTTCACGCCCTCCAATCCGATTTCTTTCAAATATTGCACAATAACGTATTTTGATGCACTTAACAAGAATACGATAAAAAAAAAAAAAAAAAAAAAAAAAAAAAAAAAAAAAAAAAAACGTCGGATTTAACTAGGAATGAAGTTATTAAGCACTAAAGTTCACTGTTATGCAGGTTATGAGAGCTATTAATTATAGCGAGTTGGATTGACTGGGGTTTTGTCATCTTCTTGAGCGAGCGTAGCGAGCGGAAACGCATAGCACGTATGCCCTGAAGCAACAGGTGACGACGGGTGAGGATGCCCTTAAAATTAACCATATTTTCGAATAAATGGTTTCTGAACATTTCAAATGAGAGTTCACTGTTTCCCAATGTTACATATCTGCGCATGCGCGTGTTTACAAATACGTTGATGACGCCTAGTTTTATGAACTTTAGTGCTTAATATTACATTCTATTAATTTTAGCGAGTTGGATTGACTGGGGTTTTGTTATCTTCTTGAGCGAGCGTAGAGAGCGGAAACGCATAGCATGTATGCCTTAAAGTCGTCATTTATGCCTTAAAGTCGTCACAAATTTAGTTGTTTACATTAGCTGCATAACAGTGAACTTAAGTGCTTAATAACTTCTTTCCTAGTTAAATCCGACTTTTTTTTTTTATCGTATTCGTGTTTAGTGCATCAAAATACGTTATTGTGCAAAATTTGAAAGAAATCGGTTTGGAGGGCGTGAAACTGCATTTTTATCAATTTTTTTTTTTTTTATATTCGAATTTTTAGAGGGGTTTGAATTTTTAGTTGGTTTTAAAGACAGCTTGCACGCCTAGGCAGCATGCGTTGCTAGGACGATAACAGGCCAGCTGTTACCGTACAGCATCTCCTTCATAGTATTATTGTTAATTGAGGTTAATTTCAACTATAATTACAGACCTTGAAGTAATAGAAATGAACATTGATTTTGTTCCTGAAAGAGTTCAAGCTATACCCGGTGATGGTCCATCCGAGGTAATAATATCCCGAACCCTTGCACAGCCTTCTCAACCATCAGCATCCCCAGTCAGAACATTGATTTTGTTCCTGAAAGAGTTCAAGCTATACCTGGTGATGGTCCATCCGAGGTAATAATATCCCGAACCCTTGCACAGCCTTCTCAACCATCAGCATCCCCAGTCAGAACATTGATTTTGTTCCTGAAAGAGTTCAAGCTATACCCGGTGATGGTCCATCCGAGGTAATAATATCCCGAACCCTTGCACAGCCTTCTCAACCATCAGCATCCCCAGTCAGAACATTGATTTTGTTCCTGAAAGAGTTCAAGCTATACCTGGTGATGGTCCATCCGAGGTAATAATATCCCGAACCCTTTCACAGCCTTCTCAACCATCAGCATCCCCAGTCAGAACATTGATTTTGTACCTGAAAGAGTTCAAGCTATACCCGATGATGGTCCATCCGAGGTAATAATATCCCGAACCCTTGCACAGCCTTCTCAACCATCAGCATCCCCAGTCAGAACATTGATTTTGTTCCTGAAAGAGTTCAAGCTATACCCGGTGATGGTCCATCCGAGGTAATAATATCCCGAACCCTTGCACAGCCTCCTCACTCATCAGCATCCCCAGTCAGAACATTGATTTTGTTCCTGAAAGAGTTCAAGCTATACCCGGTGATGGTCCATCCGAGGTAATAATATCCCGAACCCTTGCACAGCCTCCTCACTCATCAGCATCCCCAGTCAGAACATTGATTTTGTTTCTGAAAGAGTTCAAGCTACTCCTGGTTATGGTCCATCCGAGGTAATAATATCCCGAACCCTTGCACAGCCTTCTCAACCATCAGCATCCCCAGTCAGAACATTGATTTTGTTCCTGAAAGAGTTCAAGCTATACCCGGTGATGGTCCATCCGAGGTAATAATATCCCGAACCCTTGCACAGCCTTCTCAACCATCAGCATCCCCAGTCAGAACATTGATTTTGTTTCTGAAAGAGTTCAAGCTATACCCGATGATGGTCCATCCGAGGTAATAATATCCTGAACCCTTGCACACTTCTCAACCATCAGCAACCCCAGTCAGAACACTTCTTGGTAATGCTCGCAAATATAATAGGTGTTTCCAAATGACATCTTGGAAACAAAAATTTTTAAATTTTAACGGACACTTATTATTGACAGCGAATTTTAACATGTACCGGTTAAGCTCCTGTTACAGGTAACCTAAAGATAACGAGTTATCTCTAGGTTATCTGTTTGTTGACACTTGTCCAGAGCGCCCCAGTGCCAAGAAACATTATATTTTGATTACTTATCAATTTATGAATAACATACAGTATAATGGGAACCCTGCTATAATAAACTGCAAAAAATTATGTTGTATCGTTAATCTTGATAATACATTATTTACCGCAATAAAATAACTACTTATCTGACGTGACGAAGCACGGGTATTCAGCTAGTAAAATATATAACTACAAAATAGTCATAGTTTAGTTCTTTTATAATTGTAATAAACAGCTGACTCAATTATTAATTGCACAGACACACAAACACAAAAAAAAAGTCCAGACCCAGAGAGCAGACCATATTTACAATATGTTTTTGGGGTCGCTGAATCCGAATACGAGGTCAGAAAAAACCCTGCGCTTCTTGTTTAAGCCCCCCCCCCAACTCATAATTTAGGATATTTTACACTAAAATATTTTTATTCACGTCGTTAACCAAAATAAACGACTATTTTCTGTGCACTGCCTTTTAGTGCTTACAAATACTAATTTTTTGAGACCTCAACAAACTCGATTGGTCCATTTGGGGCGAAGTTACAGGCCTTTAAATATATGAATTATCTCAAAAATTTGCGTTTTTGGTTATATTTTAGTATTTAATATGTTTTCTGATGCACACAATCTTCTTCTTATACACAAATTGACCCAACGCCTTCGGAGGTGATTCTTAAAGTAAATCTACTATACATTTGTCAAATACCACTCACTCACTCACTCACTGACCTATCATCCCCCAGCCCAAACCACTCGACAGAAAATTTTGAAATTTTGCATGGACACTCCCCATATTACCTAGGCACTCGCTAAGAAAGGATTTTTTTGATATTCGAATATTTAAGTATTTTTAGAGGGGATTAATGTTTTAGTTGGTTAGAGCAGGCAAGCCTAGATAGCATGCGTTGCTAGGACGATAACAGAACAGCTGTTACCGTACATTATCTATTTCATGGTATTATTTATAATTGGGGTTAATTTCCACTATGATGGCAGACCTTGAATTACTAGAAATAAAATGTGATTTTGTCCCTCATAGAGTTTACGCCCTGGTGATGGCCCATCCGAGGTAATAATATCCCGAACCACTTGACACAAAAATTTGAAATCTTTGACGGACAATGCGTTTAGAGTGTAAACACTCGCTAAGAAAGGTTTTTTTGATATTCAAATGTTTAAGTACTTTTAGGGGGGTTTGAATTATTAAGAAGTTCCTCATCGGCTCAAAAATGGTTCGATTTTGATAACATTTGGTACAAAAACCCTTCTTCTCATATAAAAGGCCAAGTTCATTAACCAGTCCATTCCGTTTACTGGAACATGGTTTTTGGAGCGAAATTTGTGCGTAAGATTCCTTAACGTATGAAAACGAATGAAAACATTTTTTAAGCGACTTCTGTAGCCATTTACCAGAATAATTGGTAGAAATACTTTTCAAAACTAATTTTCTGTTTGGGTATTCAGAAACGAGGTAGGTATATGGAAAAAAAATTGTATGAATTGTGATACAAAGTTTTCGGATCTCAATATTTTCTAAAATGCCTCGAAAACGGTTGGGAACTCGTAGTAAGTGGAAGGCGGCTATTCGAAAGGTTACTAAATTCTCTACAATAAGATTCTGTTGTAATGTTCGGTGGGGCGATGTCAATCTAAGAGATAAGTGCTTAAAACTTCAAATTTGTTAGTTTTATGCTTTTCAACGTGTATTTGTCTCTGTTTACCTAACTTTTTAAGCGGTTGTTGTATTTTTTTTTTTTTGTTTTTTTATTCTCCAACGGAAACTGTTACCTTTCCTGGGTAACTTTAAAGTCCGTGCAATAATAAGCTGTACAAAATTATGTATGCGTTAATTTTGATCATATCTTATTTAACTCAATATAAAAAATACTTATCGGCCGTGGTGAAGCACGGGTATTCAGCTAGTGATTTATAGTCAAATATTGCAAATTTTATTCGGTAGTTTCTCTTGTCTTGTCATTAGGTACAGGTTGTATGGCCAATCCTAATTCGAGACAATAGAACTTCGTATATTCTATTGGCTCGATAACTGGATGGGCTATCTTTGACGGTATGGGTTTTTAGTCCGTAATTGTTACTCGTATTCAATAATAAATGTCTTCATAATTCTCTTTATTTACTATATTTAATTATTTTTCACTCTTAGTATTACATAATTATATTTATAAATTAGTTATTTAGTCGTTACTCTTCTAGAAAATGGACGAGTTTGAAAGTCCTTGAACCTCTTACGTCACAGCGAAGTCGGTCATTTACTCCTTAGAAACAATAACACAACGAGTAATTTACTAAAAAAAAAAATGTATGCGACGAAATAGACCAATTCATTTAACACTATTTTATGCCTAAGTTTTTCTAAATTTCTTAACTTCGTACTTTTGAAACACTTGAAAATTATCACACGGATGTGACGATCTTGGCATACTCAGATGAAATAAAATGCAGAACATAATAATATCCGCCACGCAGCGGACCTGGCGAATATGCTTAAAATTACCTATATATATATATATATATAAAAAAAAAAAAAAGGAACGATAAAAGTTTTGATCTTTCATATTTGTAATGATGAGCTGACTCAAAATATTAATTTTGTTATTATTTATCTTTCGGATTGTTGATTACGCTACTTAATAAACACACAACAATTTTGTTTATGATGTTTCTGATATGATTTAAATATAATAAATGTTAAAAACATTAAATCTGACGTACTAACCAGTAGTTTTTTTTTTTTTCATTAAGGTTCTCCAACTGGTAGGATCATTAGCACTATAAGGCTTAATTATTAGAATAATATGTTGACTATAGCAAAGAAAAAAAAAATGCTGGACTTCTAAAAAGCAAATTTGGAGAGAGCAACTGTCCATTCGAAATGAATTTGTCATTCATTTAGACAAATTTTATACAAAAATATTGTTTGTTTTTTTGTTTTTGTTTTTTTTTTTGGGGGGGGGGGGGTATTTTTTTGGTTGATCCAAAATATTTCACCGAATACGTCTCATATTTTATTGGAGTATTGATAACGTACATAGTTAGGTGTTTTAGCTTAGACAAAAAAAACCCATTAAAATCGTAAAAGGCAGAATTGTTTGACACTTATGATTTTAACAAGAGCCATACCAGAAATGAACTTTTCATTGATTTTGACTTGTTGTTTATGGCCAATAAATTTCGAAAAGGTAGAAAAAATATAATAATTCTAATATAAACTATATTACTTCAAACTCGGGCATAAAATGGATAATTTCTTAACGAACATGACTTACATTATTTACCGCAATAAAATAACTACTTATCTGACGTGACGAAGCACGGGTATTCAGCTAGTAAAATATATAACTACAAAAAGGTCATAGTTTAGTTCTTTTATAATTATAATAAACAGCTGACTCAATTATTAATTGCACAGACACACAAACACAAAAAAAAAAGTCCGGACCCAGAGAGCAGACCATATTTACAATATGTTTTTGGGGTCGCTGAATCCGAATACGAGGTCAGAAAAAAAACCCTGTGCTTCTTGTTTAAGCCCCACCTCCCCCCCATAATAATTTCTTAACGAACATGACGTACAATAGTTCAGAAGTAATGAGGTACGTGTGCGTCGTACAAGGCTGACAAATCGATTACAAGAAGATCGATGTTTATAAGGATAAAACTTTTATCGATTTTGAGTAGTGTTTTAGACCAATCCCTACCAAAATGCAACAAAAATACAACAAAACCAAGAGAAAATGTATTACTTAAAAAATGTATGGCAGACACTAAACTGTATTTGGCCAATTCCACAATAACATAGCTTAAGAATAAAATTCAAATTGTTGCAATTATTTTGCATATAAAACATTATATTTTAATTAAATTCTTCCAAAAATATAGTTTTTGTCCAATTATAGGTAATTTTGTAGCTTTGAACTTAAATCGACAGATTAAGCAATATTGAAATCTTGGATATTGTTTATACATATACACTGTAAGGAAGTACTATTGGCAAAAATGTTATTGTTATGTTAGAATCATAATAAATTAAAACTAATGTCCTAATCCGTAATGTTTTCATTTTAACTCTTTTTTTAATATACTGTAAAAACCTGATTAAAACAACAGGTCTTATAAGCACTAAACTATTTATTCAGGAATATTTTTTGTATTTCGTTTTATAGTTGAGGTAATATTTTTCGATTGTAAATAGTATTTTAATTTGATGATATATTTATTTTACGTTTTTACTTATTGTTTTGAAATACATTTATAGTCAGATTAATGGACCTTTGTACATATCTCAAAACGCAATTAAGGATGTTTAGGGTACTTATGACGCATTTGACGTTGAGTTTTGAAAAGTTTAGGATTATCGTACGAATAAAGATGCGGTAGTTATGAGATTTAGGATGTGCCAAACTAACCTCGTTGATGGGATCCATTGAATGTAAGCGGCCACTGGACATGTATTCTTTGACGAGCGATGGCGGAAAGTACCGGACCGAGCCGAGACGACAGACTGGCCGCCTGGAGTCCTAAGAAGACCTCCCTCCCCACTCCTGTCACCCCTCCCCCCCCCCCACCCAACCTACCGGAGTACTTACCCTTGCACTACTCGCCAGGTCCCGTTCTCACGCCAACCTTCCGACGCATTTGTTCGCCGACGGCAGGGCTTTTGGTCCCGTCAAATTGGACTCGCCGCGAAGATTGGCCTCCTGAAAAGGGGATAAGATCTATGACGGCAGAGGGAGGGGGGGGGGGGTGGACGATGCACTGTTGGGCGAGATGTCGCAAAACGCTAGACAAGAAGCTGCACGTTTTGTTGCAAAACGACCTCCACAGGGAACCTGAAGTGTTGATTGTTGGTGGAATAAAACAGTCAACAAAACGTTCTCTTCATCTGGCACTTTGTTTTACTTCATTTCGGCTTCCATTTAAACCTTGCAATTCGATCTAAAAACATTTGGGACGTAAATAAGACCCTAAATGATTATGAGGAACGGAAAGGGATGGACTATCCTCTGGTGGGCTAGATGTTGCAAAGATGCTAGACAAGAAGCCGCACGTTTTGTTGCGAAACGACCTCCATAGGGAACCTGAAGTGCTTTGATTGTTGGTGTATTGGAATAAACCAGTCAACAGAACGTTTGCCTGATCTGTCCTCAGTATTTATTCATTTCGACTTGGATTTAAACCTTCCGATTCTGTCTAAAAACATTTGGTTAAGTAAGTTTCTATATAAAAACTTCAATGATTAAGAGGATGGGCAGGGCTGGAAGATGGATTGTAAAACTAGATGTAGCAAAGATGCTAAACAAGACGCAACACGTTTGGTTTCAAAACAGCCTCCATAGAGAACCCGAAGTGTCTTCATTGTCGGTGTATTAGAATAAACCAGTTTGCTTGATCTGGCCTCTGCACTACTTCATTTAGGCTTGGATTTAAACTTTTCAATTCTATCAAAAAGAATTTCATTTGGGACGTAGATAATATCTTTAATGATTTCGAGGAACGGGTGAAAACAGTTGGGAGAGAAGTCGCAAAGAAAAACTACACATTTTATTACAAAACGATCCCCTTAGGAAACTTAAAGTGTTTAGCTTGTGGGCGTTTTGAGACAAACTAATTACCATAAAGTTTGCTCGATATGGCATCTTTATTTCTTCATGTCGGCTTCAATTTCCACATTGCTCGATTTGAAACATCCAATTCTATCTCTAAAATTATTTCATTTGGAAAGTAGATAAGACCTTAAATCAGCGGTTTCCAAACTTTTTGCACCTTGCGCCCTCCTTTTTTATATAAAACTTTTTGCGCCCCCCTTATTTCTCATGGCTATCTAATTTCATAAATACATGCTAATTTACTCATGATTACTTACATAATATATTTGTAAGATTTGGATCTAACAAAGTCCAAACAAAAAAAAAACAGGATAAGAAATGTACACCAACAATTTCATTTACCAGAAGGGAAGGAAAAATTAAAAAAAAAATATTGGAGACATTCTTAAGACATTTCCACGATAAGTGGCAAACAGCAAACCGTACAAGAAGTGTTATTGAAAAAGGTTTTGGTGAGTGACTTGATACAAGTTTGGATTACGATACACAATCAGATGTAGAAGAAGATTTAAGTATATCTGCCAGTAGTAGGGAGCTATCGAATATTCAAGATGTATTTCATTGTTTACTATACAATACAATACAATATTTCCGGGCTGTCCTCCTCAGTGGGAGCGCACCGCGGCCAATCGACCTATTGTGTTTACCCGTCGTTGTCTCCCCTCAGAGTATTACCTTCCAGTAGTCCAGAAGTCTCCTAATGGATATTTCACTTGGTTCAAGATTGGTATCCTTTGTGTCACCAAAGTACCTAAACCGTATATGATCTAACCGCTCACAGTCCCATTGTTTACTATACTCGAGCGATCCGTATATTTCTAGTATGAGTGCAGAAATTCGTCTACATAAAGAAGACCTTCCTTTACCGGTGAAATAATTAATTTGTTGAATGAAACGTTACTTGACCAAGAATGATTTATTAATTTTGATAACTTAATTTTGCTTATGTTTTTTGTGGTGTTGTTGTGTTTTCAATTATTATTTTCGATATATTTTTTTTTCAATTATTATTATTTGTAATACCTAGTCTTGAAGCTTTTTGCTGTGGTTGCCTTTAAAAAATTTATAAAAAAAAAGTATAATACAAAAAAAATTAAAAAATTTTAATTTTGGTTAACACTTAAAACGTAATAAAAACGGCCTTTTCTGCTGATAAAGTTAAAAAAACAACGGTAGGACTACATTTCCGACCCCTAAAATGGGGTATACTTGTGATCAGCAAGTCATTTCCAATAAGAATTCGTGATAAAATAATTTTGTCCAGCTAGATCAGGGAAAAATACCACTGTGCGACGGCTGTTCTCTTGAACATTCTTGAATCATTATATGTAGGGACCAAGATACTGGCACCTACCATACCTTTCCCGTTTCCGTGTCCTCTCCTCGCCGGCGCTTGTCTGCTCACAACAACGCAGCTGTCTGTGAAAACTCCTGCGCCCCCCTTGCAAAAGTCTCGCGCCCCCCAGGGGGGCGTGCGCCCCACAGTTTGGAAACCGCTGCCTTAAATGGTTCATGTTTCATTAAATAGCGTTCACCAATAGAGACCCTTGGCGTGTTTTTATTGAATAGTACAATTTTGGTGTCAGAGTTTCTAAAAAATTTGTATTTTGGACTTTTCGGCATACTCTTTGGCAGCCCCTTTTCAGTTAAAAAATAAATATACTTATAAACAAGAATAATCACAAGAGTAAGCAAACATTTTACATCATGAAAACAGGTTGTAAAGCCCTGCTGTGATTATTCTCATTTGAGATTGTACATATTTATTTTTTAGCTGAAGAAGGCTCCTAAAGAGCATGCCGAAACTTTCGATTTATAGATTTTTCTGGAAATCTAACGTTTTAGCCTAATCCCAACAATTTGCTGCCCTCTTATCACCTCAACGGCTACCTATAAGGATCTGATTAACCACCGTAAATTTTGCTTGATCTGGCCTCTGCTTCTCTTTATTTCGGCAAATTGCTCAATTTGAACCTTCCAATGATTATCTCTAAAAGAATTTCATTTGGGTCGTAGATAACATTTTTGATGATTGAGAGGGACGGGGAGGGATGAAGAATGCACAGCAGCAACTGCACGCTTAATTGCATTGCGTTGTGCTGAAGAGATTCATGGTGTGTTTTGATTGTGGGTCTATCGATACCAACAACCTTTAACAAAGTCAATGAATAGGTGGGTTCTGTATTTTCGTCCTTTCGGCATGGTCTTTGGTAGACTACTTCAGCAATGAATGCCTACGGGATTTAGGAAGTCCAAATATACCAGTAAGGTTACCATGAGTTAAAAGCTATAACAAACTTTGCTAAATCTAACCTCTACATTCGTTAATTAACGATTCCAATTTTATGTTAATCTTGCAATTTGCTAATTGCCGTATTTGATCCTTCAAATCCTGTTCTATCTGGAACACAGATAAGATCTTCGATGGTTAAGGAGAACGAGGAGGAATGGAGGACGATTCTGTTTGACGATATGTCGCAAAGAGTGACTGCACGTTTTATTGCGAAACCACTTGCAAAAGGAACTGATTGTGGGTGTACCGATACCAACAACCGAACAAAATGGTTGCTTAATGTAAATTCTTTATTACTTCATTTTGAATTCCAATTACCATTTGATCATTTTGTTCCTTAAATTATATCCCTCGAAGAAACCCATCTGAATGGCCGATAAATATTTGAATGGGTATGGAAAGTAAATATTTTGAATAATAAAATCAGATTTATCAATGGAAGCAAGTTGACTAGTGAAACAATCATTGACAAAACGGACTTCCAATGGACCATACTCTTGCAAGACTTCTTTCGAGGTTATATCCTCAAAAAGTATGAACAGAAGACTTTTTGATAAGCTATAGCATGTAAAATCAATGACAATTTAAAAAGAATCAAATATTTACAAAGAGTCATATATTTCTTTTAGTTGACTGGTGACAAAGAGTAACAATAACAAAAAAATCATAGACATTTTTTTTTCCTTCAGGTGTTTAGTGCGTTTACTCCCCCCCCCCCTTAGAGAGGAAATCGCTTAAGACGGTCACCAGGAGATCATTTTAAATGTAATTCATCTATTTTAAAGCTCAGTACATTTCCTACAAAAACGGTACACATGCAATTTTTGATTGAGTGAACTCATTCTCGGAGAAATCGGTTCTTGAAATCCCAAAAGGTCGATTTCGTTCTTTTGAACTGGGTTTTAACTCGGTTAGCCTAAGTTTTAACTCGGTTAGCCTAAGTTTTAACTCGGTTAGCCTAAGTTTTTGGATAAGTGTTTGTTCTCTTTTTATTTTTTTTTTTTCAATAAAACAAGATAAATAAATGAGAAGCATATTACTTTTTGTTTTTGAGCGGTTATTTACGCTTAGCGACTGCCAGGTTCCTGTGCATTGTGGCACCAAAATGTCTCTTTTTATCAATATGCTTTTGCAAAGAGTGTTTAAATTTTTCACAAAATACCATAAAAAGGTATTAATTGTTTATTTTTTTGTAAGAACCAGGGAAGAAAGCGCTTTAATGAATATTTTGCATTAAAGAGAGCTGAACAAAAAGATTTGGCAGCCAGAAAATAAATAAAAAAACAATTAATTATGTTTTATCAATGGAAACATCTTAACTAAGAAAAGATTTCTTTAAAAAAATTTACCGTTATCAATGAAAACATCTTAACTAAGAAAAGATTTCTTAAAAAAAATTTACCGTTATCAATGAAAACATCTTAACTAAGAAAAGATTTCTTAAAAAAAATTTACCGTTATCAATGGAAACATCTTAACTAAGAAAAGATTTCTTAAAAAAAATTTACCGTTATCAATGAAAACATCTTAACTAAGAAAAGATTTCTTAAAAAAAATTTACCGTTATCAATGAAAACATCTTAACTAAGAAAAGATTTCTTAAAAAAAATTTACCGTTATCAATGGAAACATCTTAACTAAGAAAAGATTTCTTAAAAAAAAATTTACCGAACTATTCCCTGCTGACTTTACATTTGCTGCACACCAATCGAGATGGCATTTTCGTCGTTAGCACACAAAACGATATCGACCTTCCAAACAACATATCAATCTGTGAGATGTTAGAAGCATTCATACGATGTTAGAAACATAAATCCGGAATTGATGTTCAAATTGGATTCTTGAATGACAACTTAAAGAACATATTTTAGAGCCCGTAAAGGTGCGATTCGAAGAATTGTTGACGTCCTAAGTTGGTAAGGTCACTAAATCTGATCTCCATGAAACCCTTACAGCAGTTGAGACTGAGGTCGTTTGATATCAAAACGAGGTCAAAGTAAGTCCAATGCAAGTCCATGTCAATGTACATAAATTAAGGATAAAACTGACACATTTCAAGGCGAACGGAAAACGTTAAGATAAAGAGTGTGTGAAAGTGCAAATATGGAATGCGTTGCGAATATTGCAACATTCTCATTATCGGCGCATTGCAACAATATATAAGAGACCAATCTTAATAGGATAAGAGTTTCTCGCTGCAGCTCAGAAATAATTTCTGCTAATTCACAACAAAAACAGATAATTCCCTTCGTTTAAACTTTAATGTCAACACCATTAATTTCGCCAACCAACTTCTTGCACAGAACACTATCTTATTCATTTGGCAAAAAGAAGAAACAATGGAAAAGCAGTAAGATATTGGCTGTATTAAAAATTGTTAAACTAATTTTACTTATAAACAAATTTAAATACTCGTTCCAATTAAAGCTAAATTTAGACACTTACAATGACCTTAGTGGACAGAAAATTAAAAGAAGTCAACTCGAAGCGGAAGAATCTCAGAACCTCAGCTTTATGACAAAAACAACAAACTTTATTCAAATTTTTCCGTTCTAGTTTTGTTAGCTAACTCATTATAGTGCTAAAGCATGCTAAAAATAAACGGCTAATGCATTTTTATTATTTTCGTATTTTTGAAATAGGAACGGAATGGGGAAAAGCGGAGCCCGTAAGCCCCGAGTTTATTTGTAATAAACTCGGGAAGAAAAAGAATGAAATAAGAAGAAAAACTAGTTTAACAATTTAGTAATTGTTTAATTTAGTAAATAGTAATTAGTTTAACAACGTTACTCAACAATCTGACTTTAACTAACGACCTTTCTAATATGAGTTTTGCAGCTCCCGCGTGACAATCTTTCTTCGTAATAGATTGAAAGAAATTAAATAATAGTACATATGGACCCCCAGGGTATAGTGACTAACGCCAAGGATTCTAATGCGGGAGATTTGCGTTCGAGTACCGCCTGCAGTGTGTTGATTTCTTTCATCTATGGGCCGAAGAATTTCCTGCTCCACCATGGAGGTTTAGGAAGGCTGGCAACATATAAATAGTCCGGCACTAATAGCCTTGATGCAGAATATATATATATATATATATATATATATATATATATATATATATATATATCCACAACTGATGTTGTAACCGCTAAAACGAGATTTCGATAAAACTAGCGTTCTCGGAGAGGTCTATCAAAACATAAATTTATTTTTCTTACAAATCATTGAAATAAATAAAATGCTGGAACATTGCAGAAAACAAACTAGAGATTTTTTGCAGGTTTGAAGTAAGCCCCGGGAAAGTGTATGTATGTATGTAGGAGGGGGGGGGGGAGACGCCTGTTTGCCCCGATATATATAGCGAGAACTTGCACCCAGTTGGCAAACCTGCTCCGTGGGCCGAAGAGTGCATTTATAAATAAGGTAAGAGAGAAAGAGGGAAGAAGGAGGTTATGGGAGTGATTACTCCGGGACAAGTGTAACCTTACAAAAGGGAACGAGTCATGAAAAAAATGGGTTGACCCTGTTCTTGGGCGGGTCAATTGGTCAGTCAGGCTCGCCTTGTTGGCTCTCTCCGAATGATTTAGTTGCCAAATATCTACCGTTTTTATCGATAGAGGACATCGATTCAATCCTCCTGGCACTGCAAAGTCTATATCTCATAATGCTGTCACTGGGAAGACCCAAAAAACAGTCCCTCCTTTATGGTCTCTCTAAAGTGTTCTAGTTGCCATCTTTTTGCACACATGCACTATTTCCCGATATTACTTCAATATATCGTTGTGGCGATGCAAAGTCTAAAGCTCTTAATATCTTTACCGCGAATTTACTGAGCAGTCTTTGTCTTTTATATTCTATCTCGCCAAGTATCCCAATATATTTCATTTTTATAGATAAAGAAGATTCATATAAAAATAACCTTCTATTACCACATCAAATCCGCCATAGTATTAGTAAAATACTAAAGGTTAGCCAAACAATAAACATGGCAGAAGCTCCGACAGATGGCAAAAGAGGAAGTTATTTAGACTGTACAGGAAATGGCCGAAAATCCAAGTATTTCTGTAATGCTCAAGCAATTTAGAATACTGTTTTTTTTTTTTTTTTTTTTGTTTTTGTTTTTTTTCATGTTCTGATTCCTACGAGAACTATAAGGAATAGTCTAAGATGACTATGTCCATCGACTATTAAAATCAATAAACACAATTTAATGAATTTTTTTCCAGTGACAAAATCTAAAAAAATATATTTTATTATAATGGGCTAAACTTTTTCTGGATGATCGATTAATAATAATAAATGTTTTTTATATATTTGAAAAAATATGTTTAAATGGAATTTTTCGGTTTACTCACACATAAACTATGTGTGAGTTTTTTTTTTTTTTTTTTTTTTTTTTTTGCATCTCCTGCCGAGGCCATTAGCTCATAAACTATAGTTGTTCTGAAAATATTCCCTTAAACCTATCTAAGCCCCTCTAAATATTTAACTCAAAACAAATCTGCCCTGGTCTATATGGTTAGAATACCACTATCACTGTTTAGTTAGGTGGGCGGAAGCTGAGCACAGGAGGAAGTGGTGCAGCAGCTCCACCCAGAGACAGGCAAAGCTGTTCCTTTCCTTTGCGGACAAGAAGAGGACGGAGACGCTCCTTAATCTGTGCGGGTCCAAGTTAATTTGACTAGTAACAGCTCTTGGGGCTGACCAGGACATCATGGTGCAGACTGTGCCTTGAAGACGACGAGACGCCGTACCATATCATATGCAGATGTCCAGCACTTGTAGCGAAGAGATACCTGCATTTTGGTGCAGACTTCATAGATGACCCTAGAAGGTTACCTGAACTGAACCTTCGGACTCTCTTAAGGTTCATCTCGGATACGGCCCTGTTGGTGTAACAGGCTGGCTTGTCGGGTGGCACAATAGGCCTTGTAGGTCTCGGTGCAGCTTCCTCTCTCCGGGCACCCGCTTTAATAATAATAATAATCACTGTTTAGTTGAGACAACAAGTCAAACAGCTGATTGACGATTTACTTAGTAAACTCAGTTTGGACGTGGCCATTATACGGGAAGGTTCGCCTTAATACAATTAGGCTGTATTTTTTAGTTCAGTGAGTTTTTAAGCTCCTGAAGAGGCACATAAGGTGTGAAACATGTAGAGCTCAGATAAAATAATTTGAATTTACTATTTTTTTTGACCTTCCGCCAGGAAAATATTGGATTAAAGAAGGTTGGGTCTCTAAAAAATATAAACAAAAAAATAGCATTAATTTGATTTGTAACAGTAGATTGTAAATAATGAGCCTAAAAATGTTGCAAAAAAATGAATTAATTATATTTCTATTAAAGATACTTGCACCCAAATTTTGACAGACAACCTGGTAATCGCGTATTTAGTTATTCATAATTTCATGAAAAAATATATTTTGTTCAAATACTCGATGAACGTAGCAATCTTGCAGCCGGATCTCGTACTACAGGAGTAATAGCATCTTTAATAAGCCTAAAATGTCATATTCTGGGCTAATTCTACATTTAATCTTCGATAAAATATTATATTTTTAAAACGTTCACTACGAATAAAAAATATTTTGTTATTTAATTGTGGTTTATAAAAAAAAAAAAAAAAATTGTTTTGATATTAATCAATTTCTACTTTAATTCATTCACAGAGTATTATTAGTTATTAAGATTCTCGTTTCTGTATTGGAAACTTTTTAAAGCTGTACAATAGGAAACCTTAAAAGCAAGCGAATGCTCACAAACAAAAA
Source organism: Gonocerus acuteangulatus (assembly GCA_946811695.1). Taxonomy (NCBI): domain Eukaryota; kingdom Metazoa; phylum Arthropoda; class Insecta; order Hemiptera; family Coreidae; genus Gonocerus; species Gonocerus acuteangulatus. Next base: position 68,555,116 of record OX328131.1, read on the forward strand.
AGAAAGTTATAAAAATGAAATGACCTTATAATGTTCTAATCTTCGTGCTCGAAACATTACAATATTAGGTTAGTAAGAGCGGCAAAAGTTAAAAAGAAATTGAAGATCCATCTTCTATGTAACACGCCATTCTCGACACGCTAAGGCCTGTCTCCGGGAGTTCTGTTACAATTATCGGATCTGAAGAAAACCGTACACGAAATACCGCGCACAAATTAACGACACGCCTAAAGGAAATATCTTCAAGGCCAAACTCTTAAATGAAATCTTCAGGAAATCTGCAATGAGAAATGGGTTCATTGATCTAAGAAGCCGAGCTTATTTAGACGTGATCGACAAAAACTTTTAATGTTTCACTTTTAGCTACAACAAAAACGATTTATTCTTCTAATCATTCCTAATAATCAATTTAAAAACCCTTCAGCAATACAAGGTTTGGCCCCTTGCGGCAATACAGACATCACATCGCACATTGACAGAGAGGATGGAATTTGTGCATTGCTCTACTGTAATCTATTTCCAGGCCCATCTGACGCAACGCATGAGTTATTCCCTTGAGCCAATGGGCTCCCTGTAGACCAAGTCTTTAATGTCTCCTCATGCAAAGAAATCCAAGGGCGTAAGGTCTCAAGATCAAGCCGGCCAAGATACCGGCCCACCACGTCTTATCCAACGCCATGGTTAATGTCTAACCAATTTCGGACGGTCCTCCTGTAGTGGGCTGGGCAACCGTCGACTCCCAACCAGCTTTCCCATCTCTGTTCCAAATGGACTTCCTCCAAGAACAACGACAGTTTATTATAGAAGAATGCGCGGAAAGACCCTGCGTTATGTCGAGGGGACTTCAAATGGGGACCTAATATTTCATTATTCCACAAAAAATCAGTCATTCTCACACCTATATTTTTGGGGTGGGAGGGTGGTAGGAGGATGTGGGGGTGGGAGATAAAACATATACTTTTAACGATTTTTATATATGCCTTATGGAAGCCTGTTTTTTCATAATTTCTTTTACGTCTTTGCGTTTTCTCGGAAAAGAAGCAAAACCTATATAGATGCCCAAGTACTTCTTTTTTCACCTTGCATCGATTTCCGAAGATTGGCCGTTTATTTTGGGGACACCCTGTATATATATATATATATATATATATATATATATATATATATATATATATATAATTATCTATTGCTAACCTCTTCTATAACTTATCTTGTTTTCTAAGATTCGATGAGATGATAAGTGATAGAAGGGGTCATTATTCGATAAAAAATGCATAACTCCTTTAGTTGCAGAAATGTTAGGCATTACCAAGACATGTTAACGCATAGTATGGACAATAAGGAAATAAAAATGTTTTTGAACTTTTTAAAAAAAATTAATTAAGTTTCCCCTCCCAGAAAAAATAGAGTGGAATTAACTTTTGCAATCGACTAATATTTTTAAAACTTTTAAAGATGCTAAATTTCCCTGTCGTTCGTTTATTTATTTATATACGGCTTTTATATAAATATATATATATATATATATATATATATATATATATATATATATAGTATATATAAATATACGGACAATCCCCGTATCATCATCTACCTGTGTGCCAAGTTACGTCAACTTTTGTCAAACGGTGTGAATTTGAAGTAATTCGTGAAGCAGCCGACAGAGGCCAGCACCACAGCCTACGAGTAGATAGCTGTTATCAAAGAAAGGCCAACGCTCCTCAGTTTGACAGTGACTGTTAAAATAAAATTGAAATAAACTGCATTACATGATCAACGAGATCGAGTTATCCTAATTATCAAAAACATCAAAAAAGTACATTGTTATACATTATTCAAAATGGCCGAAGTAATTCATGAAGCAGCCAACAGAGGCCAGCACCACACCCTCCGAGTAAGATAGCTCAACAAAACTTTTGATCTTTTGAAGAAATTTTGAAATTTGACTATTTTGGCCTAGCCTAGGAGATCCCTGGGATCAAGACCTACCTGTGTGCCAAGTTTGGTCAAAATGTGTCAAACGGTGTGGATTTGTATAAGGAACAAACAGACGTACAGGTGATATATATATATATATATATATATATATATATATATATATATATATATATGTTCCATTCCTCAGGTTGAGGCTGAATTTAATGTTCAAGTGTGTTCCCAATATCTTTAATATTGGGAGGTACAAAAATGGATTTTGTTGTAGAAGTGCCCCTGATGAGGTGCGAATGAATTAAGCACGAAACATGTAGGGCATGAAAAATAAAGTGGTGTGATACAAGGAAGTACTACTTTTTCCGACCCTAAGCCAAAAAGAACGAAACGCATTAAATAATATATATATATATATATATATATATATATATATATATATATATATATATATATATGTAAATGACCAGTGTATAAAGGTATATAAACAGTTTTTAAAATATCAAGATAAATTTAAAAGATAGTCTTAAAAAGAAATCTTTAAAAACTCATCCTAAGCGACAGAGGAATGTTCAGACTCGAGTGATTTTAATAAAATTTCGTCAAACTGGTTCCGTTGCTGTAGGAAAGACGACCCTGAGCAAGCCTACAGTTAAACGACTTAATTGACCGGCTTTTTCTGACTATTTTATCCTGGTTAAGGATAAAAATATAATAAAAATGCATAAGACAATAAAATGAATAAATTAAAAATAATTTTAGCAATCGCCCTCAAAATATTTATTTATATTTTTTTTAAAACTTGTATTGTTCAAATTCTGACAAGCAGCTTGGAATATGTCCGAATTCCACCAGTAAGTTTAGTGCAGCAGGCAACCTTCAGGTAGCGTTGGATAGGCCGTTAAAAAAATACGAAAATTAGTTTGATATATGAAATTTGGAGGCCCAGTGTCCATGAGTGTTAAGTTGTTAGCACTTAACGCTCCGTGCCAAAGATCGTGGGTTCGATTCCCACTATAAGTTGGGTACTTTAGAAAAAAGAAAAGGCATTTCCGAAAATAATGCGTATAACAAATTATCCGGCGCTAATGGCCAAGATTTATGTCGATGCGCCGTAAAAAAAAAAAAAAAAAAAAAAAAAAAAATACGAAAATTAGTTTGATATATGAAATTTGGAGGCCCAGTGTCCATGAGTGTTAAGTTGTTAGCACTTAACGCTCCGTGCCAAAGATCGTGGGTTCGATTCCCACTATAAGTTGGGTACTTTAGAAAAAAAAAGAAAAGGCATTTCCGAAAATAATGCGTATAACAAATTATCCGGCGCTAATGGCCAAGATTTATGTCGATGCGCCGTAAAAAAAAAAAAAAAAAAAAAAAAAATTATCAATTGGAAGTGTGAAGTCTTCGCTCAGAGAAACTAGTCTGGGTAAATGGCAACAAAGATGGGACAAAACAGAAAAAATATCACACCAAAAGGTGTTCATACCACAAATCAAACGCACAAAAACAGTTCTACCTCTGACATTCCGACTAACACAACTACTGACAGGTCATGGAAATAGAAACTCATACTTATACAGATTCAAACTTACAGACACTGAAACCTGCACATGCGATAACCAGACAGTACAGACCAGTTCTACCTCTGACATTCCGACTAACACAACTACTGACAGGTCATGGAAATACAAACTCATACTTATACAGATTCAAACTTATAGACACTGACACATGCACATGCGATAACCAGACAGTACAGACCAGTTCTACCTCTGGCATTCCCACTAACACAACTACTGACAGGTCATGGAAATACAAACTCATACTTATACAGGTTCAAACTTATAGACACTGAAACCTGCACATGCGATAACCAGACAGTACAGACCAGTTCTACCTCTGACATTCCGACTAACACAACTACTGACAGGTCATGGAAATACAAACTCATACTTATACAGATTCAAACTTACAGACACTGAAACCTGCACATGCGATAACCAGACAGTACAGAACAGTTCTACCTCTGACATTCCGACTAACACAACTACTGACAGGACATGGAAATACAAACTCATACTTATACAGATTCAAACTTACAGACACTGACACATGCACATGCGATAACCAGACAGTACAGAACAGTTCTACCTCTGACATTCCGACTAACACAACTACTGACAGGACATGGAAATACAAACTCATACTTATACAGATTCAAACTTACAGACACTGACACATGCACATGCGATAACCACACAGTACAGACATACACTCACTTAATATACGAATACAGACAAACACATTTAAAAAACTTTAAAGAATGGCCAATCAGCCCTAAAAAGCTATTTAGGGATTATTTCCCCATTTTAAATAAATTAGCCAAAAACATTTACCAACTGAGAGAGGAAAGGTGCACGCCCTGATAAGAGTATGTCCCATTAAAACTTAAGATAAGTTTTAAAATTGTATTATAATTTTGCTAATTAATAAGAAATTGTTTATTTTAAAATAAGTCTAAATCGTACAATAATTTTGTTTATTTCATAAGAAATAGTTTACGTTAAGATAAGTTTTAATTGTATAATAATCTTGTTTATTTTATAAGAAATTGTTTATGTTAAGATAATTCTTAAATTGTATAATAATTCTGTGTATTTTATAAAAAATTGTTTGTTTTGTATAAAAAAAAATTGAATAATTGAATCAATAAAAACATGAATGTAAAGTATCTCATACGCACAAGATATGCCCAAATGGCACAGGTTGTGCAGAAAAAAAATAAATAAACTCCCTCACCATAGGGATACTTTGGTGGGAGACAACTAACTCTGGTCTCCCTTCAAAACGTATAAATCTTTCGCCTTTTACTTTGGTGAGAGAGAAAAAACTTTATTTAACAAAATAAAAACAAATTTTAGTTGCCCAACTATATTGGGTTCCTCAGTACACAACTTACTAATCAACAAACTGCAATAATTATAAAAATATCTCAAACAAGTAAAATCAAAATGTAAATTTAAAAAAAAAAAGAAAAAAAAAAAAGGCATTGGCCCTATCCTGGCTAGAAAAGGGTGGTAACCTATAGACAACCCGTCCAAAATTCTCAGTTAATAATAATGGACGTTAAAATTTAAATAAATAAATAATATATGAAATAGTTTGGGGTTATCTAATAACACGAAAAATTGCGAGCTACTGTCAAAATCCATGTTCACATCCAATCAAAGCCAAAAGAAATATGGACTCCTGCTCCATAGCATTAGTGTTGTTAAAAGCGAGCCCTGACTAGAGGCTTCAGGCCTGAACCTTGAACCTAACCTCTACAGCCCGAGCTCTGAGGGCTCGATGAAGGCTCGGGAGTGAGGCTCCATCCTAGCCTTATCAAGCCCTGAAGGTTCGGCAAGGTTCTCCCTCGAGCCTTGAAGGCTCGGCCTTGAAGGCCTGGGAAGGTAGAGCTTCGGCAAGCACGGTGTTGCCATCACCATCTCACAGAAGAGTTTATTTTTTTGGAAAAGTTACTATTTTTATCCAATTAGTGATCCATATAATTAGTTTATCAATGAAATGGTAAATTTAATTGCCAGCGAATAATTTCAATGTGGCGGAAAGAATTTAGGACGAATCTACTAAAGTATATTTCATGAAACAGCTGTTTGCCCGCCATCCGCCATTTTGAAATGAAAAGTAAAAGGCTTCAAAGCATGCGCCTTCTCCCGAGGCGAGCCTTCAAGGCTCGCGCCTTCTACTAAGCCTAGCCTTCAAGGCTCGCGCCTTCTATCGAGCCCTGTCCAAGCTCTGAGAGCTCGAGCTTTTAGGAGCCGCGCCTTCTAGCCTTAAAGGCGCGCTCTTTTTCAACACTACATAGCATAGGCTACACAAGAAAATCCCATCCATTATTATTGAATGTCCGGGTTAATCTCTTTTAACAACTTATTTTGGTATTTCGTGCACTGATAATTCCATAAATGATTCCTCCATTAATATAAATAAAACTTTCGAACTTTAAACGGAATGAATCTTACTGGAGAATTTAAAATTTAACTATTCATTAAATGACCCTTAGCTCAAATATATATAACTGGCGAGTAAGGCGGAAGGTCAATAAAATATCGCCACACACTTTTACACTATTATTTATCTTCCCTACATGTTTCGCACCCTTTTTGGTGCCTCTTCAGGGGAACACACTTAAACATTACATTCAGCCTCAACCTGAGGAATGGAACCTTCCACTAGCAGGGCCTCGTCTCGACTGGTCATTCACTGAACGAATCCAATATGGTGTCAAATTATCGATCAGCTATTGGATTCGTTCAGTCAATGACCAGTCGAGACGAGGCCCTGCTAGTGGAAGGTTCCATTCCTTAGGTTGAGGCTGAATGTAATGTTTAAGTGTGTTCCCCTGAAGAGGCACCAAAAAGGGTGCGAAACATGTAGGGAAGATAAATAAAAGTGTAAAAGTGTGTGACGATATTTTATTGACCTTCCGCCTTATTCGCCAGTTAAAATTTAACTATTCAAGTTTATCCTAAAAGATAATAATCCTTAGTAAAGGAGGATTATCCCTAGTAAAGGAGGATTATCCCTAGTAAAGGAGGATTATCCACAGAAGATAATAATCCCTAGTAAAGGAGGATTATCCCTAGTAAAGGAGGATTATCCACAGAAGATAATAATCCCTAGTAAAGGAGGATTATCCCTAGTAAAGGAGGATTATCCACAGAAGATAATAATCCCTAGTAAAGAAGGATTATCCCTAGTAAAGGAGGATTATCCCTAGTAAAGAAGGATTATCCCTAGTAAAGGAGGATTATCCCTAGTAAAGGAGGATTATCCCTAGTAAAGGAGGATTATCCCTAGTAAAGGAGGATTATCCCTAGTAAAGGAGGATTATCCACAGAAGATAATAATCCATAGTAAAGGAGGATTATCCACAGAAGATAATAATCCATAGTAAAGGAGGATTATCCACAGAAGATAATAATCCCTAGTAAAGGAGGATTATCCACAGAAGATGATAATCCCTAGTAAAGGAGGATTATCCACAGAAGATAATAATCCCTAGTAAAGGAGGATTATCCACAGAAGATAATAATCCATAGTAAAGGAGGATTATCCACAGAAGATAATAATCCCTAGTAAAGGAGGATTATCCCTAGTAAAGGAGGATTATCCCTAGTAAAGGAGGATTATCCACAGAAGATAATAATCCCTAGTAAAGAAGGATTATCCACAGAAGATAATAATCCCTAGTAAAGGAGGATTATCCACAGAAGATAATAATCCATAGTAAAGGAGGATTATCCACAGAAGATAATAATCCCTAGTAAAGGAGGATTATCCACAGAAGATGATAATCCCTAGTAAAGGAGGATTATCCACAGAAGATAATAATCCCTAGTAAAGGAGGATTATCCACAGAAGATAATAATCCATAGTAAAGGAGGATTATCCACAGAAGATAATAATCCATAGTAAAGGAGGATTATCCACAGAAGATAATAATCCCTAGTAAAGGAGGATTATCCACAGAAGATAATAATCCCTAGTAAAGGAGGATTATCCACAGAAGAAAATGGACTTGGGCAGGGCATTTAGTGAGGAGCAAAAATAGCATCTTGACTAATTGCCGGGCCTATGAGCAACTGAAAGAGCAACACCAACTGTCTGACTCCTTAGATGAAATTCTAGGTGATCATACTAACCAAGTCGAGCGACTCTTTGACTTCTTAAGGGCCGCTCAATTAATGGACAAAATCTAGACAGAACATTAAGACCGAAATGCTCGTTTGTTTATTTCATTTATATATAATTTCTATACATTATTTTATTTTTATTATTATATATTTCTTTATTGATTATTACATTCTGTATATAAATACATCTGGTAATATGATGAATGATACAATATGGAGGTTCTGTGCTCAAGGCCTTCCAACTTCATCCTCCATTAACGCCAGAAAGACGCTCAGATGACGTTGAAAGGTGCCTACACAAGCTCCCTTCTGCTCCGACCAGTGCCTGGAGTCGAAGAGAGATCGGTGAGCCACAGAAAAAGGCACTGGATTGCGCTGTGAGGTCAACCTCATAAGCGGGTTTCCTTCCTTTGGAGGGAGGGAGGAACCGCGGTAAAATGTTTAATACACAACTGCATCGTATTTACTGTTTCACTGAGATATAATTTTACTGTTGAATGAAATTTAAAAAAAAAAACAAACAATTAAATTGATATTGAATAGTCACCTTTTACTTACCAGGATTTCCCATCCTTTTTTTATTATATATATATATATATATATATATATATATATATATATATATATATTATTATATTATTATTATTTAAATCCCAAAACTTTTTATGCCTGTTAATTTTTTTTTATAATACTTCCCTAACTCCAAATGTAAACAAAATTTAAACATATTCGTTTTAATAAATTTCAAACATATAGAAAATATTTCAACTGAATCCTACGAGTCTAAGTACCCAAACCGAAAAATAGTTAAAAAAAAAAAATAAAATAAAAAATAAAAAAAAAATAAAAAAAATAACAGTTTTTCTACGTTTCTCAAAAATTGTTAAAAATGTCGCCCAGAAAATGGTTTCATCCGTTTTCAATCCTAAAACTTTGAGCCTAAAAACGAAAAGCCCCATGCGCAACTATTTTCCGGTCAAATTTCGCCTAAAAAACTGTTTTTCAAAGGCGGATTTTTGTTTGTTAACGACCTTGACCATTCAAATTATATAATACCAAATTTAATCGAAATTGGACTATTTTGAGTGACAGGGCGACTCATATTTCATGAGGGTCTGATGAAATATGAGTCTTGAAATTGTAGTCGGCATTTCCAAATTGCGTCATGATGTCAACCTCATAAGTGGGTTATGGAAGGAGGGAGGAACCGCACTAAAAGGGTGGCAGCCTATAGATAGTCCGGCCGAGAAATTAATACACTGTAAACAAAAAAAGAAAAAAAAATCGGAGGTTCCTCATTTGACATCAAATGTGCATAATTGTCCAATCCGAGGTCGTGTAATAACGACTTCTCATTTTTCTCCCTACCTTTAGGATGATATCCAGTACATCGTTAATCTATATATATATAAAAATCACGTGTCTGTCTGTTTTTCTGTTTGTTTGTTCCTTATACAAATCTACACCGTTTGACCGATTTTGACCAAACTTGGAATAATGGTAGGTCTTGGTACGAGAAATCTCCTAGGCTAGGTCAAAAAAATCTACCAGCTGCCTGTCTGTATGTTTGTCCTTTATACAAATCCACACCGTTCGTCCGATTTTGACTAAACTCGGTACACAGGTAGATCTTAATCTGGGGAGTGCCGTAGGCTAGGTCAAAAAAATCTACCAGCTGTCTGTCTGTATGTTTGTCCCTTATACAAATCCACACCGTTAGACCAATTTTTACGAAACTTGGTATACATGTATGTCTTGATACGGGGGGGTGTTATAGGTCAGGTCAAAGTCGTCTAGGACTCACAGTTGGGAGACCACGGGTTCATAACAGTTACAGATTCGTGTTATTAGATTTTAATAATACTTATTTGGTGTCTAATTTATTTAGGCTTTTCTATACGCAGAATGTTGGCGTAGCATGCCACGCCGGGTAACGGCTAGTCTTTAATATATTTTAATTTTTTTTATTATTCTCTGTCTATAATATTTATCACTGTTTTTCGACCATTCGAGTGGAAAAACTAGTTCTCTACCTCAGAGGGATGATGAATAAATATTAAGAAAACTAAAAATCTAAAACAAAACAAAAAAAAAAATTAAATTTTTATGAGAATATTAATCTCTAAAATATATTCGCATATATTATAAATTCTCTGCAGAGGTGGACACGAATAGGTCACAGATGAGCTCACTAGGTTTTTTTTTTTTAATATAAATTTGTATAATAACTATCTATAATAGCCTCTAGGTATAATATAGCAAACAATTATATATTATAGAGAATCTATCGTCAATCATAATTGTCTTCTAGTCTATAATTTTCATCAATAACTAGAAGAAATTAATCTACAATTAAAAAAAAAAAAAAAATAGCGAAGATATTTTCGTATATATTTCTAGCAGAGAATCCGGTAAGGTTAATTCATTCAGCGTTTCTTACGTAATGTTTATATCGTAATTATAACTTCTAGTAACTGGTAGGAGTAGTTCCCCAAAATTGTTTAAAACATTAACTAATATTAGCGACGTTTCGAATCCGTTTAGGTTCATCATCGGGCATCTGCATAAAATAAAATTGAAATCAAGAATACAGAGGAAACTTCACCTATGTTACTAATAACAATACAAATACGATAAATGAAGTATATAATAACGCAATATAATAGGTACATTATATTGGGTCAATTATAATACTTTTAGCGCGCTTCCTCTCTCCCCCATAGGGAGGAACCCCGCCTATAAGGTTGATACAATGAAACAGTTCTAAAGTGCCGACTAGAAAATTTCGCGTTTCAGAACCCCTAGAGACCGAAAATAACGGTGGTTCAAATGTATATATATATATATATATATATATATATATATATATATTTGTCTGTTCGCTCTCTAGATAGAAGACGAATGGTCCGATTTTGATGAAATTTGGTACAAAAATCCGTCGTCCAATTTGAAAGGTCAAGTTCGTTAACCAGCAAAATCCGTCCACTGGAAGATGGCGTTTGGGGCGAAATTCGCGCAAAAAAAATCGTAACGCTTACGTTTTTGAGTTCATAAGCTTGTAAGCACTCGTTTTATAGGCTTCTTGGGCTAGGAAAACGAATGAAACCATTTTCAAGGCGATAGCTTTAACCGTCGAGAAAATTGGAAAAATAGTTTTTCAATACCGTTTTTGGTTTGGGTACTTAGAATCATGGGATTCAGTTGAAACATTTTCTGCATGTTCTACTTTCAGTAAAACTAATATGTTGAAATTTGTGTTACGTTTGGAGTTAAGGAAGGGTTAGAATAAAATATTTTATTAACAGACATAAAAAGTTTTGGTAACTTTGTATACCTTCCTTAATATATCGAAAAAGGTTGAGAATCTTGGTAAACGGAAGGATACCATTAGAAAGTTTACTAAATGCTCTACAAAAAAGGTTCTGATGAAAGTTTTGATTAGACGATGTCAATCGGAGAAATAAGTGCTTAAAACTTTTTTTTTAATTTGTGTTTTTAGACATATATCAACCACATGGGTCATGGATGTCTCAGTTAGAAGACTCGTTTGATCTTATATATTTCAATTGGCATATAATTTCAATATGACTATTGATATATATATATATATATATATATATATATATATATATATATATATATTGATATGATGACTATTGAGGAAAGAAGGAAAGAAAGTGATATTGATCAAAAGTGCTACTTGAAGATAGATTGAGAAGATCGATATAGATTGAAGATAGATAGGAGGAGATTGAAACATATATATATACATACATACATACATACACACAAATATTTATAAATTAAATATGTCCGATTAACTTAATAGAGGAAGTGATATTGACCATGCTTAAAACTTTAAAGTAATTGATTTCGCTTATTCGAACTGTTCTTTTTGTCTGTTTTTATTCCTTGTTATTTTTTAACTGCTTATAGTTGGATAATGTATTTGATAATAAATCAGGTTAAGAAAAATAAGAAAAACTATTTAATCTTAGAGATATGGATTTCCAAGAGATAGCTTTTCAACTGCCTAGCGGGGTCCTTTCTAGGGCGGGTTGGCCTATCCAGGTAAGATCGTAAATAAGACCTTTCTTGAAAGTAAAGATTGAACTGTCAACTTTGGTCCTCCTCTGCCTCCCGGCACTTTCAATGCTGACGAAGGCTAACAATGAGTAGCTGAAACGTCCTAAACATAGATTTTTTAACAAAAATCGTATTGAGGTTTCTTTAGCCGAATCCCAACCATTCCATCTTTACTCATCACCTCGACGGCTAACTATCTAATCTTCATGCTTTCTAGAAATGTGGACCCAAAATAATAACAGCTTCTATTTTAATCATTTTAAATGAGTCTAGAGATAAGAACGGAACCTCGTTAAGATGATGCAGTGCCTGCGAGTCGGACTTTTTTTTATTTCATTTTAAGGTCCGTAAATGTTGAATTTCGAGAGTGAACCTTAAATCCTGGTAAGAATCTTCTGAAAGGGTTTAAGAATTATAGTGATGACAAGTAAAAATTCAGGTGATATTAAAAGCTGATTAATAAGTAAAAAAGGAGAAGATTATTTTACCATAATATTAAAATAGTCATATTCACACTTGTGCCAACATAATATGTATATTCATTTTATATTATAGCTGAAATCTAAAGTTTTAATCTTTTGATAATTGAATTAAATTTTTTCCCAATATTGATACTGCCAAATTTTTAAATTAATGGTCAAATCTTCACAAAGGCGTATGTAGATTGATTCTTTTATTAGCGGATTTTTTTTTTTTTTTTTTTTTTTTTTTTTTTTTTTTTTTTTTTTTTTTTTTTTTTTTTTGGTTGGTGTAGTTACTTGTCACTACAATAATTCTTAAACCCTTTTTTGGATTTTACCCAAATTTAGCTTTAAAATTTATGGACCTTAACAGGAAATTTAAAAATTATAATAAACCTCAACACATTTATTATAAGGAAATATTTCCTCATTTTAATTTTATTTTATCTAGATCCTTGACAATTTTGAGGAGCAACTCCTGCCAGTTTCTTCAAGTATCCATTGACCCTTCCCCCCCTCACCTTCAATTTACATATTAATAATTAATGACTCTAGTAATCGAAGCGCAAAAAAAAAATAATATAAAATAAATAAAAAAAAAAAAAAATCGTGAACTTAGAACAATTTGACGATCCGTCAATCGTAGAAAAAACAAGCAAAGAAAATGTATTTAACAAAGAGAATAATTTAAAGAAAATTAAAGAGAAAGTAGGCTAATGATTAATGAGGTTGCACTCATGACGGAATTTTTTAAAAAAATCTTCAAATCTTTATGCATCCTACCTATAAGACACATAACTTTCATAAAAATGTATATTAGATAGATAGATAGCGGTCACAAGGTTTTTTCACCACGAAACTATTTTTTTTTTTTGTAAACGACTTCGAAATGTGCTAATAACACTAATAATAATTTATTTATAAACGTGAATATCTTTAAAATCCCGATAAGAAAAATTACTGGCATGAGAGAGCTTCAGAATCCAAGGAATTCCTCACGAAATGCTTATCAGCCCATATCTAAATTCGATGTTGAGTACTTCAAGAGTCTGGATAATTATGTGAATATCGCATCTTTATTTATTGCTGTGTTAGGGATTATATTATGTGTTTATTTTACAACTATCATATTTTTGAAGGAGTGCTTTGAATGAATACCTTTATTTATTACAGTGACCTTATTTTGATCAAATTCGGTTCCAAAATACTTTCCCTGATTTCTGCTTAGCCAGCAGAAGTCGAAATATTTTTTTTGGGGGGGGGGCAAATGTTCCTTGAAAAAAATTGTTTTGGTTACGTTTTTAGGCTTATAGGTGCGCGTTTTATAGTTCCACCACTAGAACATTCGTTCGAAAAAAATCGCAGCTATGGCTGCAGTATGGTTTTGCATTAATAAGTTTGCAGGTAGACTTCGTATAGATAATTGCACTTGGAAAATTAAATTAAAACATTTTTCGGGAAAGTGGAAAAACTAGATTGTTGTTTGATGTTAGAATATCTTCTAAAATATTTACGAGAAACCTTGGTTAGTAAAAGGCATCTATTATAATTTCCCACGAAACGTTTCACTTACAATTTTAGAAAGAGTGATCTCTGAGGAATCGGTGTATACAATTTTAATGTGTCGGTTTTGTTCTCTAACCAGGTTTTTTTTTTTTTGTTTTTTGTTTTTTTTAATTGCATCTAAAACCGGTTCCCGTAGACACCGAAGTTAAGAAACGTCGGGCGTGGTCAGTACCTGAATGGGTGACCGACCACGTGCTGTTGGCAATATAAAAGGGTGGCAACCTGTAGATAGCCCGGCGCTAATGACCAAATAGTTGATGCGCCGTTAAAAACGTAAAAAAAAAAAAAAAATGCATCTAACAGGAAAATGAATATTTCAGAACTACAAGGAAAGTTCATTTACTTACAAGGTAAGTAAATGAAAATTATATAATTTCCCTGAGCATTTTAGTGACAAAAATCTTGTTTTTTTTTATGAGAGTAGGTGTTTTTTTTTTTTTTTTTTTTTTTTGTTTTTTTTTATTAAGGCACATCAACCACTAGGGTCGATTAAAAAAAATTAATCAAATCTATATATATTTATTAAGTAATTTTAAATAGAGGGTATAATGTAAGGATTAAAACTGGTTAAAAAAATACCTAAAAATGTAATTTTAAACGCACACACTCTGAATAACACCCACACTCACACACACACACACACACACACACTCTCACACACACACACATACTCACAGACGGACACACCCATCCACAACTATTTTCTAGTTGTACGTTCTCTTTTAATTTCAATTATCATTTATAATTTTTGTGATCAGATCTGTAGCCCTGAGGAATCTCAATGTTCTCCGACACAATTCATGGTCGTCTCCAAGTATGTCAAAGAGAGTACCATGAATGTCCAGTTGATTTCGAATCTCCTCGTAGGCTCTACAGTCCGTGAAAATATGTTTAATTGTTAGATCTTCACCACATACTGTACATTCAGGCCTTTCTTCCCGCTTGAATAAGTAAGAATGGGTGAGATTAGTATGGCCAATTCTTACTCTCGACAGAACCACCTCATCCCGCCTGCTGCCTTGGGATGAGGTTTTCCATGCCGAGGCAGTCGATTTTATTTCTCTTAATTTGTTATCTCTATTTCCAAGCCATTCGTATTGCCACGTTGAGTGAATCTGATTTTTTAGATGAGCCACAGCATCCGACCGTAGGATGTGCGAGTAAGGAATGCCTTCGTTTACTGCTTGTCTTGCTGCCAAATCCGCTTTATCACTGCCGCTTATGCCATTGTGGCTAGGAATCCAGCAGAGAGTAACATGTTGGTTTCGTTTATACCGAAAATCTATTCCCTCAAAGAGTAGGTGTTTAAATTTTACACGAAAGATCAAAACAAAATATTAACCCAGGCGCAGTAAGTTAGTCTATAGTGTGTCAAATATTTAACAAAATATTAGAATAAGGCAAATGAACAATAGGTTTTCATAGAACTTAGTGTTAAAGATATAGACAAATTATCAAAACATACCTACGGAGAAATATTTTCATTATATTTTTTTTACTATTTTTAATTGTTCTATTTGATAAGTCTGTATATTTGTTTATTTTTAGCTAAAGAAGGCTGCCAAAGAGGATTCTAAAACGTTCCAAATATAGATTTTTTCGAAAATATGATTGTTGTTTCTATTTCAAGCTTTCCAGATGATGCTATTGATAGGAATGGAAACTCACTAAGAGGACGCAGCTCCTGCGACTAGGGATTTAAACATGACTTGTGGGATTTAAAGGCACAACCGCTCGACAAGGAGTGGTAGCTTCCAGCCACCTGGGCTCGACCAATAATTGACATGGAGTTTTTTCAATACAATGTCCTGAGGGATTTCACCATTTGACAGCAGTTTCTCTCATTAAATTTAAAGAAACAGGCTTGCAAGTGGGTCATAAAGGTGTTCAAAAGGCTTGCAAGTGGGTCATAAAGGTGTTCAAAAGTCAGAAACAGCCTGCAGAAATATCTCAAGCTTCTCACACACAATCTCTCTCTCTCTCTCTTCCTCAACATTTTTCTCTCTTCGTCATAATGACCCCTTCTATGGAAGGCCAAATGACTTCTAAGAATTGCTTAACATTAATTAAAAGGAAGCCCTGTTCCCCATTCATAAAATTTTAGGTCTGGCCAATTATATTTTCATTATCATTACAAAAGCGTTTTCAGAACCGATTAGAGCATCTGGTTAAAATGGTGCGTAAATTTCCTGTCCCAGTGAAGTCAAAGTTGACACGCAACTTAATTGAGGAACCGGTTGATGGATTTTGCCAACTTACTAAAAGACATACTTACTAAAAGGGAACGGGGAGACTGATGGCTAATGATGCTTTCAAAGAATAATTTTCCAACTAGTATTTTAAAACTTTTTATGTTTTGCTTTTAACGGCATTCCATGACCCAAACGAACGTACAACTGGAAATAGTTGAAAGACCTTTATAGATGAACCACCTTGCCATGCTGAGAAAATGCCACCTGCCATGACACGTAATTGGCGTCAGGGAGGTTTCTGTGGAAACCCCGATCTGGTAACTTATTTTTTTATAAAAAATAATAATTACAAATGTATGCCACTGAAGGTTAATAGCGTCCTGATTATTGTATTTTTTTAAAATTCATGTTTATTTAAAATCTGTACAATTATAAGTACAATAATTAATTGTGCAGTATAAGTATACATATCAATGAACAGTATATGGAAGGAGCGAAACATTATCGGCACTTCATCATATATATAAACATTTTTTTGCTGTTTATTAACTGATGTTATGTAGCTGGTCACGGGGCCAAAGTCTCTTAAGCCTCCTGGGTAGGTCTTTAGGATGGGTCCGAGTGGAAAGGGATTGACCTCTAGGATTTGGATGGGATGACAATTTGGAATGAAAGGTTAGGAATCGGGATTTTGCGAGGTCGTTTACGAAGGGGATATTTAGGTCGTTGTGTAAGGATTTGTTGGAGACATAAAAGGGATCATTGACCATTCTACGAAGGTCTTTGGATTGGAATGCTTGTATTCGTTGTATGTTTGAGTGTTTTGCTGTTCCCCATAATTCAAGTCCGTAAGTCCAGATACGTCTGATTATAGTTTTGTAAATAGTGAGTTTGTTTTGTGTCGTAAGCTTTGAAGTAGGGCCAAGTAGTCGTCGTAGGAGCTCTAGTCTTTTCAGTCGTGTGTGTGGGTTCCATGTGAGTCTGCTGTCTAGTAGAAGTCCAAGGCAACGCCCCTCATTAGATACAAGAAGTTGACTGTTGCAAATGAATACAGGAGGGCAAGTTCTCTTATTAAGAGTGAATTCCACAAGTTGCACCATTTATTGTAAAATAGTTTCAGAAAACCAGATCCTGGTAGGTGTACATACGCCCAGCCTTAAATCCCTGTACCGGAAGGCTAATAACACAAATAGAAAATCTTTCTGAAATTGACATTATTGTGAAACAAAGATAGAAATCCGTTGATGTAATAAGAAGTCAAGGGACCCAAGGCGGTCCAGATGGCATGTTAAGTGTGAAAACATTAAATCTCTGATAACTGTCTATCAGAAATGAATAAACTTCTATCAGAAATGAATAAACATCTATCAGAAATGAATAAACATCTATCAGAAATGAATAAACTGCTATCAGAAATGAATAAACATCTATCAGAAATGAATAAACTGCTATCAGAAATGAATAAACATCTACCAGAAATGCGTAAACATCTATCAGAAATGACTAAACATCTATCAGAAATGAATAAACATCTATCAGAAATGAATAAACTGCTATCAGAAATGAATAAACATCTACCAGAAATGCATAAACATCTATCAGAAATGAATAAACATCTATCAGAAATGAATAAACATCTATCAGAAATGAATAAACACCTATCATAAATGAATAAACATCTATCAGAAATGAATAAACTGCTATCAGAAATGAATAAACATCTATCAGAAATGAATAAACTGCTATCAGAAATGAATAAACATCTACCAGAAATGCATAAACATCTATAAGAAATGAATAAACATCTATCAGAAATGAATAAACTGCTATCAGAAATGAATAAACATCTATCAGAAATGAATAAACTGCTATCAGAAATGAATAAACATCTACCAGAAATGCATAAACATCTATAAGAAATGAGTAAACATCTGTCAGAAATGAATAAACATCTATCAGAAATGAATAAACTGCTATCAGAAATGAATAAACATCTACCAGAAATGCATAAACATCTATCAGAAATGAATAAACATCTATCAGAAATGAATAAACATCTATCAGAAATGAATAAACTGCTATCAGAAATGAATAAACATCTACCAGAAATGCATAAACATCTATCAGAAATTAATAATCATCTATCAGAAATGAATAAACATCTATCAGAAATGAATAAACATCTATCAGAAATGAATAAACATCTACCAGAAATGCATAAACATCTAACAGAAATGAATAAACATCTATCAGAAATGAATAAACATCTATCAGAAATGAATAAACATCTATCAGAAATGAATAAACTGCTACCAGAAATGCATAAACATCTATCAGAAATTAATAATCATCTATCAGAAATGAATAAACATCTATCAGAAATGAATAAACATCTATCAGAAATGAATAAACATCTACCAGAAATGCATAAACATCTATCAGAAATGAATAAACATCTATCAGAAATGAATAAACATCTATCAGAAATGAATAAACACCTATCATAAATGAATAAACACCTATCATAAATGAATAAACATCTATCATAAATGAATAAACATCTATCATAAATGAATAAACATTTATCATAAATGAATAAACATCTATCAGAAATGAATAAACATCTATCAGAAATGAATAAACATCTATCATAAATGAATAAACATCTATCATAAATGAATAAACTGCTATCAGAAATGAATAAACATCTATCAGAAATGAATAAACATCTATCAGAAATGAATAAACACCTATCATAAATGAATAAACACCTATCATAAATGAATAAACATCTATCATAAATGAATAAACATCTATCATAAATGAATAAACATCTATCAGAAATGAATAAACATCTATCAGAAATGAATAAACATCTATCATAAATGAATAAACTGCTATCAGAAATGAATAAACTGCTATCAGAAATGAATAAACTGCTATCAGAAATGAATAAACTGCAAGGAGCGCTTTCTACCACTAGAGTGACTGTATCCTGTTCCTGCGTTAGATCAAAATACGATAATATGAAGTTTTTTGTATTTATTAAGTAGTGTAAACATAACTCTGGAAGCAAATTAATAATTGATCAGTTACTCATTACAAAATTAAAAGAGAACTATTCATGTTTTTATTTTATTTATGTAGGATATTTTAAGCATATTGTTCTGGAAAGCAGTCTACACTATCCAAATTCTGAGGAAAGTGCTTAGTTATGCAGCTCCTGCGTGACGGACTTTTCGTCATGCACTTGCGATACACTCAGTAAAATAAATTAATCGTAAACAATAAGGTAGATGATAAATAAATATGAATTCACTTTCAAAAGGGATATTTTTTTAAAATGTTTTATGTTTATAACAAGCGCCATAACATTATTTGTAATTTTTTAGACCAGCAAAATATTTCCAATAAGTCTAAACTCAAATATTCTTCGACTGATGACCTCAACTGACGAAGCGTTGAGTGAACCCATAAAATCCAACAAAGAGAATGACAAGATATAAACAGACCGCCAGTTTATCTTTCTTGAATTAACTCAGGTTTATATTGAATACGGCCAGGATACCGCAGAATGCAATAGCAATCAACCCCGAGAAGGAAGCAGTAAAAATTTTATTGCACTCTTCAAGGCAATAACTTGTATAACAAAGCCTAGAATCTAGCAAGTCACAAACACCTTTTTCCTTCAACACATCTATATATACATTATAAGATTGTGACCCTTTGTTCTAAAAAATGTATTTTAAATTTAATGACCTTCTGCCAATTTAAAATACAATATATATATATATATATATATATATATATATATATATATATATACAATATATAGGGTGGTCCATATAAGCGGGTTCAGATATCAACATTTTTCAAAGCGGTAAAGTTGTAGTTCTCGTCGAGATCTATAAAATGGTGCCCTTGGAAATGAGAAAATAACACTTTTAAGGGCTCAAATAGGCCTTTGAAGGGAAGGGTTACTTCTTTACCCATATTTTGCATTATATTTTTAAAATGTACTAACAAAACAAGGAAGAACCGTGCAAACGGGGTTTCGATGTGTCAAGTAGTTCTCTGTAAAAATACGATTTCAATCGCATGTATTCCTCATCTGAAATTCTAAAAAATGGCATTTGAATGTATTTAAATAGTATTTTTGTCAAGGAAAGGATAATTCAGCTTAGGAGAATGAACTCAGCATTAAAAATTGTATTTATTGCAAAAAAAAACAAAAAAAAAAAAACCATTCATTATTGGTGATCTGTAATTTTGGCAAATCTGTCTAAAGCTCTAATATTTATGTATTTTCTTTTTTCGTTTACGCTAATGGGAATCGTTTTGTTGGGTGCTGAACACATTCTCCTATGCTGAATTGCCTCTCCCTTAACAAAAATACTATTTAAATAAATTCAAGTGCCTTTTTTTGGCATTTCAGATGAGGAATACAAGCAAATGAAAACGTATTTTTACAGAGAACTACTTGACGCATCGAAACCCCGTTTGCACGGTTCTTCCTTGTTTTGTTAGTACATTTTAAAAATATAATGCAAAATATGGGTACAGAAGTAACCCTTCCTTTCAAAGGCCTATTTGAGCCCTTAGAAGTGTTATTTTCTCATTTCCAAGGGCACCATTTTGTAGATCTCGACGAGAACTACAACTTTGCCCCTTTGAACAATTTTCATATCTCAAACCGTTTAGTAGTTATTTCTCTTGTGGCCCACTTATCTGGCCCACCCTGTATATGTATGTGTGTGTGTGTGTGTGTGTGTGTATGTATATATATATATATATATATATATATATATATATATATATATATATATATATTAATTATACGAAGTCAAGGGATGGTTGGGATTTGGCAAAGATATAAAAAAAAAAACCGTCAGATCTTCAGGCACAAATCTATAATAGACGTTTCGGCTGCTCTTTGGCAGCCTTCTTCAGCTAAAAAAAAATATACACAAATTACAACTAAGAATAATCAGCCGGAAATGAACGATTTTTTTAAAAACATCATGACAATAAATTTTGAACCAATCTTATTTTAATAAATTGAACATTAGGTAGATAGGTAGGTTTTTTTACAAAATATGGTTGCCAGTAAGAAAAAGTAAAACTATTAAGAGAGATGTAAAGGTAATAAAAAGAAATACATAAGCCAACCTTCTTTGTTTATCTTTTCAACATTGTTAATAGTTTTTACTTTTTGATACTGACAACCACATTTTCTATAAAAACTACCTATATACCGAATGTTCAATGTTTTAAAAATAATTGTGGTTCAAAATTTATTCTCATGATCTTTTATAAAAACGCTCATTACTGCCTGCTTATTCTTACTTATAATTTGTGTATATATTTATTTTTAGCTGAGAAAGGCTGCCAAAGTGCAACCGAAACGTCCAATATAGATTTCTGCCTGAAGATCTGACGTTTTTAGCGCGGTTCCTCCCTCCCTTCATAGGGAGGAACCCCGCTTATAAGGTTGATCTCATGAAACAATCCGGAAGTGACGACTAAATTTCATATATATATATATATATATATATATATATATATATATATATATATATATATATATATATATATATATATATATTTGTCTGTTCACGGCATAGCTCAGAGAGTAATGGCCCGATTTTGATGAAATTTGGTACAAAAATCTTTCGTCTAATTTGAAAGGTCAAGTTCGTTAACCAGCAGAATCCGCCCACTGGAAGATGGCGTTTGGGGCGAAATTCGCGCAAAAAAAATCGTAACGCTTACGTTTTTGAGTTCATAAGCAAGAAGTACTCATTTTATAGGATCCATGGGCTAGGAAACCGAATGAAACCATTTTCAAGGCGATAGCTTTAACCATTTTCGAGAAAATTGGAAAAGTAGTTTTTCAATACCGTTTTTGGTTTGGGTACTTAAGAGTCATGGGATTCAGTTGAAACATTTACTGCATGTTCTACTTTCATTAAAACTAATATGTTGCAATTTTTGTTACGTTTGGAGTTAATGAAGGGTTAGAATAAAATATTTTATTAACAGACATAAAAAGTTTTGGTAACGTTGTATACTTTCCTTAATATCTCGAAAAAGGTTGAGAATCTTGGTAAACGGAAGATTACCATTAGAAAGCTTACTAAATGCTCTACAAAAAAGGTTCTGACGAAAGTTTTAAATAGGCGATGTCAATCGGAGAAATAAGTGCTTAAAACTTTAAAGTAATTGATTTCGTTTATTCGAACGGTTCTTTTTGTCTGTTTTATTCCTTGTTATTTTTTAATTGATTATAGTCGAATAATGCATTTTACAATAAAACAGATTAAGTAAAATAAGAAGATCAATTTATTGTTAAAAAAGTAGCGTTCAAAGAGAGAGATCCCAAGGCTTTCCAAATGGCTCTGAGGGAAGGCCTTTCTGGTCGACTTATGGATTGGCCGACCCATCCAGGTAAGACCATAAATCAAGACTGGTGGAACCAAAATAATAACTGATTCTATTTTAATCTTTCCAAATTAGACTAGGGATAAGAACGGAACCGCTCTAAGATGATGCAGTTCCTGGGAGTCTGAATTTTTTCTCCTAGCCGAATCCCAACCATCCCTTGACTTCGTATCACAGCAAAGGTTAACTATCTCCATCTCCTATAATAATTATATGATCATATAAATTACGATATTCTAACAGACTGTGCACACAGGTCAAATGTCAAATTTCCGAACAATCTGTCAAAATTACTTTCCGATGGCAGCCAGTACATGGGGGCTGAGAACTTTTTGGCGGTATTGAATGCTAAGTATCAAGAACTTGGAATACTTAGCCAATTAAAACGCTATTATATCCAATAAAAACTATTTTTTCTGAACTAATTGATGTTCTATAATTTATTTTTAAGGTGTTTATGATACATTTTTACCGATTCTGGGGGGAGCTGCATCCCCCTCCGACCCCTCCCCCTTATATACGCTCATGATAATTACAAGTATATGTTTTATCTTCCATGATTTTTATATATGCCTTATGAAATAGGGCCTTTTCATAATTTATTTAACTTATTTTCAATTTTTCTCCGAAACGAAGCAAAAACGTCTTATATTCCAAAGGACTCTTTTTCTTTATTTCTTCATTCTGCGTCGATTTCCGAAGTTTGGCCGTTAATGTTGGATACACCCAACATAAAAAGGACAGGGTGTTCCGAATTTAAATGGCAAAACTTAAGGAGCGTATAAATGACCGAAAAACTAAGACAACAAGTCATTTAGAGATTTGCTAGTTTTAGAGAAAACCGCAAAGGAAGAAACAAAACAAGTTTTGATTCGTGTAATTTGTTTATTTTTTTTACATTGTTAGGGGAAAAAATTGACATTGCGAATTGTTTATATATATATATATATTTATGTTTTCCGGTAGTGAAGTTGCTTAATTCCAGAAGGTGAAACAAAATTCAGTCTCTCCACAAATTTTCTTTATTTTGCAATAGGCCTTTCAACACAAATGTGCCATCATCAATACATGCATGTTCGTTTATGTTGTTACAGAATAATGCTGTTCCGGTAGAAGCTCAACAAGCTGTCATTTTTTGATGTTTTCCGGTAGTGGGGTTGCTTAATTGTAGAAGCTTTCACCTGATGATAGAATTTTTGGGTTGAAAGGCCTAGAGCAAAATAAAGAAAATTTGTGGGAAGACTGAATTTTGTTTCACCTTCTGGGATATATATATATATATATATATATATATATATATATATATATATATATATATATATATATATAAATATGGTAAACCTGAAGGAGAGCGTCCTCAACACCGATTTTCTTCAAAGTTTGCACTATAACGTATTTTCATGCACTAAACACGAATCCGTTGAAAAAAAATTGTTGTTCTCAACCAGGAAAGAAGTTATTTAAAAAAAAAAGTTCACTGTTATGAAGGTTAGGGAAGAGTGCCTTGGACGACTTTTGGGCATAGAATTCTTTTTATTTCTGCGAGTTGGATTGACTAGGGGTTTTGATGTTTTCTTGAGCGAGCGGAAACGCATAGCACGTATGCCCAAAAGCGACAGTTTACGACCAAGTCAGCTACCACAAGTTGAGTCTAAATTTCAATTACACTTCGTCATTAAGGACTATTGCGCAGGCGCGTGTTTACATATAAGCTGTTTACCCCGTCTTTTATAACCTCCATAACAGTGAACTTTAGGGCTTAATAACTTCTTCCCTAGTTGCGAGCAACTTTTTTTTTCAACGGATTCGTGTTTAGTGCATCAAAATACGTTATAGTGCAAATTTTGAAGAAAATCGGTGCTGAGGTAAAACTGAAGGAGAGTGTCCTCAGCACCTTTGGTCGTTTGTAACCTGCTAACAGTCAACTTTTTTTTTAAATAACTTCTTTCCTGGTTGAGAACAACAATTTTTTTTCAACGGATTCGTGTTTAGTGCATGAAAATACGTTATAGTGCAAACTTTGAAGAAAATCGGTGTTGAGGACGCTCTCCTTCAGGTTTACCATATATATCTATATATATATATATATATATATATATATATATATATATATATATAATATTTAAAAATAAGTAATTCTGCCTAAATATAAGGAATTGACTAAAGCGCAAACAGTGAGCTCTGTAAATTAATAAATGTACTTTCACAAATGTTTAAATTTAGGAAAGAACATTTCTAATGAGACTACTGTCGGGAGAAAACAGTTAAGTATGAAGTAAAAAAGATAATTGTGAGGGCCTGCACTCCTTCTAGCTCCTGGCCTAAATTCCTGCCCTCTGGGAGTTTGTTTTGATACTGACCTGTTCTTCTGGCTGATCATGGAGGGGTGGGGGTTATGACGGGGTTCCGGAGATCTCCGCTAGATAGCAGCACCGATCGAGAGGCATTATGAAGGAGTGTGCTGCTATCTGGCGACGGCATTTAGAACTATCGTGACAGGAGGTAAACAAAGAGACTTCTGAAGACGCAGGTATTTTTGCTTCTTGTGTCTTTTAACCATCTGCAAGAATATTTCATATTAATACTATTAATCCTCTTTATATTAAGGAAAATTAATTCCCCAGGATAGAATTTGAACAAAGAAGATCCAGTTTTACGCCGGGGTGCGTCTTCGATTACAAAATGCAAGCTCATTCGCTTGGTACAGAGCTCAAGACAGTGTCAAATTTCCCTGCAGCCATGGACTTATATCAAGGAGGCTACAGCCCCCCCCCCCCGAAATCGGTAAAAATGTATCATAAAAACCTTAAAAATAAATTAAATAAGGGTCTTTTTGCGAAGACCACATCCAGTTACTTTTGAAGTAGCACTAGTGATTTATAACAGTTACTCGTACTCGCTGATAACCTTACTGATTAGCTTATAGGTTCTTTGCTGGTTATCTATTACTACTTGACTCGTTATCTACGGTTATAATTCATATTAGACAATGGAAAGCAATATTTATTAATAAAAAGGTTAATATGATCAAAATCATTCCCTCAACTACGAAAAACGTTATTAAGCATTAAAGTTGACTGTTTTGCAGGTTATGAAGGATAACAAACAACGATATTTTTAACAAACATATTTTATTCCTTTTCTCTCTCTCTCTCTCTCTCGTTTTTGGATATTTTACCTTTATTAAGCATTACATGCTATGCGTTTCCGCTCGCTACGCTACGCAACGCGCGCTCAAGAAGATGTCAAAACTCTAGTCAATCCAATTGGCAATTAATAGAATTATATTAATTGTAGCGACTCTAGTCTATCCAACTCCCTAAAATTAATAAGATTCCATTAATTTTTCCGAGTAAGAAACCAATCCCTTTTTCTTTGTCAGGAACATCGCGAACTAATTGTAAAGGACTAATTTTTTCTCACTAACATAAGCAGAGCTTTTTCATAAACAAAAGGTAATTCACTGTTGAAGGTTACTTTACTCCCAACAAGAACCAATGCAATTGGTCATCGGAATTCTTCAATAGGAAGGCAAAGGAGTTATGCGCATGCGCTGAATCACTGATACAATCACTAAGATCAAAATACGATAATATGAAGTTTTTTGTATTTATTAAGTAGTGTAGTAGGTACCATCTGTAAACATAACTGGAAGCAAATTAATAATTGATCAGTTACTCATTACAAATTTAAAAGAGAACTATTCATGTTTTTATTTTATTTATGTAGGATATTTTAAGCAAATTGTTCTGGAAAGCAGTCTACATTACCCAAATTCTGAGGAAAGTGCTTAGTTATGCAGCTCCTGCGTGACGGACTTTTTTAATAGGTACGTACAGGAGAGCTCCCCAATTGATTGAAAGAATGTCTGTTTTTTTTTACAAAAAAAAAAAAAAGAATGATATTCGTTTATAAAAATATTTAACAATAATTCATAGTGCACATTTGATATTATTCATGACAATTACTTTAGGATTTTCAAAAATTGTGTAGTTGAAATTGGCCACGAAACATTTAGAGCAAAGGAATTTTAATAAAAAAACGGACCCCTAGCTACAAATGAAAAGAAAATATTTGAATATTGGGAGACAAAAGAAATTTAAGATTAAAATAAGAAATTAGATAAGTAAACATTTTGCTGGTTAACGAACTCGTTCAATCGTGTGTTATGGGAACGCTATATAGCAAATTTCGCGGCGAAAAACAGACACAAATGTATATATATATATTAATTTAAACCGGGTTCAGTTTCGGTATCTAGGTAGGTTTGATGATGATTTGAAAAATGTTTTCTTCAAAAATTCTTTAATAAATGCAACCTCAATAGGAACACTTCTTTAGAAAGTGCTACATTTACTCAAAAAACTACCTTTAATGTTAGTTTAGAGATAGATGTGTAGAGAAATTGAAAGTTATCAAAGCTGAGAGGCTGCCGGGATACGAACCGACCTTATTCAGCACTCTGACCTCAGGCTTGTCTGCCTATTTCTCAAGTACCCCGGCTTAGCGACTTTCTAACATATAAAGTACTAACCACAATAGAACCACAAGAATCACTCTCTGGAGTGACTCGTGTACTTCAAAAGTAACTTAGAGACTTGTCTGATATTCACATTAGATCATATTCATACTAGACCGAGACCTGGAAATACACTTTTCATGAAGTGTTTTATGCACACTGAAATTTTGCTATAATGTACCTCTTAGGTAGATAAGAAGGTAAATATGTGTTTCATGGACATACCTTGGAACACCAGGTACTGCGCATAGGGAAAAGGTGCAAAACAATATTGCCCAAAAGTAGAGTTTTATTCAGAAGCCAACTATTATTAATGAAAAAAATGGAAAATTAAGGCAATTTTCAAATTAATAATAAATAAGGCAGGCGCTTTTAAGGGGGTTAAAATGATAATAATAAAAATAAACGAAGTACCTAGTTTTTATTTAAAAAAAACTTAATTGTTTTTATTCTCATATGAAGTGCTTTATTCACGCTGCGATTTAAACAGCGTCTTCAGTAAACATATTTGAAAATAATTTCAAAAGGGCAGACACTTTTGTGGGGTATAATTATCAGGAAACATAAAAATAAGTGTTGAATATGATAGACTGCAATACACTGCGCGTAACCGTAAGAGTGGATGACAGCACCGCGCAGTTGTCTTTATTCTCTGCGCTCTCATTGGTTCTTGTTCATATGATCTTGTACAGCTGTTCTGGTTTAAATGGCAGCGCGAATAAAACTCTCATTTAATATGAGAATAAAAACAATTGTTTTTGTTTTTTTTTTGTTTTTTTTACGTGTTATATCAGATAAAAGTGCCTGCCATATTTATTAATCATTGTAAAATTTTCTTAATTTCACATTAAAGATAGTTGGCTTCTGATTAAAACTCTATTTTTCGGAAATATTGTTTTGCACCTTTCCCCTATGCGCAGTACCTGGTGTTCAAAGGTATGTCCAGGAAACACATACATACCTTCTTATCTACGTAAGAGGTACATTATAGCAAAATTTCAAGGTGCATAAAACGCCATGAAAAGTGCGTTGCCAGCTCTCGGACTATACGTACGATGGCTATTTTTCGTTAGGTTAAGTGATAACCCACCGTTAAAGTCACTTCATTATAGCCTTGAAGTTATTAGTGATGGGTGGTTCTCGAACATGAATTAATCATTTGAATCGAATCGAATCAAAATGAAGATCGATCGACAAAAATGATGAGTGATCTTCGATATGGATCCATTACCTACGAATTTCGTATTTCATTTAGATTATAATCTATTCGCATTCGAAAATCGCCCATCACTACAACGATTCGACCTAAATAAGTAGGTAATTAACGGAAATTAAAATATTTCATAATATGAAATATATTTTGGAACCTAAAAGTAGAAATATTTAAGACAATTTTTCATCAAAAATAATAAATCGTTACATCATATTAAAGTATATGACTATAATTACATACAGGTGCTAATGACCCAAGTAGTAGCAGCACCTTATATATATATATATATATATATATATATATATATATATATATATATATATATAAAATTACATACGATTGTCAAATGAGGAAAAAAATGGAATAAAATAATAATAATAGAGCACAATTTGAAACCTTATTTTATTTGTATCCCTCTAGTTGGAGAAGCGGAAGGTATTTTACTGGAAGTAGGACACTGTTTTGTAAATTTCTTCTTTAGGTAAATAACAGAAATTAGATTGAATAACAAGAAGTGAGATTAAGTATATGAATATTTGAAATAAAAAAAAAAAAAAAAAAAAAAAAAAAACACTTTATTTTACGGTATTCTAGATAGATTGGCCCTTAGAGATCGATTCATTAAAAGATCGACTCTTGGAAATCGATTCTCTTACAATATTGGCCCTTGGATATCACAGAAAAAAATCTATATATCGTGTTAAAAAGATCGATCTTTTAAAACATCGATTCAGATTGCCCATCGCTAGTAGTTATCTTGTATTATACTCATTAGTTTTATCTAGCACCCACTAAGTTAACATTGGTGAAATCAATGCTATGTTGAAGTTCAAACCCTGTAAATCAACACGATACAACCGGAAAACGGACAAACAAACGATGATTTGCTATAAAAAAATTTTGATTGCTTTTTTTTTTTTTTTTTTAGGTATTTCTTCTATAAAAATCATTATAGCTCTGATAATGTTGACAAAAGCAGCTGAGTGCTAAGCGCTCAAAATAAAATAATCTGCGGTTGAAGTGGCGATTTTAATCTCTAATAAATATAAGAGCAGTAGACAAAATGATTCCAATTTCAATATCTATTAGGAAAGCCATTTTAATAATATTTTTCTTTAGAAAATTCTTAAATTTTTCAATTGGAAAACTATTAAAATCTAACAGTTTACTAAAATGCCAATTCTGCACTAAACCATATATTCAATACTGAATGTCCATAAAATCAATATTGAAATCTAATTTTCGGAAAAATTGCAGTTTAGACACTCTGTCAGCTGAATGGCTCATATGTTCAAGCTTGCACCGACATTTGTATAACTCATAACCCATTAAAGATATATCAGGTTGCTCAATAGAATTTCTACTTCTATGCGTCTCGTACTTCTCAAGAAATTTTATATTTTAGTACAACTTTGCCATTATTCTACGTTGGAAATCGCTTGGAGATTCTGTGAAACTACCAAGTGTTTTGACACAAGCAACTTTGTTGACCCACCGTTAAAGTCTCCAACTCATTAAATGTTACCAAATACCACCATTAAAGTCACCAGGCACACCCTTATCTTTAGACCCCAATATTAATTTTTTTTTTACGGCGCATCGACATAAATCTTGGCCATTAGCACCGCCCAATATTAAAGTTTCTGAGTACATAAGTGTCTGTCTCTAATACAAAATTACCCCAAAAACATTTATTACCACCAATTCCACAGTTATAGCCAACATTTTCCTAATTATTAAGATATTCCTAATTGAATCCACATGAGATTTCATAACATTTCAATACAATTTGAGCAATTAATAATAATAGAATCTTTCTGTAATATGAACAAATTTATTACTCATTATTTTTATTTGTTTAAATAGGGGAGGGGGGACTCATGTGATCAAATGTTTTTCATATCCTAGCCATCTTTGATAACTGGCTAAGAGTTGTTAAATTAAAAGTTATTTTTAGGCTTCATTTTTTAGCACTTTCCTCCGAAGGAAAGTAGCTATTGAGGTTGCACTCATGACGGAATTTTTGAAAAATTTCTTCAAATCTTTATCGATCCTACCTAGTAGACACAGAAAATGACCCCCGTTAAAATTTATATATATGTATATATATATATATACATATATATATGCATATATATATATATATATATATATATATATATATATATATATATATATGTGTCTGTTAACACGATAGAGGCCAGAGTTTTTGTTTTTTCGTCACGAAACTTGGTATATAGCATTCAATTAGCAAACGATTGAACGAGTTCGTTAACCACCAAAGTCGGTCCACCGGAAGGGGGGGTTTACCCCGAACCCAAAACACTAATTTGACTATGTCAGCCGTAATATTTGTTATATTTCAACGAAAGTTGGTATTCGTAGTGGTAATATAGAGAGAAAAGTGAGATATAAAAATGAACTAAATCGGTTCATTAGAAGGGGGGGTTTACTCCGGACCCACATTACCAATTCGCCACTACCAGCCGTGAATTTTGGTATGTTTCGATGAAACTCGGTATTCGTAGTGGTAATCTACAGGTAAATATATGTTGTAAAAATAAACTAAATCGGTTCATTAGAAGGGGAGATTTACTCTTGACCCAAATTCTTAATATACTCATACCGGTCGTAATTTCTGCTGTATTGTACCGAAACGCGGTATACGTCGTGGGTAACTCATGAGAAAGAAGTGTTGTAAAAATGAGCTGAATCGGTCAATCGGAAAGCGGGGGTTTAATTTGTAATATATTTCAATAGAAAAGCCCGTCAGACGTAGGTTCACAAAGCCGCCGCAAGGAGCGCTTTCTACCACTAGAGTGACTGTATCCTGTTCCTGCGTTAGATCAAAATACGATAATATGAGGTTTTTTGTATTTATTACGCAGTGTAATAGGTACCATGTGTAAACATAACTCTGGAAGCAAATTATTAATTGATCAGTTACTTATTACAAATTTAAAAGAGAACTATTCATGTTTTTATTTTATTTATGTAGGATATTTTAAGCAAATTGTTCTGGAAAGCAATCTACACTACCCAAATTCTGAGGAAAGTGCTTAGTTATGCAGCTCCTGCGTGACGGACTTTTTTTTTAATTACAATGGAACTAACATGCGTTTAAAGTATTCATGAAATATAATACCTACACTTTATTCAATTTCCGTTAATTACCAGAATTCGTGAGCAAAATTAATCATTAGAAGAAGGAGTAATGAAGCGTTAAAGTAATTAATCAAAAAATTATTTGGATTGCCAATTAAAATAGTTCAATTCATTATATTTAGTTAGAGAGCCAATTATTTCAGTTATTCCATTATTTTATAATAATTAATACATTACTTATGATAGGATAGGCAACCAAAATGAATTTACATCAATAAGAGTAATTCACTTATAAACCTCATGAATAAAGATAGCTCGCCTTTTAATAATAATTTGTATGATATGATCAGAGCTATTTGCTTAATAGTTATATTATATCCAATTACTAAACGCCCCTGCAGGAAATTGTATTTCAAGCTCAAACATTTTCTTGTATTTTTTCTGTTTTTTTGTCTAATGTACTGTTTTTTTTTTTTTTATTGTACAATTAGAGTAAGTTTAAAATAATAAGTCGTCAGGAATCAGTTTAAGGTTTAAGGAATATATATATATATATATATATATATATATATGTATATGTATAAAACTCAGTCCCGTAATAGGCCACGTGGGCCCTGAGGGGCAGATACTATAAAGGTATCTGATTTATGACCATACGGCACACTATAGATAGTGTGGTCAGTACCATACTCCGGACGCCTGATTTTGCCCATTGCTGCTTCGACTGCAAGGGTCATTAGCACCAAGGTACCCATTAACAAATTAATTAAAGGCGGGGTTGGCCTAAGGACGGTCAGGGAGGCCTAATTTAACCCACGAACGAAGACACTAGAAGATAAATATCTTTAGTGCTTGATCGGGATTTGAACCCAGGTCCTCCAGCATATGAGCCTAGTGCTAAACCACTGACCTAACCTCGCCCCCATATATATATATTTATATCATGGGCGTATATAGAAAATTATTTTGGGGGGGACACCATTTGGGGGGTGTGGAATAGTAACAATCTAGAACTTGAAATAGTTAACCAAATAAAACGCTATTACACCCAAAAATAAATTTTTGTTCTGAACTAAGTGATTTTATTTAATTTATTTATAGCTCAAATATGCTGCAGCCCCCTCTTTTTGTGAAGACCTTGTAGATCAAAACAATTGCAATATATATGTGTGTGTGTGTGTATATATATATATATATATACATATATATAAAGACATATATATTGTGCACTGACCCTGAGGTACTGATTCTATTGAAAAGTTTCGTACCTTAAAAGGGCATGTCGTCGTTAGAAATGCAAAGTATCGAATGTGAAAATGACCAATTTCCAGAGTGACAAAACGTTTATTCATTACTTTGCTTTTGGACAGTCAAATAGTCGGAAGATTTAAATAGGCGACAGTGGTTACTGTCCATTTCACTGAGTGAACTTAGAATCGAGAGTTTTCCGTACAACAGTCCAGTGGCAATCAGTATGGATTGAATATAAAAAGTCCGACTCGCAGGAATTGCATCATCTAGAATGGAAATAAAATAGAAGCTGTTATTATTTTGGGTCCACATTTCTAGAAAGGTCTTGATTTACGATCTTACCTGGATGGGTCGGCCAACCCTCCCTAGGAACGACCCTGCTAGGCAGTTGAAAAGCTATATCTTGGAAATCCATATCTCTAACATTAAATTGTTTTTCTTAACCTGTTTTATTTTCAAATACATTATCCAACTAGAAGCAATTAAAAAATAACAAGGAATAAAAACAGACAAAAAGAACAGTTCGAATAAGCGAAATCAATTACTTTAAAGTTTTAAGCACTTATTTCTCCGATTGACATCGCCTAATCAAAACTTCCATCAGAACCTTTTCTGTAGAGCAGCTTCTCAACCTTTTTCGAGATATTAAGGAAAGTATACAAAGTTACCAAAACTTTTTATGTCTGTTAATAAAATATTTTATTCTAACCCTTCCTTAACTCGAAAGGTAACCAAAAGTTTAACATGTTAGTTTTGATGAAATTGAAACATGCCAAAAATATTTTAACTGAATCCCATGATTCAATGTACCCAAACCAAAAACGGTATTCAAAAAATATTTTTCCAATTTTCTCGAAAACGGTTAAAGCTATCGCCTTGAAAATGGTTTCATTCGTTTTCCTAGCCCAAGAAGCCTATAAAACGAGTACTTACAAGCCTATGAACTCAAAAACGTAAGCGTTACTTTTTTTTTTTTGCGCGCGCGAATTTCGCCACAAACCTCTCAAAAGGTCTCCTCGTCATGTTAACTAAGCGCTTACTCGGAAGCATGGTGTATGACGATAATAAACGGTAATTATCCTCTGAAGCCCATAAGATTTCCGCCAAGGATGACAGTAGTCTCCTTAAATTCTCTATTTTTCCCAATTCCCATATTTACTAAGAGTAAGACAAACCCAGATGTAGTTACCACTTAGATAAATACGAATAAACACCCCTTCCCCCCGCTTCCAACCCGGGGTAACGGTGCCAGGGTGAAAGGAACAAGCGACTTCTTAGTCCGTCCATGACCCTAGACTCTGGGGACACGGGGCTCTCACCACCCCGGGCTCTTGCTCAACATTTAAATATATTAGTGTGTAGGTGTAACACAAATGTACCCATACATATATATGGTACAAAGTCAACAATGAAGTTAATGTAATAAATCATGCTGACATGAAAATGTCATAAGTCTGGGATAGAGATGGGCGGTCTGAAACGATCTTTTAAGAGATCGATCTTTTCAACACGATATATCGATCTTTTGAACCGATCTCAAAGGGCCGATCCTTTCAAAGAATCGATCTCTAATGCCCAATTCTTTTAAAGAATCAACCTCTAAGGGCCGATCTTTTATTAAATCGAACTTCAAGGACCGATCTTTTCAAAGAATCGATCTCCAATGCCCAATTCTTTTAAAGAATCAAGCTCTAAGGGCCGATCTTTTATTAAATCGAACTTCAAGGGCCGATCTTTTCAAAGAATCGATCTCCAATGCCCAATTCTTTTAAAGAATCGATCTCCAGTGCCCAATTCTTTTAAAGAATCAAGCTCTAAGGGCCGATCTTTTATTAAATCGAACTTCAAGGGCCGATCTTTTCAAAGAATCTATCCCCAATGCCCAATTATTTTAAAGAATCGATCTCCAATGCCCAATTATTTTAATGAATCAAGCTCTAAGGGCCGATATTTTATTAAATCGAACTTCAAGGACCGATCTTTTCAAAGAATCGATCTCCAATGCCCAATTCTTTTAAAGAATCAAGCTCTAAGGGCCGATCTTTTATTAAATCGAACTTCAAGGGCCGATCTTTTCAAAGAATCGATCTCCAATGCCCAATTCTTTTAAAGAATCGATCTCCAGTGCCCAATTCTTTTAAAGAATCAAGCTCTAAGGGCCGATCTTTTATTAAATCGAACTTCAAGGGCCGATCTTTTCAAAGAATCTATCCCCAATGCCCAATTATTTTAAAGAATCGATCTCCAATGCCCAATTATTTTAATGAATCAAGCTCTAAGGGCCGATATTTTATTAAATCGAACTTCAAGGACCGATCTTTTCAAAGAATCGATCTCCAATGCCCAATTCTTTTAAAGAATCAAGCTCTAAGGGCCGATCTTTTATTAAATCGAACTTCAAGGGCCGATCGTTTCAAAGAATCGAACTCCAATGCCCAGTTATTTTAAAGAATCGATCTCTAAGGGCTGATCTATTATTGAATCGATCACCTTCATACCTTCAGTTTTTCCAACTAAAGGGAAAAAGGTAATTTAATAAAAATTTGGTTTAATTTGTATAACTATTATTCTCTATTAATATTATTTTATTCTATTTTTTTTTATATATTTTTTTTTTTTTTTTTTTCATTTGATGACTATATATGATGTAACAGTAGTAGATCATTCTGTATTATTTTTGATGAAAAAGAGTCTTAAATGTTTCTAATTTAAGGATACAAATATGTTTTTCATATTAACAAGTATTCAAATCGACTTATTTAGGTCGATTCGTAGTAGTGATGGGTGATTCTGGAATGAGATTCGAAATTAAATGAATTACGAATTTCAAAGACAATGGTAATTAATAGTGAAATCGGCCAATATCGAAGATCGATCTATATCGGAAATTAACAAAAAAAAAATATAATAAGCAAAACATTTTGGCTTTTAATGATTAACATATTAACAGCCAACATTTTTCAGTCATTAATTTTTTGTTGTGTTAATTGTCCACAATTTAGCCATGCAAAGCATCCTTTTTAGGCCTTCAGCATTAATTAGTCATGGAAATAAAATAATGCAACTTTTCTGAGAGTCCCGTGTAACTAACCAAAAAGATGTTCGGGCGAGGCGTGGAGCATTAAAAATAAAAAAAAAAAACTTTATTTCGTGAGAAGTAATTTGTTTGGGTGGCTGGTGTGAATTTGCTTTCAGAAATGTTTGCACTAGGTACATGAGATCTTATAAGAAATTTGATGCAGATTTTGAAAATGTTATCAGAATTAAATTGTTTCTATGGCGTAAACGATAAATAACACGCAATTCGTCAAAAATTAGCGTTTCGACAGCAAAACGCCAATATCTAGGGAAATAATGCAAGTAAAAATTTTTCTTGGTGGCATTCAACCACACTTTAGTCGGAGTACACACCCCTCAAGTATGGCGATTTACTTCGGGACCATATATATATTTATGTATAAAATAAAAGTCCGTCACGCAGGAGCTGCATAACTAAGCACTTTCCTCAGAATTTGGGTAGTGTAGACTGCTTTCCAGAACAATTTGCTTAAAATATCCTACATAAATAAAATAAAACCATGAATAGTTCTCTTTTAATTTTGTAATGAGTAACTGATCAATTATTAATTTGCTTCGAGAGTTATGTATACACATGGTACCTACTACACTACTAAATAAATACAAAAAACCTCATATTATCGTATTTTGATCTAACGCAGGAAGAGGATACAGTCCCTCTAGATACAAAGCGCTCCTTGCGGCGGCTTTGTGAACCTACCTCTGGCGGGCTTTTCTATTGAAATATATTACAAAGTAAACCCCCGCTTTCCGATTGACCGATTCAGCTCATTTTTACAACACTTCTTTCTCATGCGTTACCCACGACGTATACCGCGTTTCGTTTCAATACAGCATAAATTACGACCGGTATGAGTATATTAGGAATTTGGGTCCGGGTAAACCCCCCCCCTTCTAATGAACCGATTTAGTTTATTTTTACAACACATATTTACCTGTGGATTACCACTACGAATACCGAGTTTCGTCGAAATATACCAAAAATCACGGCTGGTAGTGGCGAATAGGTATTGTGGGTCCGGAGTAAACCCCCCCCCCCCCTCCTAATGAACCGATTTAGTTCATTTTTATATCTCACTTTTCTCTCTATATTACCACTATGAATACGACGTTTCGTTGAAATATAACAAATATTACGGCTGACATGGTCAAATTAGTGTTTTGGGTTCGGGGTAAACCCTCCCTTCCGGTGGACCGACTTTGGTGGATAACGAACTCGTTTAACCGTTTGCTAATTGAATGCAATATACCAAGTTTCGTGACGAAAAAACAAAAATTCTGGCCGGTATCGTGTTAACAGACACATATACATATGCATATATATATATAAATTTTGACGGGGGTCATTTTCGGTGTCTACTAGGTAGGATCGATAAAGATTTGATGAAATTTGTCAAAAATTCCGTCATGAGTCCAAGCTCAATAGCTACTTTCCTTCGGAGGAAAGTGCTATAAGTGTAATGCCAGATATACGCCTATTAGGGTGTTCCTTATTTTTCAAAATTTTGAAATGTCCTTGCTGATATCTACTTTTGCGTTCTTTTAATAAATAATTATGTATTTACGAACTTTCTTTTTTTTTATTATTATTTTTATAAAATAGAAATATTTCATTTAATTTAGCTACATAATGGAATGGGTTAAAAACAGCAATTTTCAAATTTTCAGAGCCAAGTCGGCACGGGTTACTGTTGACGTAGAAAAATAAAATTTTGTAAATAAGTAAGTCTAAATAGTTTAAAAAGAATTGGAGGGTATGCGTTTCGATATCGACAACAAAATTATTTATTGATTTCAATTACTCTCTTCGGTAATTCCTATATATTTGTTTGTAACGGAAGTATGTCAGCTGGTAGGAGCAATTTGCCAGCTAATATATAACAATCATGAGACAGCACATAAAGCCACCAGAGAATGGCTAATTTCCAAGTGGGCAGGTGCTGTTTATGATAATGTATTCATAACATTAGTCTCTATTCATAATCAAGCCAAAATTATCTTATTATTTAATTAGCATTCAGTTGATTGTCTCTCTCTCTCTCTCTCTCTCTCTCTCTCTCTCTCTCTCTCTCTCTCTATATATATATATATATATATATATATATATATATATATATATATATATATATTCTTCTTGCAATGACCCAAAATAAATCTGTATTGTTTTCGGTAAAGCAGTAACCATTTGTTTTAACAACTTTATTTACTATTCACCTCTCTAATGATTTTAATGCAGGTAAGTGTATGTGTATATGTATATATGAACATTTAATTATGAATTTAGTATAAATAATTATTCTATAAAATCTCTATTTACACCTTCTTAATAGTATTAGTGAATATTTTTGTCTTACAATTTTTTTATTACGTTTTAAATAAAACGCCATATATATATATATATATATATATATATATATATATATATATATATATATATATAGATAGATAGATAGATATATATATGCAATAAGAAGTCCTGGAATGGTTAGCATTCGGCTAAGAGAATTCTTTACATTTTCAGAAAAATCTATATTTTGAACATATTTACACGTGACAGAAGGTCAAATTTAAAATAAAACGCTTTATTGCGCTCTACATGTTTCATGTGTCTATGACGCCTCTTCAGGAGCACATACACTAATATAAAATAAAATGAAATGTCATTACAGCCTATACCTCCGAGAACCACCCGCAGGTAGGGCCACGTCTAGACGTGCCTAGATTTTATTTTGTATTATTTTAAGAGCTTCTGAAGAGGGGTCAAATAGACGTGGAACATGTAGAGAATAATAAAGGAGCAGTGTAGAAAGTGAGCCTTTTTTTAAAAAAAAAAAAAAATAAGACTTTCTGCCACGTGTAAATATATTGAAAAATAATGTCACCATATTACAATACATTTTGTTTCTGCATGCTCTTTGGCAGCCTTTTTCACCTAAAAAAATAAATATACGTACAAACCAGAATAATCACAGAAGTAAGCCAACTTTTACATCATAAAAGTAGGTTAAATATTATAAGATTCTTTAAGTGCATATTAGTTAAATAAGGGTTTTTTTATAAACACATTTTTTTTATAATTAGTTTTATACGAATCTCAGTTGGGAGTAAGCAAAAATAAAAACATTAAAAGAGGCCTAAAGTAAAAAATGGCAAAAAACACATAATAGATATAAAAGTTTTTTTTTTTTTTTTTTTTTTAAATTAATTTTTAATAATAGGTATAAATACCAGTAAACACCTAGGTGATTTAAGTAGCCCACGACAAATTTGTTGGTGACCATGGATAAGTGTAAGAAAAGGATTAATCAATTTTTACTTGGGTGGTTAAAGGCACCATATGGAATTTCAAAATGACAGGTGACCTGGTGATACCTGAAATCGCAAAGTATACCTATAAATAGGCTTTCCATAGGTCCCGGTATTTCGCTCTGGTCACGGTGTCCCGCCCGGTTTAATCAATATCTCGGAAACGGCGGTTTTTAAGAATCTTATACGTATGGATCGGTTACTTTCCTACCATCAACATATTTGACTACCACGCACAGTGTCAAAGAAATGAGAAGTATTCTAACTGTAATCTGTAAGAAAACACAGGAAATATTTGCACAGCGCTGCCAGGTGTAAATTAAGTAGCAAAAATTACTTTCTTATTTTTAACCCTGGATTGACACCGTGGGGTGAAAAATACCCCAAACTTTGTTCTATGGTGTGTTTCTTAATTTATGTAAATCACAGAGTCTCCCTCATTCTTCCTAAATACTCGGAAGTGCATTATCTGGTAGAACCTCATACAAACAACGCCCGTTGTCTGCTAATCGCTGCATGAGAAGTTCGCGGGTTGTGTATGGGGTATTTTTTACCCCACGGTGAAGTTAACGGATAACTTTTTCGCTCATCTGTTAAATCTTCACGCGTCGATCACTTTTATAATACTGCTTTCCAAGTGACAAAATGGCCTCAAAACTGCATAAAAAAGATTTTCTCTTTGATTTGGGCTACCAACTGGTGAAAGCTCAGGTGGCAGTTAGTGCCAAACTGGAGCACATACCAAAACCGATCACCGATCACTAAACCATGTTAAATGTTAACTAGTCTCAATTGGACAGAACATTGTATTATCATAAAGTTTCTATTTTTTATGGCTTTTTAGCACTTTCCTCCGAAGGAAAGTAGCTATTGAGGTTGGACTCATGACGGAATTTTTGAAAAATTTCTTCAAATCTTTATCGATCCTACCTAGTAGACACCGAAACTGACCCCCGTTAAAATTTATATATATATATATATATATATATATATATATATATATATATATGCATATGTATATGTGTCTGTTAAAACGATAGCGGCCAGAGTTTTTGTTTTTTCGTCACGAAACTTGGTATATAGCATTCAATTAGCAAACGATTGAACGAGTTCGTTAACCACCAAAATCGGTCCACCGGAAGAGGGGGTTTACCCCGAACCCAAAACACTAATTTGACCATTTCAGCCGTAATATTTGTTATATTTCAACGAAACTTGGTATTCGTAGTGGTAATATAGAGAGAGAAAAGTGAGATATAAAAATGAACTAAATCGGTTCAAAAGGAGGGGGCGTTTACTCCGGACCGACAATACCAATTCGCCACTACCAGCCGTGATTTTAGGTATATTTCGACGAAACTCGGTATTCGTAGTGGTAATCTACAGGTAAATATGTGATGTAAAAATAAACTAAATAGGTTCATTAGGAGGGGGGGTTTACTCCGGACCCAAATTCCTAATATACTCATACTGGTCGTAATTTTTGCTGTATTCTAACGAAACGCGGTATACGTCGTGGGTAACTCATGAGAAAGAAGTGTTATAAAAATGAGCTGAATCGGTCAATCGGAAAGGGGGGTTTACTTTGTAATATATTTCAATAGAAAAGCCAGCCAGACATAGGTTCACAAAGGCGCCGCAAGGAGCGCTAGAGGGACTGTATCCGGTTCCTGCGTTAGATCAAAATACGATAATATGAGGTTTTTTGTATTTATTACGTAGTGCAGTAGGTACTATGTGTAAACATAACTCTGGAAGCAAATTAATAATTGATCAGTTACTCATTACAAAATTAAAAGAGAACTATTCATGTTTTTATATTATTTATGTAATAAATTTGCAAATTGTTCTGGAAAGCAGTCTACACTACCCAAATTCTGAGGAAAGTGCTTAGTTATGCAGCTCCTGCGTGACAGACTTTTTATCATTCTAGTTTATAGTTCGTAAAAATATTTTCATTTTAGTAATATTTATTCAGGATAATTATGTCGTATATGAACAATATTGAATTTTAGGATTTTCTAACTATTTATTGGACTCCCTGTTCAGGCAAAATAACAACACTCAGTACATATTTACGGACGGATCAAAAACTAACTACGGGACTGGCGCTGCCGCCATCACAAGAAACGAATCCTATCACATAAGATTACCCGATCACACTACTGTTTACACAGCAGAACTACACGCAATCCTTTTAGCACTCAAAAACATTGAAGATACAGACACGAACGACATAACAATATGCACTGACTCATTAAGCTCCTTACACTCAATGACAAACATTTACAGCACACACCCTATTGTCATAGAGATTTTTACACAATTATTCCAACTACAAACAAAGAACAGACATATCACTATGTTTTGGTTACCTGGACATGAAGGGATTTCACAGAGCACTACAGTAGACTTACTAGCGAAAACTGCAACTCAAAGACCTACACCTGACCTGAACAAAATGACAGCAACTGACCTATGCAAACTAGCTGAAAATAAGACAGTAAACGACTGGCAGACAGAATGGACTAACTCTCAAAGCAAACTGCGGGAAATAAAAAATACAATAATACCCTGGTCAAGAGAAAACCTAACAAGACGAGACCAAGTTATTATTACAAGACTTCGCTTAGGACACAGTTTACTAACGCACTCCTATCTAATGGAACGACAAGACAGACCTGTATGCGCATGTTGTAACGAGACATTAACAGTTAAACACATACTTACTGACTGCAGATTACGAGACTACCTAACAATTCCTCATGACTTACACGACTTACTTGCCGAAAATAGTCCACATATTAACACCATACTAACTCACTTAAAGACAATTAACCTATATTCAAAAATCTAGCCTTATCTCCAATTTACCTCCTAAAGTTAATTTAAAATAATGAACGAAATAGCCTTTATAAAATCATTTACATTTTTAAGAAATTAAGTTAATTAACCTACATTTAAATATAAAGCCCTATCTCCAATATAATCTTACCTCTTCTACCCTCCCCCCCACTTTTTTTTTTTTTTTTTTCCCCCCTCTTCACACTCTATTTAATATCTATCATATTACCGTATTGTTATTGTGAAATATATTATATAAAACATGTTATTGTTATTATTAATTAGCTCACTAATGTACTAGCTATCCTCATAAAATGTACTGACTTGTTATATATACAATGTGCAAAAAGTATTTTGTAATATCTTGATGTATGTTAAAGAGCAAGTCGCCAAAAGTTGCGAAACTCTTAATAAATAAATATCAAATATCAAATAACTATTTATTGAATTTTTAATAAATATTTTGCAGATATATCACTGTTGATTTTAGAATTTATTTCTTGATGTCCCTGTTCTATACATTGTTGTATAAAAAAGCAAAAGAAAGCAAAGAAGTGTATAAAAAATCAAAGAAGTTATATTTCAATTTTTAAAATTTATTTACTTTAAAAATTTCAAACTTTGGTGTAAAATTTACCATTATTAGATATTAGGGGTGTCATTAACGTAGATGTCAATACAGGCAATACAGGGCTAGATAATTTAGGGTTCCCCACTCCCGTTATTTGCTAGGCTTAAAAAAAATGCCTTAAACTCAACATTTTGCTTCTTATTTGTACCATTTTGATTACATAACCCCCCCCCCCCCCCCCCGGTATGCCCATCCAATATTAATGTGTCGCGGTTTCACTCACCGAAAACATAGCAAGCCTACCTATAAAGGTTATTTATGTGTTTTTGACTGAGAACTGACGAAGGTCTCCTATCTTGAGCTAAGGCCCCATTAATCTTGCCCGGTGAAAACGTACAAAGCAGACGTGTAGGGCCTCGCGGAAGTTGCGCGGCACACGGCCTAGTTCTCACCG
Source organism: Gonocerus acuteangulatus (assembly GCA_946811695.1). Lineage (NCBI taxonomy): Eukaryota > Metazoa > Arthropoda > Insecta > Hemiptera > Coreidae > Gonocerus > Gonocerus acuteangulatus. The sequence goes on from OX328131.1 coordinate 68,597,831, forward strand.
GTTCGAGTGGTGCATGTGCATGGGCCCTACAAGGAACATCAAAGGGCGAACCGGCCGTCGGCTTCTTTAATCAACACGCAGATCCGGCTTTCCGACATACTTTTGTTATGAATCCGGTCCAAGCTTTTGCCATTTCTTAGAACCTCTGCCAAAATATCCGCCAAATTAGCAGGCATTTTTTAGTGTTTTTTGTCGCTAAGTCCGTTCTCCTGGCTATGCGTTAACTAAGCACGATGGTTAATTTACGATGGTTAGCTGGGGTGCAGGAGCTGCACAACTAAGCACATCTCTCTGAAAAATGGATAATTTACACCGCATCCCTAAAGAATGTGCTTTAAATAGTTTCACTCTTTCATATTTCATTGGATAGGATGCAGATTTATTTGAGCGAGTAACTGTAAAGTTATTACGCCTTAGAATCTATTTATGTCTGTTTCATATTTTTGTATTGTGTTTGTAGTTTTTATTTACTGTTCATTGCGTTCTCATATTTAACCCAACATAATGCACATGTAAAATCCTATTCCTCTTGCATAAAGAGCCTTTTTTTTTTTTTTATCTTATTTATTATAATATTCCTGTTATTAATATTTTCTCTTTATATTATCTTTTATTTATTCCTCGTCATTTACAGATTTTTACATTAACCGTAGGTTTTAGCGCGGTTCCTCCCTATCTCCATAGGGAGAACCCGCTTATGAGGTTGACCTCACGGCGCGATCCGGACGTGCCGACCAGAAACTTTCTCGTTTCAGACCCCATAGATCACGAAAATATAGGTGGTTCAAATTTGTATATATATATATATATATATATATATATATATATATATATATATGTATATATATGCTTGTCTGTTAGCGCTCTAGCAAGCTCAAAAATGGTCCGATTTTGATGAAATTTGGTACAAAAATCTGTCTTCTTATTTGAAAGGTCAAGTTCGTTAGCCAGCAGAATCCGCCCAAAGGAAGATGGCGTTTGGGGCAAAATTCGCGCAAAAAAAAATCGTAACGCTTACGTTTTTTAGTTCATATGCTTCCAGGTACTTCTTTTAAAGGTTTCTTAACATAGGAAAACGAATGAAACCATTTTTAAGGCAATATATCTGTAACCGTTTTTGAGAAAAGTGGAATCAATGTATTCGCATGTCATTATTTTATTGTTGATACTTAAAATCGCGGGATTCAATTGAAATTTTTCTACATCTTGGAAAATTAATCCTAACTGAGATGTTTAAATTTTGGTTATATTTGGAGTTAAGGAAGTATGCGAAAAAAAATATTTTTAATAGACATCAAAAGACACGTCCGGATCTTCATACATTTTTCGTAAATATCTCGATAACGGTTGGGAAATCGTGGTAAGTGGAAGGCAACCATTCGAATGCTTACTAAATTCTCTACAAAAAAGGTTCTAAAGCATTATTCGATGGGACAACGTTAATCAGAGATATAAGCGCTTAAAACTTAAAAAGTGTTTGTTTTGTTGTTTTGAAAGGATTTTTCTCTTTGTTTATCTCACATTTTAATTTGTTGTTTTTTGTTTTAAATTGCATTTATCAGTAAAATTAGTATTGTAGTAAAATAAGCTAAGAAACGGTAAAAAGTATAGGTAATACGTTTGGAATAGCTGTGGAAATCAAGATGGCTGTGGCTCACCATGATGGCGTATACGTAGGTTTGTTTTGAATTCTCCTATCTATATAACCTTCCTCCTGCTACAACTGAAGTTATCATTATTTCTTATTTTATAGAAAGATTAAACCCACGAGAGAATGAACTTTTATTTGCCATGAAGCACATATTTACAGTTGATTATTACAGTGAAACGAATTTGCTAGTAAAACAAGGAACTTAAAATGACAACGAATTTTCGGTTGTTTGGAGCCTGCTGAGCAGTATTCGTAGAGTGAGTACGTTTTTAGTACATAATTGTATTGACTTATTCAGCCTTCCTCAAGAATGAGGATTAAGAATTATCCGCTTCTGTGTAAGTTGGCTACTGTCAGTTTCCTGTTATTTGTGATGCCTAATCTACTCCACTTCTTCGAGATATACGGAACCGCGCTAAGATGACGCAGTTCCTGCGAGTCGGACTTTTTAGTACTTGGATAAATTTGTCTATAGTTGGCTGTCAGTTTGATGCTGTATAGCATCTGCTTCATTTCGCGCTATATTTAGTTGCCTGAACATTGATTCATATTTCTGACATTCCTCTATTATATGACAAACGGTTAAAACTTCAGAGCTCCATATTTGATATAAAAAGCTGACTTCTTTCATATTTAATATAAACAGCTGACTTCTTTCATATTTGATATAAACAGCTGACTTCTTTCATATTTGATATAAACAGTTTACTGAACTATTTCATTTTTAGATGCATTTGTCCCAAAGAAAACCACAAATTCTTATCGGGCTTTGATGAAAACGACTTACGGCGAGTTTCAAAGCAATATAATAAATATTAGTTAGAGGCACACCATTATTTTGTGTCCGGTGTAAAACACCTCTAGGTATGGACCAATTTTACTGGTTAACGAACTCGTCCAATTGTTTGTTAAGAGAGATCTATTTATCACGTTCCATGGCCTCGCAGTTTGTTGCCCTTAAGCAATAGTAAACAAACAAACAACGTTCCATGGCGAAAAACAAAATGTCTCTCCGCATCCTTGGTAGACATACACATATGTATACATACATATTGACATTAATACGTTGATGCTGTTGCATCGATTAGAAAAAAAAAAGCAGGTCTTCACTAGAATTATTTGTAATAAATAAATAAGTGTGGTGGATACCTACTGTTTTCGTGTGTGTATATATATAAATCAGTCCCGTAACAGGCCACGAGGGCCCTTAGGGGCAGATAATATAGAGGTTTCTGATTCATGACCATACGGCACACCAGGGAGATAGTGTGGTCACTACTATGCTCCGGCCACCTGATTTTCCCCTTGGCTGCTTCGACTGCTAGAGTCATTAGCACCCAAGGTACCCATTGATAAATTTATTAAAGGCTGGGTCGGCCTCGGGACGGTCAGGGAGGCCGAATTCAACCCATGAACGAAGACACTAGACGAAAAAATCTTTAGTGCTTGCTTGGGATTTGAACTCAGGTCCTCCAGCTTATTAGTCCAGTGCTCTAGCACTGAGCTAACCTCGCCCCCATATATATATATATATATATATATATATATATACACATATATATATATATATATATATATATATATATATATATATATATATATATATATATATGCATGTGTGTGTATTTTGTTTGCGATTACTTCTTTATTATTGAAGATATATACTTGCGATTATTGTTGATTGTTGACACGTAATTCTTCAACGTAGGTTTTTTTAACGTATTATTTCCCAGCAATCAAACCCTGCTTCATTATACAAGTGCTCACGTGTTTAATATTTTCTTAATCAAGATAAATTTAAAAAAACGGACGACATTTTGATAAAGCTGGATGTTATTTTTGCGAAATATTACGTTATAAAACCTACTCCTGGAGAATCAACAACAATAAATACTAGGATCGATAAAGGTTTAAAGTAGCTTTTCAAAATTCTTACATGATTGCAACATAAATGAGCTTCGGAAAGTTCTAAAATTACTATTGAATAAGTATATATTTAATGGATTAAAGCAATCTAAAGGTTGAGGTTAAAAATGTCACCTCACGATGATTAAAGCTGAAAATCACAAAAACATCATTAAGCTGCTTATCTAAATAGAGATGGAGATACTCAATTTTTATTACAATTTCCTAAATATTTTTACGAACCGTTATAATACTGCTGAGAGAATCAATAATAACGGTAGGGAAGAAGAGTTAAAATAGATACCAAATAATTGTTATTGTTATAGTCCTCTTGATAGATTTTTCTTTCTTTTTTTAGCGCGGTTCCTCCCTCCCCCATAGGGAGGAACCGCGCTTATAGGGTTGATACAATGAAACAATCCGGAAGTGCCGACTAGAAAATTTTGCGTTTCAGAACCCCTAGAGACCGAAAATAACGGTGGTTCAAATTTGTATATATATATATATATATATATATATATATATATATATATATATATATATATATATATATATATGTATATATTTATTTATATATATATATATATATATATATATATATATATATATATTTGTCTGTTCGCTCTCTAGATAGAAGACGAATGGTCCGATTTTGATGAAATTTGGTACAAAAATCCTTCGTCCAATTTGAAAGGTCAAGTTCGTTAACGAGCAAAATCCGCCTACTGGAAGATGGCGTTTGGGGCGAAATTCGCGCAAAAAAAATCGTAACGCTTACGTTTTTGAGTTCATAAGCTTGTAAGTACTCGTTTTATATGATTCCTGGGCTAGGAAAACGAATGAAACCATTTTGAAGGCGATCGCTTTAACCGTTTTCGAGAAAATTGGAAAAATAGTTTTTGAATACCGTTTTTGGTTTGGGTACTTAGAATTATGGGATTCAGTTGAAACTTTATCTGCATGTTCTACTTTCATTAAAACTAATATGTTGAAAGTTTTGTTACGTTTGGAGTTAAGGAAGGGTTAGAATAAAATATTTTATGAACAGACATGAAAAGTTTTGGGAAGTTCGTATACTTTCATTAATATCTCGAACACGGTTGGGAAATCGTGGTAAGTGGATAGCAACTATTTGAAAGCTTACTAAATTCTCTACAAAAAAGATTCTAAAACTATTTTTGATTAGGTTATGTCAATCGGAGAAATAAGTGCTTAAAACTTCAAATACGTCTGTTTTGTTCTTATGAACGGGTTTTTGTCGTTCTTGTTGTAATTTTTGTCTCTTTCCCTTCGTTTTTTATTGCTTTTTATTTTTGTAATTTCATATGTTGCGAAAATTTTGTGTGTAAAACAGGATATGAAAAATGAGGCCAATTTTCTGTTGCTAGAAATAATATAAATTTTGGGAACTTTCATTAATATCTCGAAAACTGTTGAGAATTTTGGTAAACGGAAGAATACCATTAGAAAGCTTATTAAATGCTCTACATAAAAGGTTCTAATGAAAGTTTTGATTAGGCGATGTCAATCGGAGAAATAAGAGCTTAAAGCTTTAAAGTAATTGATTTCGCTTATTCGAAGTGTTCTTTTTGTCTGTATTTTATTCCTTGCTATTTTTTTATTGCTTATAGTTGGATACTGTATTCGAAAATAAAACAGGTTAAGTAAAATAACAAAAACAATTTATTGTTAGAAATATTGAGTTCCAAGATTCCAAGACCTTGTAACTAGCGGGACGGTTTCTAGTGTTGCCGACCCTTCCAGGTAAGATTGTAAATCCTACCTTTCAAGACTGGTGGAACCAAAGTATAACTGTCAGGGTTCGGTCACTGCTACTTAATAAAACTACATTTTTATCGTAAAAATGGTTTTATTGTGCCGACGTTTCGGCTTGAACTTCAAGCCTTCATCAGGGCTGTAAATACAAGTAGGACATATTTAACACTAATATATGCACATATCTATGTAAATATACCTAACATATATATATATATATATATATATACATACATATACATTTATAATATATATATATTTATATATATGCATATACACATACACATATACACGCACACATGTGTACATATATATGCCCACATACATACACATATGGGGTATGTATTATTAAGTAGCAGTATCATCAACGGTCAACGATCTCCTCTCAACAAAATAACAACTGCTTCTATTTTAATCTTTCGAAATTAGACTAGGGATAAGAACGGAACCGCGCTAAGATGAGGCAGTTCCTGCGAGTCGGACTTTTATTTTATTTTTATTTTTTCTACGGCGATTTGACTTTTAGGCCATTAGCGCCGAACTGTCTACAGGTTGCCACTCTTCCTTAACAGAGTTACAAATAGATGGCTGTGTCCAAAACGAACCCGTTCAATCGACTATTATGTATGAACGAGTTAAAAGGCATAGCTGAATGAACCAGAGAACAAACCGCACAAGAAGTGAGGTGGAGAATTTGGGGGAACGGAGTTACCAAATCAGTGGGTGTATCTTGAACGAGACAGAATATCTCGTTCATTCGTCAATTTGTTACAAACGAGTTAAAAAGATTGATCGAAACAACAAATAGAAAGTCCGTCACGCAGGAGCTGCATAACTAAGCACTTTCCTCAGAATTTGGGTAGTGTAGACTGCTTTCCAGAACAATTTGCTTAAAATATCCTACATAAATAAAATAAAAACATGAATAGTTCTCTTTTAATTTTGTAACGAGTAACTGATCAATTATTAATTTGCTTCCAGAGTTATGTTTACACATGGTACCTACTACACTACGTAATAAATACAAAAAACCTCATATTATCGTATTTTGATCTAACGCAAGAACAGGATACAGTCCCTCTAGTGGTAGAAAGCGCTCCTTGCGGCGGCTTTGTGAACCTACGTCTGGCGGGCTTTTCTATTGAAATATATTACAAAGTAAACCCCCCTTTCCGATTGACTGATTTAGCTCATTTTTACAACACTTCTTTCTCATGAGTTACCCACGACGTATATCGCGTTTCGTTACAATACAGCAGAAATTACGACCGGTATGAGTATATTAGTAATTTGGGTCTGGAGTAAACCCCCTCTCCTAATGAACCGATTTACTTTATTTTTACAACACATATTTACCTGTAGATTAACACTACGAATACCGAGTTTCGTCGAAATATACCAAAAATCACGGCTGGTAGTGGCGAATTGGTATTGTGGGTCCGGAGTAAACCCCCCCCCTTCTAATGAACCGATTTAGTTCATTTTTATATCTCACTTTTCTCTCTATATTACCACTATGAATACCAAGTTTCGTTGAAATATAACAAATATTACGGCTGACATGGTCAAATTAGTGTTTTGGGTTCGGGATAAACCCCCCCTTCCGGTGGACAGATTTTGGTGGTTAATGAACTCGTTCAATTGTTTGCTAATTGAATGCTATATACCAAGTTTCGTGACGAAAAAACAAAAACTCAGGCCGCTATCGTGTTAAAAGACACACACACACACAAACACACACACACACACACACACACACACACACACACACACACACACACACACACACACATATATATATATATATATATATATATATATAGATATATATAAATTTTAACAGGGGTCATTTTCGTTGTCTACTAAGTAGAATCGATAAAGATTTGAAGACATTTTTTAAAAATTCCGTCATGAGTGCAACCTCAATAGCTACTTTCCTTCCGAGGAAAGTGCTAATAAAGAAGGGAGGTGAAAAGTTTCGGAGAACGGAGCTATAGGTGATGAGAATGCCTAGAACGAGGCAGAAGAACTCGTTCAATCTTCTATTAGGTTTGAACGAGTTTAAACGAATAGCTGAATGAACCAGAGAACAAACCACACAAGGAGTGAGGTGAAGAATTTTGGAGAACGGAGTTACAAAAAGATGGGTGTGAACAGAACGAGACAGAAGAACTCCTTCATTCTTCTTCGGAAGAACTCCTTCTTCTATTAGGTACGAACGATTTAAAAGGAATAGTTAAATGAACCAAAAAAAAAACAAATAGTAAAGGAGGGAGGTGAAAAGTTGCGAAGAAAGGAGACGAAGAACGAGACAGAAGCTACTCTTCATTTTTCCATTAGGCAAGAATGAGTCAAAAGGAATAGCTGAATGAACCAGAGAACAAACCACACAAGGAGGGAGGTAAAGAATTTTGGAGAAAGGAGCTACACAACGTTGGGTGTCTGGAACGAGACAGTAGAACCCGTTCATTATTCCAAAGAAGTTATAGGGAATTACAAAGTGACTCAAAGAGCTATCTTCACAAGAACTTATGGGTTGATAATAGACGAGGAACTATGAATATATCGAGTACGAGTCCGAATAACTCGTTCATCCTTCCATTAGTTATGCAGGGAATACGAGGAACGCAGGAATATGACCCATAGATCCATAGAAGGTTACTGGAAAGTTGCGGAGAACGAAGTTACAGAACGCTGGGTGTTTAGAACGAGTCTGTGGAACTCGTTCATTCACCCAACGAAGTTATAGGGAATAGTCAAATGACTCTTCCACAGGAACTGATGGAATGGTAGTAGACGAAGATGTTGGTATGGTAGTACGTTGCGGAATGCTTAGCAACCGAACTAAGGGTATGTCGAGAACGAGTCAGAAGAACTGGTTCATACTTGAATTAGTTATACAGGAGATAAGAGAAACGCCAAAATATGACCCAGAGAGCTACAGAAGTTTAATGGATAGCTGCAGAGAACGAAGCTACATAACGATGGGTGTCTAGCACGAGACAATGGAACTCGTTTATTCTTCTAAAGAAATTATAGGGAATAACCAAATGACTCAAAGAGGAACTGTTGGAAAGGTAGTAGACGAGAAGGTTGGTAGGGTAGTACGTTACGGAATGCAACCGAACTAATGGTATGTCGAGAACGAATCCACAGAACTCCCCCTTCCATTAGTTATGCAGCGGATAAGAGAAACACAAGAAAATGACCCAGAGAGCCATAGAAGTGAGCTGGAAGGCTGCAGGGAACGGATCTAGAGAACGGTGGGTTTCTGGAACGAGACAGTAGAACCCGTTCATTATTCCAAAGAAGTTATAGGGAATATCTAAATGACCAAAAGAGCTATCTTCCACAGGAACTGTTGGAATGGTCGTAGACGCGGAGGTATGATCGGTAGTCAGGTTGCGGCAAGCTTAGCAACCGAACTATGTCGAGAACGAGTCAGAAGAACTCCTTCATCCTTCATGTATTAGTTATACAGGAGATACGAGAAACGCAGTAAGATGACCCAGAGAGGCACAGAAGTGAGGTGGAAAGTTGCGGAGAACGAAGCGACCGAAAGGTTGGTATGCCGAGTTGACGACTCAGTAGGATCCATGAAGAAACCGGTTCCTTCTGCTCTTCAGACAATTACCAGGATCCCTTTCTCGGTCCTCTCTACCGTCGGATGGTATAAACCGTTTTAGAATAATTATATACCATTAGAGAATAAAACTGTTTTATTCTTTTAACAATTCATCAAATGTCCATTCGCATTAAATTTAAAATTTATTCTGCGTCCCCATTCAGATTGTCTTATGGAACAGGTGAGATGTTCAGTGCCCCCTAGTGGATAAGTCGCATGTCACAAAATGACTTTTTCAACGTTATTAGGGTCTCGAACCACATAGTACTAATCACATGAAGCTAAAATGTACCACTTCGTAAAAAAGAATCTATTTCGAGAAATTTGTCATTGAGAACGTGTTAGTTTATTTTTTATTAAACATTTTGTAGGCTAATACCCCTCAAAACGTCACCCCGGAAAACAAGGTTAACCAAAAAGAGGATAAATGATTTTGTATAAACATGGAAGATACAATCAAGAATAATAGCCCAGTTTATAGAGGGGTCGAGCTAACAATAATTCTAGCAGAAGATTTTCTTTTTTAATACCGTTAGCTATGGTGTGAGTATGCTGAAACCAAGTTTTTGACCTTGAAAGCCTGGGGGAGAACTTTTCACAGGCGAAAAACCGCCAAAGTTTAGCACTGTTTTCTTCATTAGTTTGCAAACTGTTGAGTTTTGGCAATAAAAAACACAAATAGGGATTACAGAGCATTAAATTCTGCGTCAAATGAGCTGGTCAAAATCAAAATTCGGCCATGTAAAATTACCGTAATCGCTCGCCAAAAAACTACAATATTTTCCAATTTTGCGAAAAACTGCGGTGAACCCACTTTTAACGAGTTGCAGCTTGGACTCAATTATTGATGCTCTTCAATTTTTAGGGAGGGTGATATCGTCGCTACAAATGCAAAGTATCGAATGTGAAAATTACCACTTTTCAGAGTGGAAAAGCATTTATTCATAACTTTTTTTTTTTGGACAGTCAAATATTCGGCATATTTGACCTTTTGATAGTGGAATACTTTCCCTTTAATAGAGTGATCTAAGATTCAAGAATTTGCCCTACATAAGTCCAGCAGAAATTAGTAAAGATTGACAATGAAAGATGCATTTTTTCACATTCGATACTTCGTATTTGTTTCGACGATATATCGAAAGAATCCAAGCAGTAACTCATTAAAAGAGGCTAACCACAGTTTTTCGCAAAATTTGATAAAAGGTAGTTTTGTGGCCAGGGATCGTGGCAATTTTAGCTGGCAGAATTTGGCCTTAGACCTGCTCATTTGACGCATAATTAAATGATCTTTTATAGCAGGTAATGAGAAGATAATCCATCTGACGATGAGCCTCAACCTGGCCCCTCAGAAAGAATAAAAAGGTAATTTAATTCCGCACACATAATTACGTTTTACTTTTTTAAAGATTTTTTTTTTTTCATTTTTATAGGCTTCTAGATAACTTTTAATAAGAATGAGAATTCTTTAAAAAAAATATCTTCGACAATCAAAAATGAAAAAGATATCAGGAAAACAAAGGTATAAAAACGATTACAGTATTTCAGAGATAATGGCGCAAGAATGATCTAGGAAAACAAAGGTATACAAACGATTACAGTATTTCAGAGATAATGGCGCAAGCATGATCTAGGAAAACAAAGGTATACAAACGATTACAGTATTTCAGAGATAATGGCGCAAGCACGATCTAGGAAAACAAAGGTATACAAACGATTACAGTATTTCAGAGATAATGGCGCAAGCATGATCTAGGAAAACAAAGGTATACAAACGATTACAGTATTTCAGAGATAATGGCGCAAGCATGATCTAGGAAAACAAAGGTATACAAACGATTACAGTATTTCAGAGATAATGGCGCAAGCATGATCTAGGAAAACAAAGGTATACAAACGATTACAGTATTTCAGAGATAATGGCGCAAGAATGATCTAGGAAAACAAAGGTATACAAACGATTACAGTATTTCAGAGATAATGGCGCAAGCATGATCTAGGAAAACAAAGGTATACAAACGATTACAGTATTTCAGAGATAATGGCGCAAGCATGATCTAGGAAAACAAAGGTATACAAACGATTACAGTATTTCAGAGATAATGGCGCAAGCATGATCTAGGAAAACAAAGGTATACAAACGATTACAGTATTTCAGAGATAATGGCGCAAGCATGATCTAGGAAAACAAAGGTATACAAACGATTACAGTATTTCAGAGATAATGGCGCAAGCATGATCTAGGAAAACAAAGGTATACAAACGATTACAGTATTTCAGAGATAATGGCGCAAGCATGATCTAGGAAAACAAAGGTATACAAACGATTACAGTATTTCAGAGATAATGGCGCAAGCATGATCTAGGAAAACAAAGGTATACAAACGATTACAGTATTTCAGAGATAATGGCGCAAGCATGATCTAGGAAAACAAAGGTATACAAACGATTACAGTATTTCAGAGATAATGGCGCAAGCATGATCTAGGAAAACAAAGGTATACAAACGATTACAGTATTTCAGAGATAATGGCGCAAGCATGATCTAGGAAAACAAAGGTATACAAACGATTACAGTATTTCAGAGATAATGGCGCAAGAATGATCTAGGAAAACAAAGGTATACAAACGATTACAGTATTTCAGAGATAATGGCGCAAGAATGATCTAGGAAAACAAAGGTATACAAACGATTACAGTATTTCAGAGATAATGGCGCAAGCATGATCTAGGAAAACAAAGGTATACAAACGATTACAGTATTTCAGAGATAATGGCGCAAGCATGATCTAGGAAAACAAAGGTATACAAACGATTACAGTATTTCAGAGATAATGGCGCAAGCATGATCTAGGAAAACAAAGGTATACAAACGATTACAGTATTTCAGAGATAATGGCGCAAGCATGATCTAGGAAAACAAAGGTATACAAACGATTACAGTATTTCAGAGATAATGGCGCAAGCATGATCTAGGAAAACAAAGGTATACAAACGATTACAGTATTTCAGAGATAATGGCGCAAGCATGATCTAGGAAAACAAAGGTATACAAACGATTACAGTATTTCAGAGATAATGGCGCAAGCATGATCTAGGAAAACAAAGGTATACAAACGATTACAGTATTTCAGAGATAATGGCGCAAGCATGATCTAGGAAAACAAAGGTATACAAACGATTACAGTATTTCAGAGATAATGGCGCAAGCATGATCTAGGAAAACAAAGGTATACAAACGATTACAGTATTTCAGAGATAATGGCGCAAGCATGATCTAGGAAAACAAAGGTATACAAACGATTACAGTATTTCAGAGATAATGGCGCAAGCATGATCTAGGAAAACAAAGGTATACAAACGATTACAGTATTTCAGAGATAATGGCGCAAGCATGATCTAGGAAAACAAAGGTATACAAACGATTACAGTATTTCAGAGATAATGGCGCAAGCATGATCTAGGAAAACAAAGGTATACAAACGATTACAGTATTTCAGAGATAATGGCGCAAGCATGATCTAGGAAAACAAAGGTATACAAACGATTACAGTATTTCAGAGATAATGGCGCAAGCATGATCTAGGAAAACAAAGGTATACAAACGATTACAGTATTTCAGAGATAATGGCGCAAGCATGATCTAGGAAAACAAAGGTATACAAACGATTACAGTATTTCAGAGATAATGGCGCAAGAATGATCTAGGAAAACAAAGGTATACAAACGATTACAGTATTTCAGAGATAATGGCGCAAGCATGATCTAGGAAAACAAAGGTATACAAACGATTACAGTATTTCAGAGATAATGGCGCAAGCATGATCTAGGAAAACAAAGGTATACAAACGATTACAGTATTTCAGAGATAATGGCGCAAGCATGATCTAGGAAAACAAAGGTATACAAACGATTACAGTATTTCAGAGATAATGGCGCAAGCATGATCTAGGAAAACAAAGGTATACAAACGATTACAGTATTTCAGAGATAATGGCGCAAGCATGATCTAGGAAAACAAAGGTATACAAACGATTACAGTATTTCAGAGATAATGGCGCAAGCATGATCTAGGAAAACAAAGGTATACAAACGATTACAGTATTTCAGAGATAATGGCGCAAGCATGATCTAGGAAAACAAAGGTATACAAACGATTACAGTATTTCAGAGATAATGGCGCAAGCATGATCTAGGAAAACAAAGGTATACAAACGATTACAGTATTTCAGAGATAATGGCGCAAGCATGATCTAGGAAAACAAAGGTATACAAACGATTACAGTATTTCAGAGATAATGGCGCAAGCATGATCTAGGAAAACAAAGGTATACAAACGATTACAGTATTTCAGAGATAATGGCGCAAGCATGATCTAGGAAAACAAAGGTATACAAACGATTACAGTATTTCAGAGATAATGGCGCAAGCATGATCTAGGAAAACAAAGGTATACAAACGATTACAGTATTTCAGAGATAATGGCGCAAGCATGATCTAGGAAAACAAAGGTATACAAACGATTACAGTATTTCAGAGATAATGGCGCAAGCATGATCTAGGAAAACAAAGGTATACAAACGATTACAGTATTTCAGAGATAATGGCGCAAGCATGATCTAGGAAAACAAAGGTATACAAACGATTACAGTATTTCAGAGATAATGGCGCAAGCATGATCTAGGAAAACAAAGGTATACAAACGATTACAGTATTTCAGAGATAATGGCGCAAGCATGATCTAGGAAAACAAAGGTATACAAACGATTACAGTATTTCAGAGATAATGGCGCAAGCATGATCTAGGAAAACAAAGGTATACAAACGATTACAGTATTTCAGAGATAATGGCGCAAGCATGATCTAGGAAAACAAAGGTATACAAACGATTACAGTATTTCAGAGATAATGGCGCAAGCATGATCTAGGAAAACAAAGGTATACAAACGATTACAGTATTTCAGAGATAATGGCGCAAGCATGATCTAGGAAAACAAAGGTATACAAACGATTACAGTATTTCAGAGATAATGGCGCAAGCATGATCTAGGAAAACAAAGGTATACAAACGATTACAGTATTTCAGAGATAATGGCGCAAGCATGATCTAGGAAAACAAAGGTATACAAACGATTACAGTATTTCAGAGATAATGGCGCAAGCATGATCTAGGAAAACAAAGGTATACAAACGATTACAGTATTTCAGAGATAATGGCGCAAGCATGATCTAGGAAAACAAAGGTATACAAACGATTACAGTATTTCAGAGATAATGGCGCAAGCATGATCTAGGAAAACAAAGGTATACAAACGATTACAGTATTTCAGAGATAATGGCGCAAGCATGATCTAGGAAAACAAAGGTATACAAACGATTACAGTATTTCAGAGATAATGGCGCAAGCATGATCTAGGAAAACAAAGGTATACAAACGATTACAGTATTTCAGAGATAATGGCGCAAGCATGATCTAGGAAAACAAAGGTATACAAACGATTACAGTATTTCAGAGATAATGGCGCAAGCATGATCTAGGAAAACAAAGGTATACAAACGATTACAGTATTTCAGAGATAATGGCGCAAGCATGATCTAGGAAAACAAAGGTATACAAACGATTACAGTATTTCAGAGATAATGGCGCAAGAATGATCTAGGAAAACAAAGGTATACAAACGATTACAGTATTTCAGAGATAATGGCGCAAGCATGATCTAGGAAAACAAAGGTATACAAACGATTACAGTATTTCAGAGATAATGGCGCAAGAATGATCTAGGAAAACAAAGGTATACAAACGATTACAGTATTTCAGAGATAATGGCGCAAGAATGATCTAGGAAAACAAAGGTATACAAACGATTACAGTATTTCAGAGATAATGGCGCAAGCATGATCTAGGAAAACAAAGGTATACAAACGATTACAGTATTTCAGAGATAATGGCGCAAGCATGATCTAGGAAAACAAAGGTATACAAACGATTACAGTATTTCAGAGATAATGGCGCAAGAATGATCTAGGAAAACAAAGGTATACAAACGATTACAGTATTTCAGAGATAATGGCGCAAGCATGATCTAGGAAAACAAAGGTATACAAACGATTACAGTATTTCAGAGATAATGGCGCAAGAATGATCTAGGAAAACAAAGGTATACAAACGATTACAGTATTTCAGAGATAATGGCGCAAGCATGATCTAGGAAAACAAAGGTATACAAACGATTACAGTATTTCAGAGATAATGGCGCAAGAATGATCTAGGAAAACAAAGGTATACAAACGATTACAGTATTTCAGAGATAATGGCGCAAGAATGATCTAGGAAAACAAAGGTATACAAACGATTACAGTATTTCAGAGATAATGGCGCAAGCATGATCTAGGAAAACAAAGGTATACAAACGATTACAGTATTTCAGAGATAATGGCGCAAGCATGATCTAGGAAAACAAAGGTATACAAACGATTACAGTATTTCAGAGATAATGGCGCAAGAATGATCTAGGAAAACAAAGGTATACAAACGATTACAGTATTTCAGAGATAATGGCGCAAGCATGATCTAGGAAAACAAAGGTATACAAACGATTACAGTATTTCAGAGATAATGGCGCAAGCATGATCTAGGAAAACAAAGGTATACAAACGATTACAGTATTTCAGAGATAATGGCGCAAGCATGATCTAGGAAAACAAAGGTATACAAACGATTACAGTATTTCAGAGATAATGGCGCAAGCATGATCTAGGAAAACAAAGGTATACAAACGATTACAGTATTTCAGAGATAATGGCGCAAGAATGATCTAGGAAAACAAAGGTATACAAACGATTACAGTATTTCAGAGATAATGGCGCAAGCACGATCTAGGAAAACAAAGGTATACAAACGATTACAGTATTTCAGAGATAATGGCGCAAGCATGATCTAGGAAAACAAAGGTATACAAACGATTACAGTATTTCAGAGATAATGGCGCAAGCATGATCTAGGAAAACAAAGGTATACAAACGATTACAGTATTTCAGAGATAATGGCGCAAGCATGATCTAGGAAAACAAAGGTATACAAACGATTACAGTATTTCAGAGATAATGGCGCAAGCATGATCTAGGAAAACAAAGGTATACAAACGATTACAGTATTTCAGAGATAATGGCGCAAGCATGATCTAGGAAAACAAAGGTATACAAACGATTACAGTATTTCAGAGATAATGGCGCAAGAATGATCTAGGAAAACACTTCCTGGTGTAATATTGCTTGTAAATGCCAACGGTGTATTTACATTTTACAGCAGAATAAAACTACTTACAAGCTATTTGCAATAGGATTCTGCAGTGCCAACTGATAAATTTATATGTTAAATACTAGCTATTGAGACCAGAGTTGGGCAAACGTTAGCGCGCGCTAATACCTAATACCTTCCCGCTAATTTAGCGGTACTGATAAGAGCCTGCGCTAACGATTAGCGCATAGCGACGGCAGTGCGCTAATCGCTAATTCATTTAAAATGTTTAAATATCTTTGTAGCTAACTAGGAGGAATATCTCCTATTCTTCCTCCTATTCTCCTATTCTTCCAATATTCCTCCTATTGTTCCTTTTTTTATTCTACCTTCAATATCCTTTTTTTATTCCACCTTCAATATCCTTTTTTTATTCCACCTTCAATATTCCTCCTAGTTAGCTACAAAGATATTTAAACATTTTAAATGAATTAGCGATTAGCGCACTGCCGTCGCTATGCGCTAATCGTTAGCGCAGGCTCTTATCAGTACCGCTAAATTAGCGGGAAGGTATTAGGTATTAGCGCGCGCTAACGTTTGCCCAACTCTGATTGAGACCATCCCCCGAAAACATATAAACATCGTAAATTGTAGGTTTAATTCTAAATGTATTTCATTAAGCCCGCGAGGTAAAGGACATCATTTTCAATAACTTTGAACTATTAAAATTGGTTACTTATACAAAGAAATTGGAAGTATTGATCAAAGTCAAACATAACCGAGTCCTCCACATGGTGTCTTTTACCTCTAATGAAAACGGACATTATTTTTGACTATCTTATCTTCGTTCTTTATGGGAACAGGACATAATCATAGGGAGAAGGGGGTTCGATCCCCACTGGCGGCAGGAATTTTCTCATCTCCCGGTTCGTTGAGAAAATTCCTCTCTGCAACCTCGATGTCGATGCTGCGCCGTAAAAAAAAGAAAAGAAAAAAAAAGAATATAATATGGATAGAACAATCCACATTAACTACATGTTGATAAGTCAATTTAAGAATAAAATGGACATAGTGTCATTTAATTCCGGGGTACAGAAATGTAGTAACAAGAATATATATATATATATATATATATATATATATATATATATATATATATGTTTTGTTATTATGCCACGAAACTACGGAAACTGGTCCGTCCGGTAATTAGACTCAAATTACTAATTTGTCCATACTGGCCGTAATGTTTGTTATATTGCGACGAAACTCGATTTACTTCCTGAGTAGCAAAAGAAAAAGATTTGTTGTAAAAATGAGCTAAATATTTTAATGGGGGGGGGGTTGTAATTCCGGAACCAAATTATTAATTTGCTCGTATCGGAAGTTATTTGTGCATCCTTGCAACGAAACTCCGTAGGAAAACTAAGCAGGGATGCTCGGCATACTACCCTCCTTCTAAACGAAGTTGCAACTCATCCGGTTCGGACTTTTTGGTTTATTAATCTTATTAATCGACATGTCTTAAAACACTACCACAGTCTCCGAATCTATACTACATTACAAAAAAAAAAAAAAAAAAAAAAAATCAGACATAATCATAACGAATTACCCAGAAAAATGTATATATATATATATATATATATATATATATATATATATATATATATATATATATATATATGAGGCCGACCTCAATGGCGACATTTGCTAAAATGGTGCACAAGTGTAATTATGCTAAATCATCGAAAATGCCAAACTTTAGACCCCAAAATATACATATGTATATATATATATATATATATATATATATATATATATATATATATATATATATATTTAGAGAGAGAGAGAGAGAGAGAAGGAAGTAAGGAGGTGTAGAGTGCGAGAAAGAGAATAAGAGGGAGTGGATGCAGACGGAGAGAAAGGGGAAGGGAGAGAGAGGGGGAAAGAGAAGTAGTGATGAGAATTACAGTGAGTAAAAGGGGATTAGAGAATTGAGAAGAAGTGGGAGAGAAAGGGGGAGGGAGGAGAAGAAGAGTGGGAGGAAGGGGAAAAGAAGTATTGGAAGAACTATGAGAGAAAGTGGAGGGGAGACGGATATAATAAGGAGTGAGAAGAAGTAGAGAGAGAAAAAGGGGCAGTATGGAGTGAATGTGGGCGGAGAGAAAGAGGGGTGGATGTAGGGGTAAAGGGGGAGAGGGAGGGAGAGGGAAAAAGAGAGAGTGAAGGAGTGAGAAGTAGAGTGAGAAAAGGGGGGAAGAGACGGATGGGAAGATAGAGGAAAAAAAGAGGAAGAGAGGCAGAGAGAGAGAGAGAAGGAGCGAGGGGGAGTAAAGGGAGAGAAAGGAGAACAGAGGGAGTAGACGAAGAGAAAGAGGAAGGAAGGTTGAGAGGGAGAGAAAGACAGAAAGAGAAAAAATAGAACCTCATAAATATAAAATAAAATATACACATTACAAAAAAGTAATGGAAAAAACAGTATAAAAAAATAAGGATAATATAAGTAAATAATGTATTATTAAATATAAGAGACGGAATTTAGGAGTATTTATATCAGTGTGTTTATTCTTATGTTTATTTAATGAAACTTGAAAAAGCTTTCTCTGGCAATATACTTTTCAAAATGAAACTATGGATTGTATACAGGCTGTTCTAAGCAGATTGACAGCTATCTTCAGCTGATCGACTACATTTCATAGGTCTGGACGTGGCCCTATCTGTGGATGACAACACGTCTGGGGAAGTGAAACATATAGAGCACCGAATAAAGAATATTAATGCGAAGTTGAAAAGTTTTAAATAATATGATTATTCTGCAACTTTTAAAATAATATTTAATTTTAGTTTTATCTGAGTTGTAATAAGGGTCGTGCCCGAGGGTGGAGATTCAGGAGCTGGTGGCCTGACCTTGATTGGTCCAAGGACATGGCTCTACCTTCCACGCAATCAATCCAGGGGCTTATCGGCCACTCAAATTCCAATCCTAGCTCTAAATCAGAAAGCGTAGCAAGATTTACTCTTCGAGCTATTTCATAATATACATACAACTGTCAAAATGATGATTCGATAATAGAAGTCTATTATTGACTATACAATACATTGTTTCAAGAAACGAATAACTATTTATTGGCTTCCCGGTCATGAAGATATACCACAAAGTACGAATGTAGACAGACAAGCAAAATTATCCAACAACACGAAACCAATACGACGTCACAGACATAACATGCGAAGATATATTCACTGACATACAGAAACACATTGAAAACCAGTGGTACGATGAATGGTACAGGACAAGAGACAACAAACTACGAGAAATTAAATCTACAATTACTCACTGGCCTTCGAGCAACAGAAGTACAAGAAGAGAAGAAGTAGTACTGACACGTTTACGGATTGGACACACTAGACTTACACACTCATTCCTAATGACCAGAGAACAAGCACCGATTTGCCCAATATGTAACACCTTTTTAACTATTAAACACTTACTAACGGACTGTTTAAGACTTAACTCATTTTCCCTCCCAGCTATAAATCTAACAGAGTTTACGGATTGGACACACTAGACTTACACACTCATTCCTAATGACCAGAGAACAAGCACCGATTTGCCCAATATGTAACACCTTTTTACCGATTAAACACTTACTAACGGACTGTTTAAGACTTAACTCATTTTCCCTCCCAGCTATAAATCTAACAGAGTTTACGGATTGGACACACTAGACTTACACACTCATTCCTAATGACCAGGGAACAAGCACCGATTTGCCCAATATGTAACACCTTTTTACCGATTAAACACTTACTAACGGACTGTTTAAGACTTAACTCATTTTCCCTCCCAGCTATAAATCTAACAGAGTTTACGGATTGGACACACTAGACTTACACACTCATTCCTAATGACCAGGGAACAAGCACCGATTTGCCCAATATGTAACACCTTTTTACCGATTAAACACTTACTAACGGACTGTTTAAGACTTAACTCATTTTCCCTCCCAGCTATAAATCTAACAGAGTTTACGGATTGGACACACTAGACTTACACACTCATTCCTAATGACCAGAGAACAAGCACCAATTGGCCCAATATGTAACACCTTTTTAACTATTAAACACTTACTAACGAACTGTTTAAGACTTAACTCATTTTCCCTCCCAGCTATAAATCTAACAGAGTTTACGGATTGGACACACTAGACTTACACACTCATTCCTAATGACCAGAGAACAAGCACCGATTGGCCCAATATGTAACACCTTTTTACCGATTAAACACTTACTAACGGACTGTTTAAGACTTAACTCATTTTCCCTCCCAGCTATAAATCTAACAGAGTTTACGGATTGGACACACTAGTCTTACACACTCATTCCTAATGACCAGAGAACAAGCACCGATTTGCCCAATATGCAACACCTTTTTAACTATTAAACACTTACTAACTGACTGTTTAAGACTTAACTCATTTTCCCTCCCAGCTATAAATCTAACAGAGTTTACGGATTGGACACACTAGTCTTACACACTCATTCCTAATGACCAGAGAACAAGCACCGATTTGCCCAATATGCAACACCTTTTTAACTATTAAACACTTACTAACGGACTGTTTAAGACTTAACTCATTTTCCCTCCCAGCTATAAATCTAACAGAGTTTACGGATTGGACACACTAGACTTACACACTCATTCCTAATGACCAGAGAACAAGCACCAATTGGCCCAATATGTAACACCTTTTTAACTATTAAACACTTACTAACGAACTGTTTAAGACTTAACTCATTTTCCCTCCCAGCTATAAATCTAACAGAGTTTACGGATTGGACACACTAGACTTACACACTCATTCCTAATGACCAGGGAACAAGCACCGATTTGCCCAATATGTAACACCTTTTTACCGATTAAACACTTACTAACGGACTGTTTAAGACTTAACTCATTTTCCCTCCCAGCTATAAATCTAACAGAGTTTACGGATTGGACACACTAGACTTACACACTCATTCCTAATGACCAGAGAACAAGCACCAATTGGCCCAATATGTAACACCTTTTTAACTATTAAACACTTACTAACGAACTGTTTAAGACTTAACTCATTTTCCCTCCCAGCTATAAATCTAACAGAGTTTACGGATTGGACACACTAGACTTACACACTCATTCCTAATGACCAGAGAACAAGCACCGATTTGCCCAATATGTAACACCTTTTTAACTATTAAACACTTACTAACGGACTGTTTAAGACTTAACTCATTTTCCCTCCCAGCTATAAATCTAACAGAGTTTACGGATTGGACACACTAGACTTACACACTCATTCCTAATGACCAGAGAACAAGCACCGATTTGCCCAATATGTAACACCTTTTTACCGATTAAACACTTACTAACGGACTGTTTAAGACTTAACTCATTTTCCCTCCCAGCTATAAATCTAACAGAGTTTACGGATTGGACACACTAGACTTACACACTCATTCCTAATGACCAGGGAACAAGCACCGATTTGCCCAATATGTAACACCTTTTTACCGATTAAACACTTACTAACGGACTGTTTAAGACTTAACTCATTTTCCCTCCCAGCTATAAATCTAACAGAGTTTACGGATTGGACACACTAGACTTACACACTCATTCCTAATGACCAGGGAACAAGCACCGATTTGCCCAATATGTAACACCTTTTTACCGATTAAACACTTACTAACGGACTGTTTAAGACTTAACTCATTTTCCCTCCCAGCTATAAATCTAACAGAGTTTACGGATTGGACACACTAGACTTACACACTCATTCCTAATGACCAGAGAACAAGCACCAATTGGCCCAATATGTAACACCTTTTTAACTATTAAACACTTACTAACGAACTGTTTAAGACTTAACTCATTTTCCCTCCCAGCTATAAATCTAACAGAGTTTACGGATTGGACACACTAGACTTACACACTCATTCCTAATGACCAGAGAACAAGCACCGATTGGCCCAATATGTAACACCTTTTTACCGATTAAACACTTACTAACGGACTGTTTAAGACTTAACTCATTTTCCCTCCCAGCTATAAATCTAACAGAGTTTACGGATTGGACACACTAGTCTTACACAC
The DNA here is from genome assembly GCA_946811695.1 of Gonocerus acuteangulatus. Classification (NCBI taxonomy): domain Eukaryota; kingdom Metazoa; phylum Arthropoda; class Insecta; order Hemiptera; family Coreidae; genus Gonocerus; species Gonocerus acuteangulatus. Next base: position 68,620,161 of record OX328131.1, read on the forward strand.
TCATTCCTAATGACCAGAGAACAAGCACCGATTTGCCCAATATGCAACACCTTTTTAACTATTAAACACTTACTAACTGACTGTTTAAGACTTAACTCATTTTCCCTCCCAGCTATAAATCTAACAGAGTTTACGGATTGGACACACTAGACTTACACACTCATTCCTAATGACCAGAGAACAAGCACCGATTTGCCCAATATGTAACACCTTTTTAACTATTAAACACTTACTAACGGACTGTTTAAGACTTAACTCATTTTCCCTCCCAGCTATAAATCTAACAGAGTTTACGGATTGGACACACTAGACTTACACACTCATTCCTAATGACCAGAGAACAAGCACCGATTTGCCCAATATGTAACACCTTTTTACCGATTAAACACTTACTAACGGACTGTTTAAGACTTAACTCATTTTCCCTCCCAGCTATAAATCTAACAGAGTTTACGGATTGGACACACTAGACTTACACACTCATTCCTAATGACCAGGGAACAAGCACCGATTTGCCCAATATGTAACACCTTTTTACCGATTAAACACTTACTAACGGACTGTTTAAGACTTAACTCATTTTCCCTCCCAGCTATAAATCTAACAGAGTTTACGGATTGGACACACTAGACTTACACACTCATTCCTAATGACCAGGGAACAAGCACCGATTTGCCCAATATGTAACACCTTTTTACCGATTAAACACTTACTAACGGACTGTTTAAGACTTAACTCATTTTCCCTCCCAGCTATAAATCTAACAGAGTTTACGGATTGGACACACTAGACTTACACACTCATTCCTAATGACCAGAGAACAAGCACCAATTGGCCCAATATGTAACACCTTTTTAACTATTAAACACTTACTAACGAACTGTTTAAGACTTAACTCATTTTCCCTCCCAGCTATAAATCTAACAGAGTTTACGGATTGGACACACTAGACTTACACACTCATTCCTAATGACCAGAGAACAAGCACCGATTGGCCCAATATGTAACACCTTTTTACCGATTAAACACTTACTAACGGACTGTTTAAGACTTAACTCATTTTCCCTCCCAGCTATAAATCTAACAGAGTTTACGGATTGGACACACTAGTCTTACACACTCATTCCTAATGACCAGAGAACAAGCACCGATTTGCCCAATATGCAACACCTTTTTAACTATTAAACACTTACTAACTGACTGTTTAAGACTTAACTCATTTTCCCTCCCAGCTATAAATCTAACAGAGTTTACGGATTGGACACACTAGTCTTACACACTCATTCCTAATGACCAGAGAACAAGCACCGATTTGCCCAATATGCAACACCTTTTTAACTATTAAACACTTACTAACGGACTGTTTAAGACTTAACTCATTTTCCCTCCCAGCTATAAATCTAACAGAGTTTACGGATTGGACACACTAGACTTACACACTCATTCCTAATGACCAGAGAACAAGCACCAATTGGCCCAATATGTAACACCTTTTTAACTATTAAACACTTACTAACGAACTGTTTAAGACTTAACTCATTTTCCCTCCCAGCTATAAATCTAACAGAGTTTACGGATTGGACACACTAGACTTACACACTCATTCCTAATGACCAGGGAACAAGCACCGATTTGCCCAATATGTAACACCTTTTTACCGATTAAACACTTACTAACGGACTGTTTAAGACTTAACTCATTTTCCCTCCCAGCTATAAATCTAACAGAGTTTACGGATTGGACACACTAGACTTACACACTCATTCCTAATGACCAGAGAACAAGCACCAATTGGCCCAATATGTAACACCTTTTTAACTATTAAACACTTACTAACGAACTGTTTAAGACTTAACTCATTTTCCCTCCCAGCTATAAATCTAACAGAGTTTACGGATTGGACACACTAGACTTACACACTCATTCCTAATGACCAGAGAACAAGCACCGATTGGCCCAATATGTAACACCTTTTTACCGATTAAACACTTACTAACGGACTGTTTAAGACTTAACTCATTTTCCCTCCCAGCTATAAATCTAACAGAGTTTACGGATTGGACACACTAGTCTTACACACTCATTCCTAATGACCAGAGAACAAGCACCGATTTGCCCAATATGCAACACCTTTTTAACTATTAAACACTTACTAACTGACTGTTTAAGACTTAACTCATTTTCCCTCCCAGCTATAAATCTAACAGAGTTTACGGATTGGACACACTAGTCTTACACACTCATTCCTAATGACCAGAGAACAAGCACCGATTTGCCCAATATGCAACACCTTTTTAACTATTAAACACTTACTAACGGACTGTTTAAGACTTAACTCATTTTCCCTCCCAGCTATAAATCTAACAGAGTTTACGGATTGGACACACTAGTCTTACACACTCATTCCTAATGACCAGAGAACAAGCACCGATTTGCCCAATATGCAACACCTTTTTAACTATTAAACACTTACTAACGAACTGTTTAAGACTTAACTCATTTTCCCTCCCAGCTATAAATCTAACAGAGTTTACGGATTGGACACACTAGTCTTACACACTCATTCCTAATGACCAGAGAACAAGCACCGATTTGCCCAATATGTAACACCTTTTTAACTATTAAACACTTACTAACGGACTGTTTAAGACTTAACTCATTTTCCCTCCCAGCTATAAATCTAACAGAGTTTACGGATTGGACACACTAGACTCACACACTCATTCCTAATGACCAGAGAACAAGCACCGATTTGCCCAATATGCAACACCTTTTTAACTATTAAACACTTACTAACTGACTGTTTAAGACTTAACTCATTTTCCCTCCCAGCTATAAATCTAACAGAGTTTACGGATTGGACACACTAGTCTTACACACTCATTCCTAATGACCAGAGAACAAGCACCGATTTGCCCAATATGCAACACCTTTTTAACTATTAAACACTTACTAACTGACTGTTTAAGACTTAACTCATTTTCCCTCCCAGCTATAAATCTAACAGAGTTTACGGATTGGACACACTAGTCTTACACACTCATTCCTAATGACCAGAGAACAAGCACCGATTTGCCCAATATGCAACACCTTTTTAACTATTAAACACTTACTAACGGACTGTTTAAGACTTAACTCATTTTCCCTCCCAGCTATAAATCTAACAGAGTTTACGGATTGGACACACTAGACTTACACACTCATTCCTAATGACCAGAGAACAAGCACCGATTGGCCCAATATGCAACACCTTTTTAACTATTAAACACTTACTAACGGACTGTTTAAGACTTAACTCATTTTCCCTCCCAGCTATAAATCTAACAGAGTTTACGGATTGGACACACTAGTCTTACACACTCATTCCTAATGACCAGAGAACAAGCACCGATTTGCCCAATATGTAACACCTTTTTAACTATTAAACACTTACTAACGAACTGTTTAAGACTTAACTCATTTTCCCTCCCAGCTATAAATCTAACAGAGTTTACGGATTGGACACACTAGACTTACACACTCATTCCTAATGACCAGAGAACAAGCACCGATTGGCCCAATATGTAACACCTTTTTAACTATTAAACACTTACTAACGGACTGTTTAAGACTTAACTCATTTTCCCTCCCAGCTATAAATCTAACAGAGTTTACGGATTGGACACACTAGACTTACACACTCATTCCTAATGACCAGAGAACAAGCACCAATTGGCCCAATATGTAACACCTTTTTAACTATTAAACACTTACTAACGAACTGTTTAAGACTTAACTCATTTTCCCTCCCAGCTATAAATCTAACAGAGTTTACGGATTGGACACACTAGTCTTACACACTCATTCCTAATGACCAGAGAACAAGCACCGATTGGCCCAATATGTAACACCTTTTTAACTATTAAACACTTACTAACGGACTGTTTAAGACTTAACTCATTTTCCCTCCCAGCTATAAATCTAACAGAGTTTACGGATTGGACACACTAGTCTTACACACTCATTCCTAATGACCAGAGAACAAGCACCAATTGGCCCAATATGTAACACCTTTTTAACTATTAAACACTTACTAACGAACTGTTTAAGACTTAACTCATTTTCCCTCCCAGCTATAAATCTAACAGAGTTTACGGATTGGACACACTAGACTCACACACTCATTCCTAATGACCAGAGAACAAGCACCGATTTGCCCAATATGTAACACCTTTTTAACTATTAAACACTTACTAACGGACTGTTTAAGACTTAACTCATTTTCCCTCCCAGCTATAAATCTAACAGAGTTTACGGATTGGACACACTAGACTTACACAATCATTCCTAATGACCAGAGAACAAGCACCAATTGGCCCAATATGTAACACCTTTTTAACTATTAAACACTTACTAACGAACTGTTTAAGACTTAACTCATTTTCCCTCCCAGCTATAAATCTAACAGAGTTTACGGATTGGACACACTAGACTCACACACTCATTCCTAATGACCAGAGAACAAGCACCGATTTGCCCAATATGTAACACCTTTTTAACTATTAAACACTTACTAACGAACTGTTTAAGACTTAACTCATTTTCCCTCCCAGCTATAAATCTAACAGAGTTTACGGATTGGACACACTAGTCTTACACACTCATTCCTAATGACCAGAGAACAAGCACCGATTTGCCCAATATGTAACACCTTTTTAACTATTAAACACTTACTAACGGACTGTTTAAGACTTAACTCATTTTCCCTCCCAGCTATAAATCTAACAGAGTTTACGGATTGGACACACTAGACTTACACACTCATTCCTAATGACCAGAGAACAAGCACCGATTTGCCCAATATGCAACACCTTTTTAACTATTAAACACTTACTAACGGACTGTTTAAGACTTAACTCATTTTCCCTCCCAGCTATAAATCTAACAGAGTTTACGGATTGGACACACTAGTCTTACACACTCATTCCTAATGACCAGAGAACAAGCACCGATTTGCCCAATATGTAACACCTTTTTAACTATTAAACACTTACTAACGAACTGTTTAAGACTTAACTCATTTTCCCTCCCAGCTATAAATCTAACAGAGTTTACGGATTGGACACACTAGTCTTACACACTCATTCCTAATGACCAGAGAACAAGCACCGATTTGCCCAATATGTAACACCTTTTTAACTATTAAACACTTACTAACGGACTGTTTAAGACTTAACTCATTTTCCCTCCCAGCTATAAATCTAACAGAGTTTACGGATTGGACACACTAGACTTACACACTCATTCCTAATGACCAGAGAACAAGCACCGATTTGCCCAATATGTAACACCTTTTTAACTATTAAACACTTACTAACGAACTGTTTAAGACTTAACTCATTTTCCCTCCCAGCTATAAATCTAACAGAGTTTACGGATTGGACACACTAGTCTTACACACTCATTCCTAATGACCAGAGAACAAGCACCGATTTGCCCAATATGTAACACCTTTTTAACTATTAAACACTTACTAACGGACTGTTTAAGACTTAACTCATTTTCCCTCCCAGCTATAAATCTAACAGAGTTTACGGATTGGACACACTAGTCTTACACACTCATTCCTAATGACCAGAGAACAAGCACCGATTTGCCCAATATGTAACACCTTTTTAACTATTAAACACTTACTAACGGACTGTTTAAGACTTAACTCATTTTCCCTCCCAGCTATAAATCTAACAGAGTTTACGGATTGGACACACTAGACTTACACACTCATTCCTAATGACCAGAGAACAAGCACCGATTTGCCCAATATGCAACACCTTTTTAACTATTAAACACTTACTAACGGACTGTTTAAGACTTAACTCATTTTCCCTCCCAGCTATAAATCTAACAGAGTTTACGGATTGGACACACTAGTCTTACACACTCATTCCTAATGACCAGAGAACAAGCACCGATTTGCCCAATATGTAACACCTTTTTAACTATTAAACACTTACTAACGAACTGTTTAAGACTTAACTCATTTTCCCTCCCAGCTATAAATCTAACAGAGTTTACGGATTGGACACACTAGTCTTACACACTCATTCCTAATGACCAGAGAACAAGCACCGATTTGCCCAATATGTAACACCTTTTTAACTATTAAACACTTACTAACGGACTGTTTAAGACTTAACTCATTTTCCCTCCCAGCTATAAATCTAACAGAGTTTACGGATTGGACACACTAGACTTACACACTCATTCCTAATGACCAGAGAACAAGCACCGATTTGCCCAATATGTAACACCTTTTTAACTATTAAACACTTACTAACGAACTGTTTAAGACTTAACTCATTTTCCCTCCCAGCTATAAATCTAACAGAGTTTACGGATTGGACACACTAGTCTTACACACTCATTCCTAATGACCAGAGAACAAGCACCGATTTGCCCAATATGTAACACCTTTTTAACTATTAAACACTTACTAACGGACTGTTTAAGACTTAACTCATTTTCCCTCCCAGCTATAAATCTAACAGAGTTTACGGATTGGACACACTAGACTTACACACTCATTCCTAATGACCAGAGAACAAGCACCGATTTGCCCAATATGTAACACCTTTTTAACTATTAAACACTTACTAACGGACTGTTTAAGACTTAACTCATTTTCCCTCCCAGCTATAAATCTAACAGAGTTTACGGATTGGACACACTAGTCTTACACACTCATTCCTAATGACCAGAGAACAAGCACCGATTTGCCCAATATGTAACACCTTTTTAACTATTAAACACTTACTAACGAACTGTTTAAGACTTAACTCATTTTCCCTCCCAGCTATAAATCTAACAGAGTTTACGGATTGGACACACTAGTCTTACACACTCATTCCTAATGACCAGAGAACAAGCACCGATTGGCCCAATATGTAACACCTTTTTAACTATTAAACACTTACTAACGGACTGTTTAAGACTTAACTCATTTTCCCTCCCAGCTATAAATCTAACAGAGTTTACGGATTGGACACACTAGACTTACACACTCATTCCTAATGACCAGAGAACAAGCACCGATTTGCCCAATATGCAACACCTTTTTAACTATTAAACACTTACTAACGGACTGTTTAAGACTTAACTCATTTTCCCTCCCAGCTATAAATCTAACAGAGTTTACGAATTGGACACACTAGACTTACATACTCATTCCTAATGACCAGAGAACAAGCACCGATTTGCCCAATATGTAACACCTTTTTAACTATTAAACACTTACTAACGAACTGTTTAAGACTTAACTCATTTCCCCTCCCAGCTATAAATCTAACAGAGTTTACGGATTGGACACACTAGACTTACACGCTCATTCCTAATGACCAGAGAACAAGCACCGATTTGCCCAATATGTAACACCTTTTTAACTATTAAACACTTACTAACGGACTGTTTAAGACTTAAATCATTTTCCCTCCCAGCTATAAATCTAACAGAGTTTACGGATTGGACACACTAGACTTACACGCTCATTCCTAATGACCAGAGAACAAGCACCGATTTGCCCAATATGCAACACCTTTTTAACTATTAAACACTTACTAACGGACTGTTTAAGACTTAACTCATTTTCCCTCCCAGCTATAAATCTAACAGAGTTTACGGATTGGACACACTAGACTTACACGCTCATTCCTAATGACCAGAGAACAAGCACCGATTTGCCCAATATGCAACACCTTTTTAACTATTAAACACTTACTAACGGACTGTTTAAGACTTAACTCATTTTCCCTCCCAGCTATAAATCTAACAGAGTTTACGGATTGGACACACTAGACTTACACGCTCATTCCTAATGACCAGAGAACAAGCACCGATTTGCCCAATATGCAACACCTTTTTAAATATTAAACACTTACTAACAGACTGTTTAAGACTTAACTCATTTTCCCTCCCAGCTATAAATCTAACAGAGTTTACGGATTGGACACACTAGACTTACACGCTCATTCCTAATGACCAGAGAACAAGCAACGATTTGCCCAATATGCAACACCTTTTTAACTATTAAACACTTACTAACGGACTGTTTAAGACTTAACTCATTTTCCCTCCCAGCTATAAATCTAACAGAGTTTACGGATTGGACACACTAGACTTACACGCTCATTCCTAATGACCAGAGAACAAGCACCGATTTGCCCAATATGCAACACCTTTTTAACTATTAAACACTTACTAACGGACTGTTTAAGACTTAACTCATTTTCCCTCCCAGCTATAAATCTAACAGAGTTTACGGATTGGACACACTAGACTTACACGCTCATTCCTAATGACCAGAGAACAAGCACCGATTTGCCCAATATGTAACACCTTTTTAACTATTAAACACTTACTAACAGACTGTTTAAGACTTAACTCATTTTCCCTCCCAGCTATAAATCTAACAGAGTTTACGGATTGGACACACTAGACTTACACGCTCATTCCTAATGACCAGAGAACAAGCACCGATTTGCCCAATATGCAACACCTTTTTAACTATTAAACACTTACTAACGGACTGTTTAAGACTTAACTCATTTTCCCTCCCAGCTATAAATCTAACAGAGTTTACGGATTGGACACACTAGACTTACACGCTCATTCCTAATGACCAGAGAACAAGCACCGATTTGCCCAATATGCAACACCTTTTTAACTATTAAACACTTACTAACGGACTGTTTAAGACTTAACTCATTTTCCCTCCCAGCTATAAATCTAACAGAGTTTACGGATTGGACACACTAGACTTACACGCTCATTCCTAATGACCAGAGAACAAGCACCGATTTGCCCAATATGGAACACCTTTTTAACTATTAAACACTTACTAACAGACTGTTTAAGACTTAACTCATTTTCCCTCCCAGCTATAAATCTAACAGAGTTTACGGATTGGACACACTAGACTTACACGCTCATTCCTAATGACCAGAGAACAAGCACCGATTTGCCCAATATGCAACACCTTTTTAACTATTAAACACTTACTAACGGACTGTTTAAGACTTAACTCATTTTCCCTCCCAGCTATAAATCTAACAGAGTTTACGGATTGGACACACTAGACTTACACGCTCATTCCTAATGACCAGAGAACAAGCACCGATTTGCCCAATATGTAACACCTTTTTAACTATTAAACACTTACTAACAGACTGTTTAAGACTTAACTCATTTTCCCTCCCAGCTATAAATCTAACAGAGTTTACGGATTGGACACACTAGACTTACACGCTCATTCCTAATGACCAGAGAACAAGCACCGATTTGCCCAATATGCAACCCCCTTTTTAAATATTAAACACTTACTAACAGACTGTTTAAGACTTAACTCATTTTCCCTCCCAGCTATAAATCTAACAGAGTTTACGGATTGGACACACTAGACTTACACGCTCATTCCTAATGACCAGAGAACAAGCACCGATTTGCCCAATATGCAACACCTTTTTAACTATTAAACACTTACTAACGGACTGTTTAAGACTTAACTCATTTTCCCTCCCAGCTATAAATCTAACAGAGTTTACGGATTGGACACACTAGACTTACACGCTCATTCCTAATGACCAGGGAACAAGCACCGATTTGCCCAATATGTAACACCTTTTTAACTATTAAACACTTACTAACAGACTGTTTAAGACTTAACTCATTTTCCCTCCCAGCTATAAATCTAACAGAGTCGTTAGCAGAAGGAAGCCAATTCATAGATTTGGTTTTTCGATACTTAAGGAAAATTGGACTATTTGAAGAAATATGATGTATAAGTATATGGTTTTCTATGTTTGTATACGAGCTTACCTGTTTGTGGATGTGTATATGTTTATGTATATTTATTTTTCTGTTTACGACCTCCTATCATTAATAAATATGTACAAACTATGATTTGAAATTCATAAAGATCTAAGTCTATAATTGTATTTACAGACTCCCCTATCTGCCTCTGTCTTGTTCCTACCTTTTTATAGTCAATGCAAAATGTATTAGTAATTTTTTTTTTATTTTTATATTTTTTGAATTATTTCATTTTCAAATTTGTTTACAATTGTTTAATCTTATGTATGTATTTTAAGTGATGAATTTCCCTTGTCGCGGTCTCACTAATGTATAAATAAATAATATAAGTCTCACGCTGACTAACTGACATCTCGCTGGGCTTCTGTTCTTGTTCCGATTTCTCAGTTTTTCTACCTTATTGTGTCCGTTTTCCAGGGTTATGTTTTGACCGAATTCCTATCAGCTTCATCAAACTTGTCAAAAAAAAACTGATGAAGCTATAGGAAATATTTCCCTGGAAATAAGGACAGCGCGCGGGAGAAAAACAGAGAAATCAGTAGAAGAACTCAGGACCGAAATAAAAATTAAATGTTTCCTAAAAATTATGACAAAAAAATTACTTCATAATTTATAATTTTAAAATTAATGAATAACTGTTATGAAATAATTTTTATTTAAAAAAAAAAAAGAAAAAAGAAATCAGTCCCGTAACAGGCCACGAGGGGCAGATACTATAGAGGTATCTGATTCATGACCATACGGCACACTAGGGAGATAGTGTGGTCAGTAATATGCTCCGGCCGCCTGATTTTCCCCTTGGCTGCTTCGAATGCTAGAGTCTTTAGCACCAACCAAGGTACCCATTATTAATTAATTAATTAATTAAAGGCTGGGTTGGCCTAGGGACGGTCAGGGAGGCCGAATTCAACCGGTGAACGAAGACACTTGAAGAAAAAATCTTTAGTGCTTGCTCGGGTTTTGAACTCAGGCCTCCAGCTTATTAGTCCAGCGCTCTACCACTGAGCTAACCTCGCCCCCTTTTATTTTTAAGTTTTTAAAATAAAAATTATTAGACATTTTTTTTTTAAATAATAAAATATATCAATTACGATGGAACTTTTATTTTTATTTCCCTATAATAAAAAGTAAAGATAAAGTGAAACTCATTTATTAAATATCTCTTATCCTAGGAATAAATAAATAAATACTTGATTTGGAACCTTTTGATTATTAGAAGTTATTTGTTTATGTGAGTGAATCAAAGTTCCTCTAAATCCAATTGATTTCTATGAGTATATATTGGATATTCTAGAATTTGTTTTTGCTTTTGATTATTAGAAGTTATTTGTTTATGTGAGTGAATCAAAGTTCCTCTAAATCAAATTGATTTCTATGAGTATATATTGTATATTCTAGAATTTGTTTTTGCTTTTGATTATTAGAAGTTATTTGTTTATGTGAGTGAATCAAAGTTCCTCTAAATCCAATTGATTTCTATGAGTATATATTGTATATTCTAGAATTTGTTTTTGCTTTTGATTATTAGAAGTTATTTGTTTATGTGAGTGAATCAAAGTTCCTCTAAATCCAATTGATTTCTATGAGTATATATTGTATATTCTAGAATTTGTTTTTGCTTTTGATTATTAGAAGTTATTTGTTTATGTGAGTGAATCAAAGTTCCTCTAAATCCAATTGATTTCTATGAGTATATATTGTATATTCTAGAATTTGTTTTTCTGCATTACTTTTTTTTTGTTTTTGTTTCTATTCATTATTAGTCGCTATGTGTGCGAGCTCTTAAAATCAATAAATCTATTCATTATGGCACTAATATTGTTTTGTTTTTTTTTATTTAAAATAATGTTTAAAGTTAAAATAATAAAACAATTTTATTAAAAATTGTTATAAAAAAAAATTTTGAAATAACATTATTCAAATAATTTTTATTTTTAAGTTTTTTAAATAAAAATTATTAGACAATTTTTTTAAAAAAATATATATAAATTACGATGAAATTTTTATTTTTATTTTCAAAAAATAAAAATAAAAGGTTAATTGAAACTCATTTGAAATAAAAATTAATAGTTATTTTCGGTCCCTGCTTTTAGTTGATCTATTTCTCCAGAGTTCAAAACTGAAGGGCTGACACTAAGGTCTATGGTGATAGTGTGGAGGAAACAACGATTCTAAAACTATCTCAGCACATAATTTTTCACAAATTAATTTTATACAAATTATCATTTTGTTTTGTTACTCTATCTTTTTTATAGTTCTTTACAGACGTTCTCTTGTGTAGAGAATAAATATAAAAATCATGGCCTAGCTGTTAATATGTTGAAATTATGCGGATTGCAATTTCTCCGACAAAACTATCCATTTGGATCGCCAACCTTCGTAAAGAAAAGAACAAGACGTGTCACGAGGACAAAATCATACAGGTACATATTTATAGATAGCTAAATAAAAAAATTATTAAAAGGAAATAAAAAAAAATCAGGTAGAAAATGCAAAGGCGTGAGCTATGCACTCCGCGTCTAAGTTCAAGGGGTTCCTAAAATTAGTGGCTTCTCATTCGAAAAAAGGAAAAGGCATCACACCTATTCTGGTTAAAAAAAATTGATAGCCTGCAGATTCTCTCTCTGGATGTGGTCGACAAATCGATAATTGCGTGTCAATATTTTTTTATTATAAGATAGTGACCCTATTTTTCCAATATATTCGTCTGCGGCAGAAGGTCAATTTTATAAAAACACACCTACTTTCTTCTGTACTCTTTTATTAGGCTCTACATGTTTCACGTCGCTGTGACGCCTCTTCAGGAGCACTTAATCTAAATAAAATAATATATGGTTACAGCCTATCCATTAGAGAACCTTCCGCAGGTAGGGCCACGTCTGGACTGTTGGGCCACTGTCAGACGTGGCCCTACCTGCGGAAGGTTCTCTAATGGATAGGCTGTAACCCTATTTTATTTTATTTAGATTAAGTGCTCCTGAAGAGGCGTCACAGCGACTTGAAACATGTAGAGCCTAATAAAAGAGTACAGAAGAAAGTAGGTGTGTTTTTATAAAATTGACCTTCTGCCACAGACGAATACAATATTTTTTTAGGAAATTCAATAGACTTTCCAATGGACGCCTGAGACTTACTCCGATTTTTCCTAATTTTTGGACATTTTAACAAAATGAAAAAGAAAAGAAAGGGCATAAAAATGAATATTGTCATTCCATTAAAGCTGATAGTGTAAATATCTATTTGAAATAAATATAGTTTTTTAAAAGTTGATAAGAGATCAGGCACTAAGCAGAGTTCTTAATTTGGAACTAACAATCAGACACATACACTCACTCTGATCGACAGAAACTCAAACCATCTCAGGACATCATTTTATACTAAATTTTTATCCAAATTACTATATAGCTTTTTATATATTTATTGATCATTAAAGAGATCAATAAATAACATTTATTGATCCTTCTTATAATAAAAAAAAAACAATAAATACAAAGAGAATACAATAGAAAAGATAAATAATTAATTGATACGATAACCACCCTTTATTTTACCATTCTCCATAGAGAGAAAAACAAAAATACTCGGTCTTTAATATATTTTAATCTCGTGGGAGTTTTAGTGCGGTCAAGGGAATTTCCGAAATGACGAGTATAACAATCAAACATATCGTTTAGTTGTGCTTGTGGTGACAATGTGTACCTAACTTAGTATTTTAGTAGTTTCTTTAATATTTTGTTTCCAGTTGTATTATTTATTTATTTATTTATTGGTTCTTTGTTTTAGGGAAGTACCCTTTACAAAGGAGTGAGTGCACATATTTAAGGTTTTTTGCATACAAAATTCTTACATTACAAGATTTCAAACCCTTAATTAAAATAAAACTACATGCACCAAAAAATATAATATACTTTAAATATAACTATATATATAAGCTAAAAATTTAGATACATGCTAGATCTAAATTAAATCTTTAGGTAAGCCGTAAATAGATCTAAATAATATATAAAAATAAAAAAACATGCTATAAGGAATAATTTAATAATAATGGTAACGTAATGCAATAAAAAGATAAACACCAACAGATACAACAAGCAAGTAATATAAGGCAAACAACATGCTATGCAAAGAATACAAAACATAAGTAATTCACAAAAAGCGAAAAAACTTATCTGTATGCGTATATACCCCACACATACTTACATACAAATCCATACTGACACACCTACTTACACGCATATACTCCCATATACACACATTCAAAGTAATATATATAAGTATACATATGCATAATATGAATAAAATTAAGACTATTTACAAATACCTAACTCATGCCTAGATTGATTACTTATGTGGTTCTGGTTATTTTTAATGTTTTGAATTAAATTTCCGTTGCAAATGTTCTTAAGTTTAAGGAAATGGTTAATAATGTGTATAAATTGTATAATTGTTTCCAGTTGTATTCCTCCGTACCTTTTATTGTTTACTGGTGAAAATACTAGAGAACAACCAAGGTCGAGGCTGGGTTGAATGATCAATTTTGAAGCCCTAAATAAATGCATTATTTTGTGTAGCGGTCGACTTTAAAAAATATACCTTTCAAATTAGACGAAGAAAAATTAAGATTTTAGGCTGACATTTTGAGGGAAAACGAGATATAAGGCGCCACGCTGCACAGGGAACTAAGAGTAGCCACCTCAAATCCGATGATTTTTAGAAGGAAGGCTTTATTACAAAAACTTTTCTCGTTAACTAACTTTGTTTTACTGAAAAAAATAATTTGTAAACTTAAGGAAAACAGAAAAAAAGAAGCAAACCAAGAATTCCAAATTGTATTTACACGTGCCATTTTAAGCACATTCTTCGGAGAATGAGGCTTAAACGAACCACATTTGGGAGGAAAGTGCGGCTCCTACGTGACGGAATTTTATTAGTTTAGATATTTCTTATAATAATTGGCGTCTCCTTACATTGTTATGATCCTAATTATTTCAAGAAGCATGATATTTATTTAATAAAAAAACTATTAATTTATTTTATTCTTTTAAAAAAAATAACAATCAAACATATCATTTAGTTGTTGCTTGTGGTGACAATGTGTACCTAACTTAGTATTTTAGTAGTTTCATTAATATTTTGTTTCCAGTTGTATTCCTCCGTACTTTTTATTGTTTACTGGTGAAAATACTAGAAAACAACCAAGGTCGAGGCTGGGTTTAATGATCAATTTTGAAGCCCTAAATAAATGCATTATTTTGTGTAGCGGTCGACTTTAACCCCAAAATCTGTAAATGTTAGATTATTTATAAAGAAGAAATCACTTTCTTATGAATCGAATAGTAGCCAAAAGATACGAAGAGGCCTTAATGAGTTGGCCACCACAGGGGCCTAACGACCAGCCATCAGTCAGTGTTACCAACCGAACGGGGCCTACAGCTGACTGATGGGCCTCTCTCCGACCTATGATCCCTCTTCATCACGCCCCCCCCCCCCTTCGAGGAGATTATACCAACAAATGAAATTACAATGCGAGAATATCAACTAGTAGCTACTAAAGGTCCGCTAAAGGTTCTTTGATAGTTTGCTTTATTTTCATGGTTGATACATGATGTGTATGAGAACAGAGAAACGGGATAAGTCCAACGTAACAGAACTTATGTTGTCTTAGCGGGTTTTAAAAACAAGGCTATGAAAGCCCCCGCTAACAGTGGCGGCTAAAGGGGTGGGCTGGGGGGGAGCCCCCCCCCCCCCCCAGCCCCCGAATGAAAATTCAGAATTTTTTTCGGTTAAGTTAGAAAAATAAATTGTTTAGGCAAATTAATAATAAAAAGTTCTAATTAATAAGCAAACATGGAATAGTTGGGATTCGGCTAAAAAGAAACCACAATACGATTTTTGAAAAAAAAATCTATATTCAGGACGTTTCGGCTTCTCTTTGGTACCCTTCGTTAGCAATGAAAGTGCCGGGTGGCAGAGGAAGACCAAAGTTAATTATACTTCCACTATGGTTACTTAAGTGTTAACTTTGGTCTTCCTCTGCCGCCCGGCACTTTCATTGCTGACGAAGGCTACCAAAGAGTAGCCGAAACGTTCTGAATATAGATTTTTTTAACAAAAATCGTATTGAGGTTTCTTTTTAGCCGAATCCCAACTATTCCATGTTTGCTTATCACCTCGACGGCTATTTAATCGTCGTCTAACTAACTATCTAATATTCGTGATGAGTTCAGATTAATGTATGTTCTTAGTTTATCAAATACTTCCTTAATGATTTCCGGGTGCCTGGTTATAAAAGTTTGATTCTACACCAAAGGCACGGCGGTAAGCCCATACTAAAGTAGCCCCCCAGAAATGTTTGTCTAGAGCCGCCAATGCCTGCTGCTAAGCTGTACCAAGTACCAGGAAGACAGGTGTTAGGTTATCAAGGAAGGAAACATCTAAAGAAAACAATGATATTCCGTCTTAGTGATGGGTGATTTTCCAATATGAATCGAGTGAGAAAATCCCGTTAAAAAGAACAAAAATATCAATTGTAAACGTCTGAAATATGTTTCAACTGAATTAATCGTTACTGAATACTCAAACTAAAAATTAGTTTGAAAAATAGGGGTTTCAATATTTCTCGAAAACGGTCACAGATATCGCTTTAAAAATACCTATAAAACGAGTAGGTACCAGCATGCATATGAACGAACCCGAAAACGTAAGCTTTCCGATTTTTTTTTTTTTTTTTTTGCGCGCGAATTTTCTCCAAATGTCATGTTCCAGTGGATGGATTCTACTGGCTAAAAAATATACCTTTCAAATTAGACAAAGAAAAATTAAGATATTAGGCTGACATTTTGAGGGAAAACGAGATATAAGACGCCACGCTGCACAGGGAACTAAGAGTAGCCACCTCAAATCCGATGATTTTTAGAAGGAAAGCTTTATTACAGAAATTTTCCTCGTTAACTAACTTTGTTTTACTGAAAAAAAATAATTTGTAAACTTAAGGAAAACAGAAAAAAAGAAGCAAACCAACAATTCCAAATTGTATTTACACGTGCCATTTTAAGCACATTCTTCGGAGAATGAGGCTTAAACGAACCACATTTGGGAGGAAAGTGCGGCTCCTACGTGACGGAATTTTATTAGTTTAGATATTTCTTATAATAATTGGCGTCTCCTTACATTTTTATGATCCTAATTATTTCAAGAGGCATGATATTTATTTAATAAAAAAACTATTAATTTATTTTATTCTTTGAAAAAAAAAATACATAAAAAACGAAGGAGCAGCATGTAAAACTGTATAAATTGAAAATTAATGGCAAGCCAAGGTGTAGCGTAGCAGAAATGCAACTGCAGTAAGAGGCTTTGTATCGATGGTATGCAAAGACAGGAGTCCGGTTGCAGTTAAAATGCCATTTCAAAACGATTAATTATTATTTGATACTATCTACCCCGCCGTCGGGATCCCGTTACATTCACAATACTGCACAGAACCGTAACATTGCTACTTGACACCGTAACATAGAAACACATTTATCGCATCCGTTATGGGTTAAGTGGAAAAAAATATTCTTCAGAAAAAAAAAACATTTGAAGAGTGGAATTGCATTTTTTGACTGCAAAGTAATCTATGTTCCTGCGCCAATGTTATGCTACTACCAAACTACCAACATCTAACTACAACCAAAAAGACTAGCACATAGATCTTTTAGCAGGCCATGGGCGCAGGAAGAACCGTTCAAACGCCGGTAAACACGCACAAAAAAAACGTAAGTAATGGTTGGGATTCGGCAAAGAAAAAGTGTCACATTTTTGTGAAAAATCTATATTGCAAACGTTTCGGTATGCTCTTTGCAGCCTTCTCTTGTGTTCCCCCACTTAGACTACTGTTGCCTGGTGTATGGAGGGCTCACTGAGGAGCTTGAGGATCGTCTTAAGCGATTAATGAACAGTTTTCTCAGATTTATCCTAGATAACCCCAGGGATGCCCATATTTCACACCGGTGTTCCGAGTTGAAGTGGCTATTTCCATCAAATCGACGAGAATACTTCCTAGGTTCCTTTCTTTACCAAACCATTTCTTCCAAATCCCCTTCCTATATCTACAACCTCCTTCAGTTTAAATCCTCTGTCAATTCCCGTCGTAACCCATCTCTATCCTCACACTCATAAAACAACTTCCTTCAACCGTTCCTTCATCTCCCGAGTATTTAAATCCCGCCACTTGGCTTTTCTCCTATCCTCCCAGGAAGAGGCTTCATAAGATTTTATCAACAGGCAAGACCAGATTTGTTATGCATATTATTTTGTTGTTTTCTCCGTTTAATCAAGTCCACACTTGTTTTTCTTGTTTGTGGTAAGATTGTAGATTATTGATTTTTTTTTGTATGTTTTTTCTCTTTTTTTAATATTTATTTAATTATTTCTTTGTTTATTTCGAACTATTTAATTATATTATCATCCCCCTCTGAATATTGTTTCATCATTGCTCCAATCTCTCATCCTCTTCTTGCTAGGTTTATTGGACCATATGTATTTATGTTTTATTCTTATGGGACGAAGTCCCAGAATAAAGTATTTTTTTCATTCATTCATCCATTCTTTCGCACTAAAGGCGTACGTGAGGGATAAATACCACAATAATTTTTAAGCGACCATAGATAAGAAATAAACATAGACCAAGCCGAAATGTTTGCGACATTGATTTTTCAGAAAATGTGACGTTTTCTTTTAGCCCAATCGCAACCAATCATTGAATTCTTTTCACCTCAATAGCAACTAAAAAAAAAAAAAAATCATAATTAAGTTCCTTCTTGAGAGATGCAGCTTCAAGTCATCGGGGTTTGGTATCATCACTTCCTAACTACCTATTTAGAAAGTTTTTTCACCAACGAATCTGTTCAACACTGCTATCTCTCAACCTGCCACGACAACCGCAAAGTGCTAAACCGTTGACAGCTCCATCGGGGAAATACTGAGCTTTTAAGAGCCAACAGTTGTTGTACGATGTTATCTAAACTGTTGAAACCCATATAGGCTTTTGGAATAAAACGCAAAGTTAAAACATCGACACTTCAGACGCTTTCAAACAGTATAATTCATGGTCAATCTTAGCTTATTTGATATTCTTCAGTGTTGAGCTCTATTGTACGTATATAAACATTGACTACTACCAAAAAAAAAAATAATAATAACATTTTTTCCGATAAAAAAAAATTCTAAACCGAATAGTGAAAGTAGTTCGTCTCCAGGATTTTGCCAAAAAATTCAAATTTAAACGAGAGGACCTATTCCATTCTTAAGGACACTAATAGATCGCAAGTAAATAATTTATTTATTTCAAGAGGTCACAACGTGGCGATTTGCTCTTTAAGCAAATGTACGAACAAAGCTAAAAATTATACAGATTCATATAAACATGACATATAAATATAAACAAGGAAGACCACACATAATTGGAAAGATCAACTAAATAAAAGGCGAATATAATAAATCAAATTATATTAATAAAAGTCCGCCCCGCAGGAGCTGCATAACTAAGCACAATCCAGAGTAGGTGTGTAGTGTAAGCTGCTTTCCAAAATAATTGACTGCATAAATACAAAAAAAAAACGTATAGTTTCGCTTGTTTATATTTTTGATGAACCGCTGACTCAATTAATATTATTAATATATACTGTTTAATCAACTTGTTCGTCAAATTGACGTTCACAAAAACGGTTACAGATATCGTCTTAAAAAAATCATCATTCCTTTGTTTACGTTAGAAACCGTAAAAAAAGTAAACCTGGAAGCCTAAGAACTAAAAGCCGTAAGTGCAACGATTTCTTTCGCGCAAATGGCAACCCTAAAACTGTGTTTTGGTGAGCGGATTCTGCTGGTTAACAAAATTCACCTTTTAAATTAGACAAAGTATTTTTTTGCCTATCATCAAAATCTGTCCCTTTTTGTGCCTCTGGGAGAGCAAACAGACAAATATATTATGACGCCGTTATTATTGTGGTTTCTGAGACGTGATGATTTCCTGTCCACCTTATGACGTCATAAGCGGGTTTCCTTCCTATGGAGGGAATGGGGAAACGTGCTAAAATGAAATATGTGTTCTTTCACAAACATCTTGAAAAGTCCGACGGATAACCATATCCTGAGAGTTAATTTGAACGAAGAAAAGTGGGCGATCATTCGCATTCCTCCGTGAAGTGTCCAGCCTCCGAGCAGATCTGCCACTTTATAATGACTTTTTTGGAAGTACTCCAGAGATGTCTTAATGACCACTTAGAAAGTCTAAAAGGTCAGTGGGGAGATAAGTC
Organism: Gonocerus acuteangulatus; assembly: GCA_946811695.1. Classification (NCBI taxonomy): domain Eukaryota; kingdom Metazoa; phylum Arthropoda; class Insecta; order Hemiptera; family Coreidae; genus Gonocerus; species Gonocerus acuteangulatus. The sequence continues at coordinate 68,640,305 of OX328131.1, forward strand.
CTTCAGCGACAAGGCTTAAGGATCTCCTCGCACGAATACACTTGTCTCCCTTTGCCAATAAGTGGGACAATCTTCGAGACACCATCAGAGTATTATCTGACCCCCGAATGAGAGAATAGTTTTGAAGAGGGCTCTGGTCGCCAGCGGACCGGTCCGACGGGTCGTTGAACTTGGTATTTTAATAGTCGAGGCCAGTTGGAATCGTATCTGTGTGTCTTTCGGCTCTCTCTCTCTTTCTCTACTTCTGTTGGTACTTCTGTTCCTTAAGGAAACGCTTCCTGAATGCCCTCCAAGAAGCAGGTGTAACAGAAGAGACGAACTTGTCCTGCAACGCTTGAGGATAGTCCAATCCTGACCAACTCGCTCATCACTAATGTAATTGACTTACTAGAGAAACTTGCGGCACGAACATAACAATTGCACTTTGACAGATTCGCGTATTAGAACTTCCAGACAAAGGCGTAGGGAAAGATTAAAGAAACAGTTCATCAATGGTCTTAAAGTTGCAGATGAGAAGTAGTAGTCCTACGCCGCCTGAGGATAGGCCATTCCGAACTGACTCACTCATAGCCTATCGCGGGACAAGATTCACCAATTTGCCAGTGGTGAGTGAGGCACTTACTGTTGTTTAAAACAAAACAACGCAACATTTCTTAGTGAACTATAACAGCCACACACAACACAAGTTCAGACACTCATACAGCTCATGAATGGTCTTAAAGTTGTGTATGTAACAGAAGAAAAGTAGTCGTCCTACGCCGCCCGAGGATAGGCCATTCCGAACTGACTCAATCATAGCTTATCACAAGATGGACCAATTTTCCAGTGATGAGTGACGAACTTACTGTTGTTGGTTTGATTTTTGTTTTTTAATAAAACACAAGGTTTTTTGATGATCTAGAACAGCCACGCATGGCAAACGTTCAGATACTTATAAATTTATAATTTAAATGATATACGAAATTTTTAAATAAAAAAGAGTAAAATTTGCCAACGTTGGGGCTTCAGATTCAAGCCTTCATGAGGGCTGTAAACTGGATGGATCCTTTACTAAAAATTGATTTTAAAAAATGTAGCTTTTATTAACCACACACTCGAACCCCTGCAGTATCTACTTTCGCAAAATGAACAGAAAAAGACCTCTTTTCAATGATTTATACTTTTATATACAATCCGAATTGCTAAAGTTGTTTTCGAAAAATATTTTCAGAGTTGAGGTTATACTTTAACCGAAAAAGAAAAAAAGTATTAACTTTTTTCATTTGAGATAGAACAATGTGGGTCAAACCTGAGGTCCCAACTTCGACATCTAATACCCAACAGGCGTAATTTGAGGCGAGACTGGTTTGGGATAATTTTCGCTCGTGGCAGGCTCAAGGCCACGCTTATATTTTAATATTCATTTTATATTTTTGGTATGCAATTGAATGATATAATTGTGGATCATATTTTGATGTCATAAACACCATATCAAATTCATTACTGTTCTTCATTAATGAATTGTTTTTTTAAGATGCATTGCGGGCGTATGCACTCTGTGCCAAGGGTTGTGGATTCGATTACCGCAAGGGGTAGTGGCTTTTCTTTGGAAATAAGAGAAGGCATCGCCCCTATCTTGGCCAGAAATGGGCGGTAACCAATAGATAACCCATCCTAAAAATTTGTGTCAATTATAAATGGACCTCAAATTTTAAATTTGTAAATAATTCAATTTCTTAATTTGGTCAAATATATCCATTTAAAATGTTTTATTTATTTATTTAAATTTTAAAGTCCATTTATTATTAACTATGAATTTTAGGATGGGTTATCAATAGGTTACCACCCTTTTCTAGCCAGGAGAGAGCTGATGCCTTTTCTCTTTTCTAAAGAAAAGCCACCAACCCTAGTGGGAATCGAACCCACGACCCTTTGGCACGGAGTGTTAAGTGCTCACGCCTTAACTCTCACGGCCACCGGGCCTCCTTAAAATGTTTTAATATTTTCAACAATTTATTAGTTCCATAAACACTACCTAATATACCCTTATCGTTTAGTACTAAATGACATAATTATATATACCCAATTGTATGATACCTAAACATTCCATATTGCAAATCAAGAACTAAACGAAGCAACTTAACTACTTCTAAAGACATCTTGGCTCCTAAAAAAATTACAAAATTGAACAATTACACTTAAAAAGTGAAAGAGAAGAACCCCCACTTACTCGAGCCCGTACCCTTCAAATGCTGCTTGCTCACGGATAGTTAAACAGACCAGTTTGTGAACAGTGTAACGAAACAATAGCAGTGAAATAAAATTACAAAAATTACAGATATGTAGACATGCTTTTTGTTTTCACTCAACTCCTAGCATATGCATGCTAGACAGCATATTTAAACACCATATGAACATTTAGCATTTACAAAAAAATAGTATTGTGGAAAAACTTAATACATTATAGTTACTTTTCCCATCTTTTACTTTTGATTATTCTTCCAAGACTTATTAAACTTCTGATTAAGATTAAGGTTAATAATGAGCTATATAGGATGTTTATAAATTATTTATTTTTATAATCTATATTTTGGATATTTTTGGCATTTTTGGGTGAGTTTGGCTAATACTCATATATAGATAAATGCATTTATAAATATAATCAAAAACAGTAAACAATCGGTCATAAAAATTTTTTTTTCTTTTTTTTGCGGCGTGCCAGCTTTGTTTTAGCAGATATTTATGAACTTTGTAGTGAAGTTATAGAATCTATTTTCTTTTTTCCTAGTGACATTTTTTATTTTAATTTGAATAATGATAATTTTGTAAGTTTAAAATTAGTATATGAAAAAATACGCCTAATTGTATACTAAAAAAATTGTCAGGAACACTAAAACATTTATATATGCATAATGTTCAGTAACATTTTTTTTTTTTTTTTTTTAAGGGCAAATAAAAAATATTTGTATATGGAACTTACAATTATTTAAGTTTTTTTTTACGCTTTACTGAGTCCCGTGTAAAACTTATGTTTATAGTTATTTAATCCCACTTTAGGTACACTCAAAAACACATCACGTTTTTCTTAGCCGTATCCCGTCCTTATTCCTTCATGTAAAAGTTCAGAAATTTTAAATATAACCTTAATCTATCTCATCAAAAGTTATCGTTTCAAATGTCTTTCGAATTTCTAGAAAATCGAACAAAATGAAATAAAAAAAGAAAGGAATGATACAAGATGAGAACTAATGATGGTTTCTTTATAACAAGTCATTAAAAGCCGTTAAAAGATTTTATCCGATAAGGTGAATGTCTTATAATAGTATACTCAGGGAAATGTTTATGCAAAGTAGGTTATAACTCTTTTCCAAGCTATATAAAAGAAAACTGTTTAATTAATAACAATTTAAAAAAAAAAAATAATCTCTAGGGATAGTTTAGAGTTTGTATTTACAAGAGGGTAAAAACACATATAACTGGAGAAGAAGAAAATCTTTATTAAAAATAAAGTATGCTGCCCAAATGTTTTGGGGTGCTATAAACACAGCGTACTTATCAATCTTTCGAAAATTCAATTTTGTTGGTTAAAAAGGTTTTTGTATTAATTTGGAAAATAAATTTTGATGATTAGTTAAAAAAAAAATTAATTTTAAACGAATTTTGATAATGAAAATATATAATACAAAGAATTATAATGATAAGTTTGACCAGATTTGTTCAAATGCTTTTCGAAAGATTGATGAGCAGCTGACTAGCTCCCATATATATGATTATGGAGTATCCCCAGGGTATCTACTAAAATAGATTCCGCGAGGATAGATAGTTCCTTGGGATCCACGCCTTGATGTTGCAGGAAGTCTTGGGTCTCTTTCGGATTAATTCCTCTCGCTCCAAACCAAAGGCCTTCAACAATATATTTCCTTCGCCCGAATTTCTCTTGGAATTTTTCTTCGTAAAATTCAAGACATTTGGTGTAAATTCCTCCTTTTTCTGCGTTGATTCCTTCCGCTTGCTGTGGATCGTTCGTCTCGTATCTCACGGTAGGGTCGATAACGTACGCTTCTCTCGATTTTTCCATGAACGCAATTATGTCGGCATGTCTCGGACATCCTTCATCGTCGACGCCATAAACTTCTTCAAGGCACATAAATTCTTTTTCTTGGAGAAGTGAAATAATTTTATGCTTGACATTATGATGTCTCCGTGTGACCAGGAGCATATTCATTGGACATTTCCCAAACACGTGTGCTGGAGTTTCGGTCTCTCTACCAACGTTTGATGTTCCTGAAACACCGGGTACACCTCTCAATGGCGCGTAATTAGTGTTCAATTTCAGAGCATTCGTCCATTCGGAACAAGATAAAACATAGGATATTTTCTCCTTATAAAATAAAACTGATAAATTTTAAAATAAACTTACTTTTATGTAAAGATGTAGTTGTATCAATTATTACGAACGAACAGACATTTTTATATTTTTCTTTCCAGGTGGTAAATACAAATTGGTAAATAAATTTATTTTTAATTGCCTTATTAAAATATAATTTAATGATTTTTGGCAGAAAATATGCAGAAGGTAAGTGAATAAAATAAAAAGTACGACACGCAGGAACTGAAGCGGTTCCATTCATATCCCTAGTGCCGTTACTAAAGTCTGAAAAAAGTCCGACTCACAGGAACTGCATCATCTTAGCGCGGTTCCGTTCTTATCCCTAGTCTAATTTAGAAAGATTAAAATATAAACAGTTATTATTTCATGGCTTTCCCTGGCCAGCCCCCAGAATCCACTTTTAGATATACTTATTTCACACGGATCAATGCATTGAAAAACATCAAAAATGTTCACATTTTCTTGTGTTGTTCTGCTATAGTACTAATTCTACTAATAAATGCAGTTTAAAACAACAACAACAAAAAAAGAAACCAACAGCATAAAGGCAGTTGAAAATATTCAAAAGGCGTCTTCTAATCTATCTTTCGGAAAGCTATATTTCTAACAATACATTTTTTTTTTCTTATTTTATTTATTCTGTGTCATTGTCAAATACATTCTCCTACTATAAGCAATTAAAAAATAACAAGAAATAAAAACAGACAAAAAGATCCTTTCGAATAAACGAAATCAATTAGGTACTTCAATGTTTTAAGTACTTATTTCTTCGATTGACATCGCCAAGGCAAAACTTTCTTCGGAATCTTTTTTGTAGAGCATTTAGTAAGCATTCGAGATATGAAGGGAAATATACAAAGTTCCCAAAACGTTTCTTGTCATATAATAAAAATTTTTATTCTAACCCTTCCTTATATGCAAACGAACCCTAAATTTCAACATATTAGTTTTGATGAAATTTGAACATGCAGAAAATGTTTCATCTGAATCCCATGATTCTAACTACCCAAACCAAAAACTTTATTGAACAACTATTTTTCCAATTTTCTTGAAAACTGTTCAAGCTATCGCCTTAAAAATGGTTTCATTCGTTTTTCTAGGCCAAGAAACCTATAAAAGTCCGTCAAGCAGGAGCTGCGTAACTAAGCACTTTCCTCAGAATTGGGTAATGTCGAGTGCATTCCTGAACAATTTGCTTAAAATAACCTATATAGATAAATAAAATAAAAACATAAATAACACCTGTTTCAATTCAATTGAAACATAGTACAAAGTAAATCCCCCCCTTCCGATAGACGGATTTAGTTCATTTTTACAACACTCCTTCCTTATTAGATAACCAGGACATATACCGCGTTTCGTTACAATACAGCAGATATTACGACCGGTATGAGCAAATTAGTAATTTGGGTCCGGAGTAAACCCCCCCCCCCCCTCCTAATAAACCGATTTAGTTTATTTTTACAACATATTTTTCTCTTTAGTTGACCAGAACGAATACCGAGTTTCGTTGAAATATAAGAAAAATTACGACTGGTATTGGCAAATAACTACTTTGGCTCCGGAGTAAACCCCCCCCCCCCCCTCCGGATGGACTGATTTTGTTGGTTAACGAACTCTTTCAATCGTTTGATTGGGGAATACTACATACCAAGTTTCGTGGGGAAGAAACAAAAACTCTGGCCGGTATCGTGTTAATGGACACATATATAACTATATATGCATATATATATATATATATATATATATATATATATATATATATATATATATATTTTAACTGAGGTCATTCTCGGTGTCTACTAGGTAGGATCGATAAAGATTCGAAGAAATTTTTCAAAAATTCCGTCATGAGTGCAACCTCAATAGCTACTTTCCTTCGGAGGAAAGTGCTAAAACGAGTACTTGGAAGCATATGAAATAAGCGCAACGGATTTTTTAATACCCGACCGATAAGCGAACGATTTTTGAACCAAATTTGATCAAAAGTGGACCATTATTCCATTATTCACTGAGCTAGAGCGCGAACATATATATATGAGCTCAACTCTAAAAGCGGGGCTCCACCTCGTTGTATGCTTGAATACAAGTATTCATTGTCTTAGCAATGTTTCGTAAATCACTTTCAGCTCCACATTCTAAAATTAATAGCGAAATTATGTCCTCCAAGACATCAATCGAATTCTTCACCACTTTCCCCAGACTTGCTCCAATAGTTGTTGCAGAAACTGAACTATTTCTCATCGCCGAAATAGAGCGGAATGAAGTATGGCTCCTCCCTGGGAAATGGAACACATTGGACGAATGTTATGAGTTAAGTGGCCACCCAGGTGGGCATTCAACACCCATTAGCCAGCCTCAATGCTTCAATTGGTGCTCCGCCAAAATAAGCACTTTTCACTCTCCACTGCCAATTTATGAACCACGAAAAATGTCATTAGCAAGTTTTTCTCCCCACTTAAACGTGCTGTTAGATTCGTGTCGTAAGAGTGCTGTTATGTCCTGTTTATTTTGTTAGTATTGAGACGTAATGTTTGCGTCACACGTGAAAAAAATTAGGATCCACAACTGCTTATTTATTTGCTCAGAGTTTCGAAAATTTGAGTTCATTACATAAATAGTAAAAAAAGAAATAAAATAAAAAAAACTGTTAAATTTCTAGCCACTATGACAGCGGGTTGTGTTACAAATATCCAACCGTCAGACATTGTAACTCATCTATATATATAAAAATCACGTGTCCGTCTGTTTTTCTGTTTGTTTGTTCCTTATACAAATCCACACCGTTTGACCGATTTTGACCAAACTTGGACTAATGGTAGGTCTTGATACGAGAAATCTCGTAGGCTAGGTCAAAAAAAAATCTACCAGCTGTCTGTCTGTCTGTATGTTTGTCCCTTATACAAATCCACACCTTTCGTCCGATTTTGACTAAATTCGGTACACATGTAGATCTTAATCTGGGGAGTGTCGTAGGCTAAGTCAAAAACGTCTACCAGCTGTCTGTCTGTATGTTTGTCCCTTATACAAATCCACACCGTTTGACCGATTTTGACCAAACTTGGACTAATGGTAGGTCTTGATACGAGAAATCTCCTAGGCTAGGTCAAAAAAAATCTACCAGCTGTCTGTCTGTATGTTTGTCCCTTATACAAATCCACACCTTTCGTCCGATTTTGACTAAATTCGGTACACATGTAGATCTTAATCTGAGGAGTGTCGTAGGCTAAGTCAAAAACGTCTACCAGCTGTCTGTCTGTATGTTTGTCCCTTATACAAATCCACACCGTTTGACCAATTTTGATCAATCTTGGCACAGAGGTAGGTGTTGATCCGGGTAGTGTCGTAGGCTAAGTCAAGAACGTCTACCCACCTGTCTGTCTGTATGTTTGTTCCTTATACACCACAGTCCACTCCGTTTGACTATATTTGACCAAACTTGGCACACATGTAGGTCTAGATCAGGGGAGTGTCATAGTCTAGGTTAACATCATCTAGGACTTACAGTTCCGAGGTCACGTGTTCGACACTGAACCCGAAGAGTTGCAGATTTATGTTATTAGATTTTAATATTACATATTTAGTTTCTAATTTATAGGTGCTAGGTGTAGCATGGCACACCGGGTAACAGCTAGTCTAATATATTTATTAGAAAAATATCCTCTTAAAGTGGCAAAATTAAAGGCTGCAAAATATAGATAATTTATTGAGGGAGATAGAAACCACTACCTCGGCATGGATAACCTCGACTTAAGACACTAGGCGAGATGAGATGGTTCTATCGAGAATGATAAATTAACACACTAAAGCCTCTGGGCCATTCCATGTCAAATCAACACACTTTCTGACCTCACCCTTTCCGATATTAATGGACATTGGTACACCCAAAGTAGGTGTTGGGACAAATAACAATAGCAAATTTCAAATTTTTATCTTTAACGGTTTTCTAAATACGGCCACGAAAAGTTTTCAAAAAGCGGCCAAAAATCTCGCTTTTTCAAAACATTTAAATATACATAACTCCTCTCCAGTTTACGTTACAAACATGAGGAATGTGTCAATTTTTAGCTCTTTATATGCCCTTTCAAACGACATGCAACACATGATAGGTTATGGGAACATAATTTTTTTCAAAATCAAAAATTACATGTTTATAATGTTTGACGTATCGTGGAATGGGAGTTTGCAAATGGTGAAAACGTGAAAAGAAGAGCTTCTTATAGACGGAAAAATTCAATTCCGCATGCGCGAAATTTGTAGGGAAATGTACCCGACGTTTTCACCATTAGCAAACTCCCATTCCACGATACGTCAAACATTATAAACATGTTAGGCTAGGTAAGGCTTTGAGAGGTCAGACAAAGGAAATAGTGCCTAATATTTATCAATACTAAGCCAAACCTAAGGCTAAAAATATTTTAAACCTCCTAGTGATAAGGTTATAACAGAGAGAATTTGTACCGCCAATTTCTTGCACGGGGAATATAGGCCACACCCTTATCCCTCCAACTAAACCATCTATTTGAACAGGCTATAGCATAAATTGTTTTTAGCCTTAGCATTGGCTAAGTATTGATAAATATTAAACACTATCTCCCTTGCCTGATCTTTCAAAGCCTTCCCTGGTCATAAACGAGACATAATCAGTTTTTATTGAGTCTAAAGTAGTGTGTTGCTTATTTTAATGAAAATACAAATGGCGGAACCGTCGGCAATGTTTCCCTGGGAATTTCGCGCATGCGGGATTAGAACTATTCCATCTAACTGAACGGGCTATAACAACGGGCTATCTCACCTATACAAAATCAAAGGAGAAGATAGCCTGAATGTACAGTATTGGTGGAGATTTTACCATTAAACTACATTGTACAGCTTTGGAGGGCCTTCAAATACAAATGGCCATTCACGATGCTCTTTGTGAGGCAACCATTAATTTTTTTTTTTTTTTTTTTATTTTTTTTTTACGGCGCATCTACTTCTTGGTCATTAGCGCCGACATCCAGGGTGCAGCGAGGAATTTTCCCAGCGAGCCTTGAGATGAGAAAATCCCTGCCGGAGGTGGGAATCGAACCCACCATCTCCCGCTTATGAATCCAGCGCGCTAGCCACTAGACTACGGGAGACCCCCGGAACCATTAATTGTTTCAGAAAGCATTGAAATTAATTGTTTCAGAAAGCATTGAAATTAATTGTTTCAGAAAGCATTGAAATTAATTGTTTCAGAAAGCATTGAAATTAATTGTTTCAGAAAGCATTGAAATTAATTGTTTCAGAAAGCATTGAAATTAATTGTTTCAGAAAGCATTGAAATTAATTGTTTCAGAAAGCATTGAAATTAATTGTTTCAGAAAGCATTGAAATTAATTGTTTCAGAAAGCATTGAAATTAATTGTTTCAGAAAGCATTGAAATTAATTGTTTCAGAAAGCATTGAAATTAATTGTTTCAGAAAGCATTGAAATTAATTGTTTCAGAAAGCATTGAAATTAATTGTTTCAGAAAGCATTGAAATTAATTGTTTCAGAAAGCATTGAAATTAATTGTTTCAGAAAGCATTGAAATTAATTGTTTCAGAAAGCATTGAAATTAATTGTTTCAGAAAGCATTGAAATTAATTGTTTCAGAAAGCATTGAGATTTCTCAGAGCTAAAAGATACGATTACAAAGATATCAATGAAAAAATAAGAATTAAAAAATAAAACTAAGGATAGAAAATACACGGATACGTATGCAATATTTTAGTATTTTTTTTTTATTTTTTTTTTTGGAGATGAAAAAAATTCATGAAAATTGCATATTTTGAAGAGAAATATAAGGTTCACAAGTGGGAATAGGGAAAAAAAATCATGAAAATTGCATATTTTGAAGAGAAATATAAGGTTCACAAGTGGGAATAGGACTTATGTTTGGAGCTCGCGGCACAATCACGGAGTTTTTCCAAAAATTTGCCACAAAATTCCAAATCAAACAAGAAGTCCTACTGCGAATCAGCAGAACTATCCTGAAGGACTCAATTCAGATGGTGAATTATCACCTTTACGGATGAGAAGATGGATATGAAAAAGTCCGTCACGCTGGAGCTGCATAACTACGCACTTTCCTCAGAATTTTTGTAGTGTAGACTACATTACTGAATAATTTGCTGTAAATAACCTATATAAATAAAATAAAAACGTGAACAGTTCTGCTCATTTACATTTCTTATGAGAACCCCCTAGTGGTAGACAGCGCTCCTCGCGACGGCATTGGGAACCTACGTCTGGCGGGCTAATTCCAATGAAACAGAGTTTAAATTAAACCCTCCTTTCCAATAGACCGATTTACTTCATTTTTACAACACTTCTTTCTCATGAGATACCCACGACGTATATCGCGTTTTGTTACAATACAGCAGAAATTACGACCGGTATGAGTATATTAGTACTTTAGGTCCGGAGTAACCCCCCCCCCCCCTCCAAATAACCCGATTTAGTTTATTTTTACAACGCATTTTTCTCTCTTGATTACGACCACGAATATCGAGTTTCGTTGAAATGTAACAAAAATTACGACTGGTAGTGGCAAATTGGTAATGTGGGTCCGGAGTAAACCCCCTCCCCCCCTCTTAATGAGCCGATTTAGTTTATTTTTACAACGTATTTCTCTCTTTAGATCAACATAACGAATACCGAGTTTCGTTGAAATATAAAAAAAACTACGTCTGGCATGGTCAAATTAGTTTTTTTTGGTCCGGGGTAAACCACCCCCCCTCCCGGTGGACCGATTTTGGTGGTTAACGAACTCGTTCAATCGTTTGCTAATTGAACACTATATGCTAATATACCACGTGCTATATGCTAATATACCACGTTTCGTGAAGAAAAAACAAAAACTCTGGCCGCTATCGTGTTAACAGACATATATATATATATATATATATATATATATATACACCTCAATATTTATACAACCTCTATAGCTACTTTCCTTCGGAGGAAAGTGCTAAAACGAAAAATGATCTTTAAATGTTGTAAATAAAATAAACAGACTACTGAGGCGGTAACGACTAAGGAATGCATTCTTCCTCAACCAATAATAAAAAATTAATAATAAATATTTTTTTTTTTTTTTAATCATTGCCTATTATTGGTTTTAGGAGAATGCTGTGGCTCAAAGTGGTCAGCTACCTTTCAGAATGGTCTCTCTCTATATATTACTTTCAGTTGTTTTAAATGTACATTTAAGTTTTTTAGATCTATGATTATATACGAGTAGATCTTTTATATTTCTTGCATCCAACAAATGTATGGGAAAAATTGCTTAGATGTGGACTCGTAAAACCAAAAAACAATGAGGCGGAAATATTGTTTATGATTCACAAACGAATGAACAGAGATGGTCTGCTTCGTCTACCTGCGGGACTATTATTTGAATGGTTTGTGTTCGTCCATTAAACGATCTATTTCAATAGTTAGGTATAAACGTGACAACACCCCAAAAAAATTCATTCTTATAAGCTATTTGTTAGAAGGCGTGAGGATGAAAAAAAATAGCTAAATATTATTGAACTGGTGTTACCTAATATTGTCAATGATTTATAATTCTTTTGTGATAAGGAAAATTCAAGACAAGCTTTAGCCCGTTCAGTTAGATGGAATAGTTATAATCCCGCATGCGCGAAATTCCCAGGGAAATATTCCCGACGGTTCCACCATTTGTATTTCCATTAAAATGAGCAACACACTACTTTAAACTCAATAAAAACTGATTATGTCTCGTTTATGACCAGGGAAATATTCCCGACGGTTCCGCCATTTGAATTTCCATTAAAATGAGCAACACACTACTTTAAACTCAATAAAAACTGATTATGTCTCGTTTATGACCAGGGAAATATTCCCGACGGTTCTGCCATTTGTATTTCCATTAAAATGAGCAACACACTACTTTAAACTCAATAAAAACTGATTATGTCTCGTTTATGACCAGGGAAATATTCCCGACGGTTCCGCCATTTGTATTTCCATTAAAATGAGCAACACACTACTTTAAACTCAATAAAAACTGATTATGTCTCGTTTATGACCAGGGAAATATTCCCGACGGTTCCGCCATTTGTATTTCCATTAAAACGAGCAACACACTACATTAAACTCAATAAAAACTGATTATGTCTCGTTTATGACCAGGGAAATATTCCCGACGGTTCGGTCATTTGTATTTCCATTAAAATGAGCAACACACTACTTTAAACTCAATAAAAACTGATTATGTCTCGTTTATGACCAGGGAAATATTCCCGACGGTTCCGCCATTTGTATTTCCATTAAAATGAGCAACACACTACTTTAAACTCAATAAAAACTGATTATGTTTCGTTTACGACCAGGGAAATATTCCCGACGGTTCCGCCATTTGTATTTCCATTAAAATGAGCAACACACTACTTTAAACTCAATAAAAACTGATTATGTTTCGTTTATGACCAGGGAAATATTCCCGACGGTTCGGCCATTTGTATTTCCATTAAAATGAGCAACACACTACTTTAAACTCAATAAAAACTGATTATGTCTCGTTTATGACCAGGGAAATATTCCCGACGGTTCTGCCATTTGTATTTCCATTAAAATGAGCAACACACTACATTAAACTCAATAAAAACTGATTATGTCTCGTTTATGACCAGGGAAATATTCCCGACGGTTCGGTCATTTGTATTTCCATTAAAATGAGCAACACACTACTTTAAACTCAATAAAAACTGATTATGTCTCGTTTATGACCAGGGAAATATTCCCGACGGTTCCGCCATTTGTATTTCCATTAAAATGAGCAACACACTACTTTAAACTCAATAAAAACTGATTATGTCTCGTTTATGACCAGGTAAATATTCCCGACGGTTCGGCCATTTGTATTTCCATTAAAATGAGCAACACACTACTTTAAACTCAATAAAAACTGATTATGTCTCGTTTATGACCAGGGAAATATTCCCGACGGTTCCGCCATTTGTATTTCCATTAAAATGAGCAACACACTACTTTAAACTCAATAAAAACTGATCATGTCTCGTTTACGACCAGGGAAATATTCCCGACGGTTCGGCCATTTGTATTTCCATTAAAATGAGCAACACACTACTTTAAACTCAATAAAAACTGATCATGTCTCGTTTATGACCAGGGAAATATTCCCGACGGTTCCGCCATTTGTATTTCCATTAAAATGAGCAACACACTACTTTAAACTCAATAAAAACTGATCATGTCTCGTTTATGACCAGGGAAATATTCCCGACGGTTCCGCCATTTGTATTTCCATTAAAATGAGCAACACACTACTTTAAACTCTATAAAAACTGATTATGTTTCGTTTACGACCAGGGAAATATTCCCGACGGTTCCGCCATTTGTATTTCCATTAAAATGAGCAACACACTACTTTAAACTCAATAAAAACTGATTATGTTTCGTTTATGACCAGGGAAATATTCCCGACGGTTCTGCCATTTGTATTTCCATTAAAATGAGCAACACACTACATTAAACTCAATAAAAACTGATTATGTCTCGTTTATGACCAGGGAAATATTCCCGACGGTTCGGTCATTTGTATTTCCATTAAAATGAGCAACACACTACTTTAAACTCAATAAAAACTGATCATGTCTCGTTTATGACCAGGGAAATATTCCCGACGGTTCCGCCATTTGTATTTCCATTAAAATGAGCAACACACTACTTTAAACTCTATAAAAACTGATGATGTTTCGTTTATGACCAGGGAAATATTCCCGACGGTTCCGCCATTTGTATTTCCATTAAAATGAGCAACACACTACTTTAAACTCAATAAAAACTGATTATGTTTCGTTTATGACCAGGGAAATATTCCCGACGGTTCTGCCATTTGTATTTCCATTAAAATGAGCAACACACTACATTAAACTCAATAAAAACTGATCATGTCTCGTTTATGACCAGGGAAATATTCCCGACGGTTCCGCCATTTTTATTTCCATCAAAATGAGCAACACACTACTTTAAACTCAATAAAAACTGATTATGTCTCGTTTATAACCAGGGAAAGCTTTGAAAGATCAGGCAAGGGAGATAGTGTTTAATATTTATTAATACTTAGCCAAAGCTAAAGCTAAAAACAATTTATGCTATAGCCTGTTCAAATAGATGGTTTAGTTGGAGGGATAAGGGCGTGGCCTATGTTCCCTGTGCAAGAAATTGGCGGTAAGAATTTTCTCTGTTATAACCTTATCACTAGGAGGTTTAAAACGTTTTTAGTCTTAGCTTTGGCTAAGTATTGATAAATATTAGACAATATTTCCTTTGTCTGAACTCTCAAAGCCTTCCCTAGTCTTAGGGTGCGTTTACATCTGATAGTTATTGCAGGATATTTATGTCAGACCGAAATTGCTACTAAAGTAAGGGTGCGTTTACATCTGACACTTCTCGCAGGAAATATATGTCAGGTGTCGGATAGATATTCTCTTGAAGGTTTACAGAAATAGCTAGACATTTATGTCATGGATATGTATAGGACAGTTCTGGATTTGTTCTAATTTGCGATAAATTCACCAAAAGCACAAATAATCAGTGTTTACATCTGTTGGTATAGAAGTGTCGACAATACACCAAGTAGCCAAGATATTTATCTCTGAAATTAAATTCTTCTCGTAAAAATCTGTGTTTACACCTGGTGGTATAGAAGTGTCGACACTTATAGTTCGTGATAGAAATATATATCTCAGACATAAATTGCTCATGGTTTACACTATTCGCAATTTCTGTCTGGTATAAATTTCCTGCAATAACTAGCAAGTGTAAACCCACCCTAACCTGCAAACAATTTATGTTTGAGATATATATTTCTATTAGGGGTAATAAGGGTGCGCTTACATCTGATACTTTTCGATGGAAATCTAGTTTCATCCCCTGGAGTATTGTCATTAACTTGCGATACACCCTCTATATGTACACTGGGCAAAAAAAGTCTGGAAACACCTGCCGAAGTTTGACACTTATGACCCTCCTGTCTAAAATAGGATATTTCCTATAATGAAACTACAGAAGAAACATGAACCATTTATTATAACAAAATATAATATTGATTCAGGGCATTATTAGTCATTAGGAAACGAAATGAACAAAAACACATGCAAAAAAAGTCTGGAAACAGTACTTACTTACGTATTATAAGAATGTGTTTTCTCGCGATTAGAAGCTTGTGGGACCTTTTTCATGTCTAGTAACTTCATAAAAATGCTATTTCATGGATCCTACCAGATTGTGCTTAGCTTATGTTCCTTATGTCTCCTATTCTTCCAGTAATGCTGTTTTTTGTATTCTTTGTTTGTACCCGTTTGTTCCGTACTCGTCTGCTAATTTCATCCCATAAATGTCCCATGGGATTAAGGTCTGGGGAGGTGTCTTTAGTAGCTGGGATGCATCACATAACAGCCATTCCTTTGTTTTCATAGCAGTGTGCTTTGAGTCATTTTCATGGTGTTTCCAGACTTTTTTTTTTTAACCAGGTGTATATGTTTTTTATTTTAATGTTGTCTATTACTTTTTTTGATATGCTGATTTATGATATATTATTATCAAATAAAAGTTCAAAGTCTGCTTAGTAATATAAGAATAGTTTCAGTATGGAATCTAAAATATTTTAAACAAGAGGAGCATAAGTCCAAAATATTGGTAAGCGTTTCCAGTTTTTTTTTGGTTTTTTTTTTTGCCCAGTGTATATAAATTTTATCGGGGTTTATTTTCTGAATCTAGTAGGCACACTCAATGGAGAATACTTATTTCAAGAGTACAACCTCAGTAGCTAAATTCCTTCGGACTGTGCTATAAACCAAAACGCTAACCTTCCGAGACTCTCTTTCCTAATTTGTGGTACAAGAAAAATATCTCAAAACCGCACTTTCTCACATCCTCAAAACAAATGAGCTCTTTGGACGAATTTCGGATAACCGAAAGTACATCGAACGTGTGAGCCTGCGCACGTGATATGTTAGAAGATCGTGTCCGATGTGTGTTAGCGCTCGCACGGTGAATACCAACTAACTGAGTTTCTATAGTTAGGAATTCCGTGTGGTGTTCTCATTCGACTTAGTATGTACAAGATAATGTACACATCACCTAAGCAAACATTAGGTTTGTATAATGATGGGCACGAGTCCGATGGCACCTGCATCGCCTTCTTTATGTAGATCTCGTTTCCTAAACGGAATTGTAAATCTTTTAATTTAATAGAAAAAAAAAAAAAAGTTTTATCTATAGGCAGAAGCAACCTAACTTCAATCGAATTTTATCTAACTAGATAATTTTCGGCCTCCAACAATTTCAAACCACTGATTCGAATACCTTGAACATACAATGCCCAAGGTTTGAGCATAAAACATGCTTTAGAGATGACTAAACTGAAAAAAAGTTACAAAAAAATGTTACAAAAAATTGTTACAAAAAACTGTTGAGAAAAGGTGTAACGAAAAAGAAGACTATATGTTATACAGTACATTACACAGGTTTGTCGGATGGAGGTAAAGCATATTCATGGAAATATGTTTCCTCTCCCTTGGAAATATGTTTCAAATAAAAATATTTTTTTTTTTTTTTTTTTTTGTATTTTTGTAGTTATTATAGAACGAAAGAGACTTGTAAGAGGAAAAAATACCTAATTATTTTAATCACATATTTTTTCTTTAAATACCTTTTCAAATTTCTCATATTTCTGACCTTTTACTCAAAAAATGTAATTCTAAAATTTTTACTTAAATTAATTTTTGATTTTTTTCTTCTTTTCAAGGAATAAATTAGTAATTTTGGAAAACCTACACAGGAGTAATATTTTGTGAATTAATGTTTTCAAAACACGTTGATAAATTTATCCGATGTGGTGGCCTTTTAAATTAAAATACTAATATTTCATTTATATATATATATATATATATATATATATTTTCGATAAACAATAAAAAATATTGGAAATTTTATAACGACTACTCTTATTACTCGTGATTTTATATATATATATATATATAATCACGAGTAATAAGAGTAGTAGTTATAAAATTTCCAATATTTTTTATTGTCGTTTTGTAATAATCTCGAAAATCATGATCAAGAAATCAAAAATATTTTTTGTAGTTCATTTTACTTCTTATTAAAGTGTAATAAAAAATTACACGCACACATACACACACACACACACACACATATATATATATATATATATATATATATATGTACACACATATTCATATATGAATCTTGAGATGACATGTACATAAAAAATTAAGGTAATTATGATTAGGCATTATAAATAGCACACCCATTTATTTAAAAAAAAAATAGTTTAGGTAAAAAAACAATCATTTACATATGTAATTCCTTTGGAAAGATGCCTACCTATGACAATCCACGTCAGATGAATACTTCCTTCTCAACTTGCAGAACAGGTTATGAACTAAATTTCCAGATGAAAGTTGTGATAGAAAAAAAAATTCCGCCTGCATAAAATGAGTTACAATGTAATGAAAATTGCCAAGTCTATGCAGAAATTTGCAATTCCAAACTGGGCATCATGCATACTTAGTTGCATAAATCAACAGTTAGAAACATGGCTAAAATTACAGAGAAAAATGAAGGCACTTTAAAATCAAGAAGCAATGAGTATAATCAGTAGAAACATTTTCCCTATGCAAATTAAGACTCTATAATACATCCCTTTTGATAAGATAAACTCCGAAGTAATTTCATGACTTGAAACAGATTTTCAATATATATGTATGATACACCCTAAAAACCCGTCACGCAGGGACTCCATTAATGAACACATTTCTCAGAAACGTTGTGGTGTAAGCTGCATTCCTGAATAATTTTGCTGAAATAGCCTATTTAAAAAAATAACGAAAAAAACTAAACTACTTAACTATTACTTTTTATTTAATTTTGTTCCGGAGTAATCCCGGAAATTCTAATGTAACAGTTTTTTTTTCTTTTATCACATGTAACTACTTGGTTGAGTATCATCTCTGCCACGTCCAGTTAGTAAGGCAGTAACAAAAAACTTATATGATAAAACTGTATAAAATATATTATTGCAAGGTTACTGCAAAGGTGGAAACTAATAATTATATATATATATTATTTATTCTTATAGATGACCCAAAATATCAAAATTCTTTTTTATCCTAGGAGGCATGGGGTTATTAAAGCAGTCTTCCTTTATTACACCACTTTATTTATTGGGCCCGACATGTTTCGTGCATCTTTTCTTCGCACCTCTTCAGGGGCACTTCTTGCAAGGAAGTCCTCCCGTTACCAAGTACTCCCTCTGGAGTCCGGCTTAATACTCCGCCGGACTCCAGAGGGAGTAATTGGTAACGGGAGGACTTCCTTGCAAGAAGTGCCCCTGAAGAAGTGCGAAGAAAAGATGCACGAAACATGTCGGGCCCAATAAATAAAGTGGTGTAATAAAGGAAGACTGCTTTAATGACCCCAAGCCTCTAAGCTAGAGAAGTTCAGATACCTAAATTAACCAATTTTTATCTTCTAGTGTCTTCGTTCTTGGGTTGGATTCGGCCTCCCTGACCGTCCCTAGGTCAACCCTGACTTTAATCTATTTATTAATGGGTACCTACCCGCAAAGGACAAAATCAGGCGGTCGGAGCATAGTCCTTACCTCACTATAGCACCATATGGTCATAAATCAGGTGCCTCTGTAGTATCTGCCTCACTGGGCCCTCGGAGCATGTTACGAGACTGATTACATATATATATATATATATATATATATATATATATATATATATATATATATATATATATATATTATCATAATAGAATACTGGCCAGTTCTGTCAATTTCTCATAAAAGTAAGAATTGCATCTTTCTTAGATCAAGTAAGTAAATCATTTTTTGTTTGAAAAAAAATTAAAAAGTAAGTAAAAAATGTTCGCTTATATGTGTCTAGTCAACATAAGGCTTCTTTAATTCTTTTAAAATAATCCTTTATCAGTAAAAGATAATTTTAACTAATTTTTTTTTAAGCATAAATATGCTTTAGCGATGACTAAACTGAAAAAAACCGTCACAAAGAAGTGTTCACCTGCGTTCGCGCATGCGCCGTGGCCATGTACGAAAACGCTAACCTTCACTCATGCGCGGTGGCCATGTACTAACATAAATATGCTTTAGCGATGACTAAACTGAGAAACGTTACTAAAAAACGTAACATAAAAAACCTACAAAAAGGGTCACAAAAAAGTGTCCGCTGGCGTTCACGCATGCACGGTGGCCATGTACGAAACCGTGGCGTTCGCGCATGGGCGGTGGCCTTTACGAAACCATGGCGTTCGCGCATGTGCGGTGGCCATGTACGAAACCGTGGCGTTCTTAGTGGCCATGTACGAAACAGCTGGCGGGCGCATGCGCGGTAGCCATGTGCGAACATAAATATGCTTTAGTGATGACTGAAATAAAAAAAAAAAAACTACAAAACAATAGCCACGTACGAAACAGAAGACTGAGTGTTATAGAGTAGGTACATTACTTAGGTTTGTCGTGTGGACCTGAAACATATTTATGTTCCTGAATTTGCGCAGAAGGCTCTAATTTTCTTCCTTTTTTTTTTTTACACGCTTAGCTGTATAGCTGATACTAATTGATAACATGAATTTCGAAGAATCACATTATTTTAGATCAGCTGTTCGACGACAAATTGAAAGGTCCTTAAAGCGAAAGGTTCACTTTCGTACAATTAGCCTGTCTAACTTGTTTCTGGAAATAATTCAGCTCTTGATGAGACACTTTAAAGAAATGAAAATCCTTATAACTACCATTTTCCCGCAATTTATGTTGTTTATTGCGGGCGATTAAAGCTATTACGCAAGGGCTGGCTTGTTTATATGTAGACCTAACAAGGAAAACAAGTCCGTCTCGGTGAAGCTGCGTTACATTAACACATTCCTTAAAAAATCAAAAACTATTTTAATATTTTTCTATTTACTGGGAATATATTATTGTGGCAACCGCAAGATGTCGTCTGTCAAATAATCAATGTTTTCAGGAGTGACAAACAACTGTTCCAACATGTCATTTTGCTTCCAATTAGTAATTTCTTAAATGCGAAAAAAATATTTTTGTTACAATAGAATGATACTGCCGTAAATTGTGTCTTCAAAATGCCTTTAACGATTTATATTTACATACGCCCTTTTTTATAAATTTTTGTTTTTCAAATTTCATTGACATACATTGCAATAAAAAAAAATGATTTTTTTGACATACGACATATTGCGGTTTCCACGACGATATGTATTTTTTGGTCTCGAGTGAGGACTCGCGCTGTTTTCCATGCTAGACAGTACATTTTTAACTACGTTTTCCATCCTTGTCTTGATACGCCACTTATTCCGTTAACTTACATAATGTTTCATTAACAAGTAATATAAAACATAAAATTTAAAAAAAAAATAATAGAAAAGTAATACATTCAGCTGGGTTGATAAAATGTTCAAAGGTCCAATTATTTAAATAAATTAATAAAATTTATTAAACA
Source organism: Gonocerus acuteangulatus (assembly GCA_946811695.1). Taxonomy (NCBI): domain Eukaryota; kingdom Metazoa; phylum Arthropoda; class Insecta; order Hemiptera; family Coreidae; genus Gonocerus; species Gonocerus acuteangulatus. The sequence goes on from OX328131.1 coordinate 68,661,240, forward strand.
ACTAGCTGTTACCCGGCGTGCCATGCTACACCTACTTTCTGCATATAGAAAAGCCTAAATACATTAGAAACCAAATAAGTATTATTAAAATCAAATAACACGAATCTGTAACTGTTTCGAGCCCGTGACCTCCCAACTGGGAGTCCACATGTATGCCAAGTTTGGTAAAAATTGGTCTAACAGTGTGGAATTTTATTTAAAAAAAAAAAAAAAAGCACATACAGACAGCAGCTGGCCTGTGACACTCCCCTGATCAAGACCAACCTGTGTGCCCAGTTTGATCAAAATCTGTCAAACGGTGTGGGTTTGTATAAAGAACAAACATACAGACAGACAGATGGTAGCCGTTTTGACCTAGCCTATGGCGATCGCCGTATCAAGACCTACCATTATTCCAAGTTTGGTCAAAATCGGACGAACGGTGTGGATTTGTATAAGGGACAAACATACAGACAGACAGCTGGTAGACGTTTTCGACTTAGCCTACGACACTCCTCAGATTAAGATCCACGTGTGTACCGAGTTTAGTCAAAATCGGTCAAACGGTGTGGATTTGTATAAGGGACAAACATACAGACAGACAGCTGGTAGACGTTTTTGACTTAGCCTACGACATCCCCAGATTAAGATCCACATGTGTACCGAGTTTAGTCAAAATCGGACGAACGGTGTGGATTTGTATAAGGGACAAACATACAGACAGACAGCTGGTAGATTTTTTTGACCTAGCCTAGGAGATTTCTCGTATCAAGACCTACCATTATTCCAATTTTTTTTTTTTTTTTTTTTTTTTTTTTTTTTTTTTTTTTTTTTTACGGCACATCTACATCTAGGTCATTAGCGCCGACATCCAGGGTGTAGCGAGGAATTTCACCAGCGAGCCGTGGGATGATAAAATTCCTGCCGGAGGTTGGGAATCGAACCCACCATCTCCCGCTTATGAATCCAAGGCGCTAGCCATTAGACCACGGGAGACCCCGGTTCCTGTTCATATCCCTATTCTCATTTGAAAAGCATAGAATAGAAACAGATAATATTTTCCTCGGCCTTTGTTCAAAGGGTTTTATGGCTGGCTATACCTGGGGTCAGGTCCGCAAAACCCTAGAATCCTCTTCTACCGATACTTCATTTCATACGTTTCAATGAATAGGAAAATATCAAATATTTTCTCACATTCCTGTGTTCTTTTACTATAGTAATAATTCTACAGATAAAATCAATTAAAAAATAAAATAAAAAAACCAACAGCATAAAGGCAATTGAAAATATTCAAAAGACGTCAACGAATCTTTTTCTCTTGGCAAGCTATATTTCTAACAATGAATTGTTTTTCTTATTTTGCCTAATCTGTTTTATTGTAAAATACATTATCCAACTATAAGCAATTAAAAAATAACAAGGAATAAAAACAGACAAAAAGAACAGTTCGAATAAGCAAAATCAATTACTTTAATGTTTTAAGCACTTATTTCTCCGATTGACATCGCCTAATCAAAACTTTCATCAGAACCTTTTTTGTAGAGCATTTAGTAAGCTTTCTAATGGTATTCTTTCGTTTACCAAATTCTTAACCTTTTTCGAGATATTAAGGAAAATATACAAAGTTACCAAAACTTTTTATGTCTGTTAATAAAATATTTTATTCTAACCCTTCCTTAACTCCAAACGTAACCAAAATTTCAACATATTAGTTTTAATGAAAGTAGAACATGCAGAAAATGTTTCAAGTGAATCCCATGATTCTAAGTACCCAAATTAAAAACGGTATTCAAAAACTATTTTTCCAATTTTCTCGAAAACGGTTAAAGCTATCGCCTTGAAAATGGTTTCATTCGTTTTCCTAGCCCAAGAAGCCTATAAAAAGAGTACTTACAAGCTTATGAACTCAAAAACGTAAGCGTTACGATTTTTTCTGCGCGAATTTCGCCCCAAACTCCATCTTCCAGTGGGCGGATTTTGCTGGTTAACGAACTTGACCTTTCATATTGGACGACTGATTTTTGTACCAAATTTCATCAAAATCGGACCATTCGTCTTCGAGCTAGAGAGCGAACAGACAAATATATATATATATATATATATATATATATATATATATATATATATATATAAATATATACATATATATATATATATATATATATATATATACAAATTTGAACCACCGTTATTTTCGGTCTCTAGGGGTTCTGAAACGCGAAATTTTCTTGTCGGCACTTCCGGATTGTTTCATTGTATCAACCTTATAAGCGGGGTTCCTCCCTATGGGAAAGGGAGGAACCGCGCTAAAACAGACAGACACGTGATTTTTATATATATAGATTAGAGAGTTAGTCACCTCTCCGTTTACTAGTCCCGTCCTGTAAGGAGGCGGACATAGGTCTGTTCAGTTGTATTGTCGCATTTGCATATGTTATTAGTAATTAGTTTGAATTTTTGTGCATAACGTTTTGTTTCTGCATTTCCTGATATTACTTCTGTTATTTTAAAATATTTTTATGACAATTTTTATCTGTTAAGTATTGTGGTTCTGTATTTACATATGGGTGTTTCTTTAGGTGTCCAATTGTTTGCATTGATTCGTAATTTAATTGTGTCTCATAGTCTGTAAGTTTACAATAAGATTAAGGCAATGTCTCGTTTTTGGAACAGAATTTGTAAATCGGCTGTCCCCTTTCCTCGTAATCCCGCCAATTGTAGGGACATAATAAGTAATGCCCTATAACTACCTTAGGTTATGTTTTAAAGTTGTTTCTTAAGCGTGGTTGTCTACGTTTGCACTTAGAACTATTTCTTTTCCCCCAGGTGTTCAAACCATTGTAATCTTGTCTTGTTTTGACGATCGAAATTGGAAATTTAATCAAAAACAACAAAAAAATCCGTAACAGGACACCCGGGCAACGAAGGCAGATACGCCACGCTGTATTCCACGCTGGTGAAGTCCCAAGCAAAGCTAGTTAATTAAATAAATACATTTATTTTTATAAATGGAGTATCAGTTCCGTAACAGGACACCCGGGCACAGAAGGCAGATACGCCACGCTGTATTCCACGCTGGTGAAGTCCCAAGCACAGCTAGTTAATTAAATAAATACATTTATTTTTATAAATGGAGTATCAGTTCCGTAACAGGACACCAGGGCACAGAAGGCAGATACGCCACGCTGTTACGCCACGCTGTATTCCACGCTGGTCAAGTCCCGAGCACAGCTAGTTAATTAAATAAATACATTTATTTTTATAAATGGAGTATCAGTTCCGTAACAGGACACCCGGGCACAGAAGGCAGATACGCCACGCTGTATTCCACGCTGGTGAAGTCCCAAGCACAGCTAGTTAATTAAATAAATACATTTATTTTTATAAATGGAGTATCAGTTTCCTGAAAGATTTCTTCAAGAAGATGCCGACATCGATACCAAGGTCGCTGCCTCCCCAAGGTGAAAGTTATCTTCAATTGTCGTTGGAAAACTCGTGACTACCAATAAACCAACAAAATATTTCAACAACTATATAGCCGGTTTCGGCAGAAAACAAAATTTACGCCCACTAAGATCAAATTAATAACGTTTATGTGCTTGAGATAAACTCACGGTCTTAGTGGCTGAATACATACAGTGTGGTCTCGAAGGAAATCGCCATACTTGAGGGGTGTGTACTCCGACTAAAGTGTAGTTGAATGCCACCAAGGAGAAATTTTTACTTGCATTATTGGCTGAATACATACAGTGTGGTCTCGAAGGAAATCGCCATACTTGAGGGGTGTGTACTCCGACTAAAGTGTAGTTGAATGCCACCAAGGAGAAATTTTTACTCCGCAAAAAAAAATCCGCAAGTTATTACATTTCTGTTTTTTCACCAGTATTTGACCGTTCTCCAAACGAATACTATAAAAATGAAAACCCTTTATTTCGTAATAAAGGTTTCTCGGTTTGATCTACATGAGATCTTATAGGAAATTTAATGCAGATTTAGGAAACATCATCAGAAATAAATTTTCCCTATGGTGTGACGACAAATAACGCAAAAATGGTCAAAACTAGCGTTTATGCAAAAAACACGGAAACGCCTATGTCTAGGGAAATAATGCAAGTAAAAATTTCTCCTTGGTGGCATTCAACTACACTTTAGTCGGAGTACACACCCCTCAAGTATGGCGATTTCCTTCGGGACCACCCTGTATATATTAAGGGGTTTGCGATCAAATCCTTGTGCGATCAAAATCGAAGTCAACGTGAATTTATAAATAACAAATGAATATTTTTCAATTCTTTATTTATGGGATGTTAAAGAAATTAAAAAAAAAAAAAATAACTTTCAAGAAAAATAATTGCGGCGCTTTGTCTGACGAACGGAAACCCTCTTTTTTCGCGGGCGATAGTCTGCGGGTGGCAATTTTTAGTCCAGAACGAAAAACTAAAATCTTAGAAAGAAGAAGGTTACAGCTAGTAAAGTACGTAGGATTTTAAAGAAATATTAATTTTTTTCGAAAATGGTAAACAATTATTTATTTTCTATTACAAAATCCGTCGAAAATCGGCCATAAAATCGTTATAGTTCAATGAATCAAAAAACTCCTAGGTACTTTACTAGCAAGTATCATTAGGAAGATTCAGTTAAAATTTGAAGTTGATCGGGCAAAAATTGAAGACGCCAGAGTATCGCCCGATTTGAAAAACATAGTTTTGAGAAAAGGACTTTAAAAGTTTAATGATCTGAAATGTTCATATTTAATTTTTGACATACTTTAAATTTAACCTTTAGAACGGCAAATGCATAGAACAAAAAAAAAAATAAGAAATGTGAGGTACGCACCAATTGACAACAACTTGGTCTAGTTTCAACCCCTTGAGTATTGTCATTTACTGGCGATACGCCCTACACATAAATGTATATATATATACAAAACCTTTCTACAAAATAAAATTTATTCGCAACTGCTTAACTGCCAATCTGTAAACCTACAGGTAAAATGTTTTGTTACCAACCTCATATAAAATATGTCTTCTTTCCGGCAACTGGTGGTCCCGAAAAGAAGGAATTTTGGGTCAAAACCCGCATTTGAGGCCAACCTCATTAAGCTGGTTTCCTAATAAGGGAACAAAAAGGCTAATAAATTAAATTGCTCCTCGAAAATCTACTTTTAAAATGCAGCAAAAAAATTGAAAATTAATACAATGACAATGCAAATGGTCTCACTTGAATAAAAATACATTACAAAAAAAAAAAAAAAAACTGTATCCTAAGGGACTCTAAGAAGTGCCCACCAAATGGTTCAATTCCTTAATTGTCCAATTATATTAAAGAAATAATTTTTTTTCTTAATGGAATACATTTATTAATTGATAATGGAAGCCCCAGAGAGGACTTTCCATCAATTAAAAATCATAATATTGTTATAAAACAAATCTGATTTTAAAATCACCTAATTTCTGTTAATTTTGAGAAACTATAACCGGAGGAGCCGATGAGCAATGTTCGCTAACCGAGATAATATATTTTCGGCGAAATGACCGAGACATATTTTCCTAGCGATTACTGTTTCTGCGCCTATAAGCTTTAATGTACCCTTTCAAGATAATTTGGCTTGAGTATCGAATAAAACCACTGTCTAAGCAATAGCTACATATATCGTCGATACAAAAGCAAACTAACGAATATGAAAATCACCACTTTTCAGAGTGGAAAAGTATTTATTCATAACTTTTTTTTGGACGGTCAAATATTCGGCAGATTTGACCTTTTGATAGTGGAATACTTTCCCTTTAATAGAGTGAAGTCAGATTGAAGAATTTGCCGTAAATAAGTCCAGCAGAAATTATTAAAGATGGACAATGAAAGATGCATTTTTTCATATTCGTTAGTTTGCATTTGTATCGACGATATGTTCGAGAAAAATGAAAAAAAAAAAAATAGAATTGTCTTGGGATTTTGGTATACTTTCAAAAATAACTCGAATTTACTAAGAAAATGGATGTTATGACATTTTTGATAGCGCGATTTTAATCGGAGAAATCGGAGATTTTCTAAGTTTTATTGGCCTAGAAAAAAAAGTGTTTTTTCGGAAGCAGATATATTAGCTAAAATGGATATGAGTATATATTTCTTATTAATTTAATAACCACGTTAAAAAAAAATCGTTATGTATTTTCGATCATGTTAATCAGAAAGGAACGAAGCGACAGTATCAACGTTCTGAAAAAAATCATCCATAAAGTTGCAATATCACAGAGATTCAGTTAAATATTATTTTTTCAAGTATTTTGTCGACAAACTATAAAATATTCTAAAAACTATTTTCATGGTGTTTCTATTTAGGATAACATTTCTGACAATTATATAGCTGAAAGGAAATAACACATTATTTTTTCGAAATAAGGCACTTGGTTCCTTTCTGATTAACACGGTCTATTTGTAGTAGCTTTTTCACGCACCTCATACGTCACGGACCTAATAGTTCATTCGGAACCCTAGTTACTTAGACAGCAATACAAAGACGTACCACGTTTCCTAAACCCTTAAAAATAAATTAAATAACGTCGATACAAAAGCAAACTAACGAATAGAAAAATCACCACTTTTCAGAGTGGAAAAGTATTTATTCATAACTTTTTTTTGGACGGTCAAATATTCGGCAGATTTGACCTTTTGATAGTGGAATACTTTCCCTTTAATAGAGTGAAGTCAGATTGAAGAATTTGCCGTAAATAAGTCCAGCAGAAATTATTAAAGATGGACAATGAAACATGCATTTTTTCATATTCGTTAGTTTGCATTTGTATCGACGATATGTTCGAGAAAAATTAAAAAAAAAAAAAAAAAAAAAAAAATAGAATTGTCTTGGGATTTTGGTATACTTTCAAAAATAACTCGAATTTACTAAGAAAATGGATGTTATGACATTTTTGATAGCGCGATTTTAATCGGAGAAATCGGAGATTTTCTAAGTTTCATTGGCCTAGAAAAAAAATGTTTTTTCGGAAGCAGATATATTAGCTAAAATGGATATGAGTATATATTTCTTATTAATTTAATAACCACGTTAAAAAAAAAAATCGTTATGTATTTTCGATCATGTTAATCAGAAAGGAACGAAGCGACAGTATCAACGTTCTGAAAAAATTATCCTTAAAGTTGCAATATCACAGAGACTCAGTTAAATATTATTTTTTCAAGTATTTTATCGACAAACTATAAAATATTCCAAAAACTATTTTCATGGTGTTTCTATTTAGGATAACATTTCTGACAATTATATAGCTGAAAGGAAATAACACATTATTTTTTCGAAATAAGGCACTTGGTTCCTTTCTGATTAACACGGTCTATTTGTAGTAGCTTTTTCACGCACCTCATACGTCACGGACCTAATAGTTCATTCGGAACCCTAGTTACTTTAACAGCAATACAAAGACGTACCACGTTTCCTAAACCCTTAAAAATAAATTAAATAACGTCGATACAAAAGCAAACTAACGAATATGAAAATCACCACTTTTCAGAGTGGAAAAGTATTTATTCATAACTTTTTTTTGGACGGTCAAATAATCGGCAGATTTGACATTTTGATAGTGGAATACTTTCCCTTTAATAAAGTGAAGTCAGATTGAAGAATTTGCCGTAAATAAGTGCAGCAGAAATTATTAATGATGGACAATGAAAGATGCATTTTTTCATATTCGTTAGTTTGCATTTGTATCGACGATATGTTCGAGAAAAATGAAAAAAAAAAAAAAAATAGAATTGTCTTGGGATTTTGGTATACTTTCAAAAATAACTCGAATTTACTAAGAAAATGGATGTTATGACATTTTTGATAGCGCGATTTTAATCGGAGAAATCGGAGATTTTCTAAGTTTTATTGGCCTAGAAAAAAAAGTGTTTTTTCGGAAGCAGATATATTAGCTAAAATGGATATGAGTATATATTTCTTATTAATTTAATAACCACGTTAAAAAAAAATCGTTATGTATTTTCGATCATGTTAATCAGAAAGGAACGAAGCGACAGTATCAACGTTCTGAAAAAAATCATCCATAAAGTTGCAATATCACAGAGATTCAGTTAAATATTATTTTTTCAAGTATTTTGTCGACAAACTATAAAATATTCTAAAAACTATTTTCATGGTGTTTCTATTTAGGATAACATTTCTGACAATTATATAGCTGAAAGGAAATAACACATTATTTTTTCGAAATAAGGCACTTGGTTCCTTTCTGATTAACACGGTCTATTTGTAGTAGCTTTTTCACGCACCTCATACGTCACGGACCTAATAGTTCATTCGGAACCCTAGTTACTTTAACAGCAATACAAAGACGTACCACGTTTCCTAAACCCTTAAAAATAAATTAAATAACGTCGATACAAAAGCAAACTAACGAATAGAAAAATCACCACTTTTCAGAGTGGAAAAGTATTTATTCATAACTTTTTTTTGGACGGTCAAATATTCGGCAGATTTGACCTTTTGATAGTGGAATACTTTCCCTTTAATAGAGTGAAGTCAGATTGAAGAATTTGCCGTAAATAAGTCCAGCAGAAATTATTAAAGATGGACAATGAAACATGCATTTTTTCATATTCGTTAGTTTGCATTTGTATCGACGATATGTTCGAGAAAAATTAAAAAAAAAAAAAAAAAAAAAAAAATAGAATTGTCTTGGGATTTTGGTATACTTTCAAAAATAACTCGAATTTACTAAGAAAATGGATGTTATGACATTTTTGATAGCGCGATTTTAATCGGAGAAATCGGAGATTTTCTAAGTTTCATTGGCCTAGAAAAAAAATGTTTTTTCGGAAGCAGATATATTAGCTAAAATGGATATGAGTATATATTTCTTATTAATTTAATAACCACGTTAAAAAAAAAATCGTTATGTATTTTCGATCATGTTAATCAGAAAGGAACGAAGCGACAGTATCAACGTTCTGAAAAAATTATCCTTAAAGTTGCAATATCACAGAGACTCAGTTAAATATTATTTTTTCAAGTATTTTATCGACAAACTATAAAATATTCCAAAAACTATTTTCATGGTGTTTCTATTTAGGATAACATTTCTGACAATTATATAGCTGAAAGGAAATAACACATTATTTTTTCGAAATAAGGCACTTGGTTCCTTTCTGATTAACACGGTCTATTTGTAGTAGCTTTTTCACGCACCTCATACGTCACGGACCTAATAGTTCATTCGGAACCCTAGTTACTTTAACAGCAATACAAAGACGTACCACGTTTCCTAAACCCTTAAAAATAAATTAAATAACGTCGATACAAAAGCAAACTAACGAATATGAAAATCACCACTTTTCAGAGTGGAAAAGTATTTATTCATAACTTTTTTTTGGACGGTCAAATAATCGGCAGATTTGACATTTTGATAGTGGAATACTTTCCCTTTAATAGAGTGAAGTCAGATTGAAGAATTTGCCGTAAATAAGTGCAGCAGAAATTATTAATGATGGACAATGAAAGATGCATTTTTTCATATTCGTTAGTTTGCATTTGTATCGACGATATGTTCGAGAAAAATGAAAAAAAAAAAAAAAAAATAGAATTGTCTTGGGATTTTGGTGTACTTTCAAAAATAACTCGAATTTACTAAGAAAATGGATGTTATGACATTTTTGATAGCGCGATTTTAATCGGAGAAATCGGAGATTTTCTAAGTTTTATTGGCCTAGAAAAAAAAGGGTTTTTTTCGGAAGCAGATATATTAGCTAAAATGGATATGAGTATATATATCTTATTAATTTAATAACCACGTTAAAAAAAAAATCTTTATGTATTTTCGATCATGTTAATCAGAAAGGAACGAAGCGACAGTATCAACGTTCTGAAAAAATCATCCATAAAGTTGCAATATCACAGAGATTCAGTTAAATATTATTTTTTCAAGTATTTTGTCGACAAACTATAAAATATTCCAAAAACTATTTTCATGGTGTTTCTATTTAGGATAACATTTCTGACAATTATATAGCTGAAAGGAAATAACACATTATTTTTTCGAAATAAGGCACTTGGTTCCTTTCTGATTAACACGGTCTATTTGTAGTAGCTTTTTCACGCACCTCATACGTCACGGACCTAATAGTTCATTCGGAACCCTAGTTACTTTAACAGCAATACTTCTGTTATTTTAAAATATTTTTATGACAATTTTTATCTGTTAAGTATTGTGGTTCTGTATTTACATATGGGTGTTTCTTTAGGTGTCCAATTGTTTGCATTGATTCGTAATTTAATTGTGTCTCATAGTCTGTAAGTTTACAATAAGATTAAGGCAATGTCTCGTTTTTGGAACAGAATTTGTAAATCGGCTGTCCCCTTTCCTCGTAATCCCGCCAATTGTAGGGACATAATAAGTAATGCCCTATAACTACCTTAGGTTATGTTTTAAAGTTGTTTCTTAAGCGTGGTTGTCTACGTTTGCACTTAGAACTATTTCTTTTCCCCCAGGTGTTCAAACCATTGTAATCTTGTCTTGTTTTGACGATCGAAATTGGAAATTTAATCAAAAACAACAAAAAAATCCGTAACAGGACACCCGGGCAACGAAGGCAGATACGCCACGCTGTATTCCACGCTGGTGAAGTCCCAAGCAAAGCTAGTTAATTAAATAAATACATTTATTTTTATAAATGGAGTATCAGTTCCGTAACAGGACACCCGGGCACAGAAGGCAGATACGCCACGCTGTATTCCACGCTGGTGAAGTCCCAAGCACAGCTAGTTAATTAAATAAATACATTTATTTTTATAAATGGAGTATCAGTTCCGTAACAGGACACCAGGGCACAGAAGGCAGATACGCCACGCTGTTACGCCACGCTGTATTCCACGCTGGTCAAGTCCCGAGCACAGCTAGTTAATTAAATAAATACATTTATTTTTATAAATGGAGTATCAGTTCCGTAACAGGACACCCGGGCACAGAAGGCAGATACGCCACGCTTTATTCCACGCTGGTGAAGTCCCAAGCACAGCTAGTTAATTAAATAAATACATTTATTTTTATAAATGGAGTATCAGTTTCCTGAAAGATTTCTTCAAGAAGATGCCGACATCGATACCAAGGTCGCTGCCTCCCCAAGGTGAAAGTTATCTTCAATTGTCGTTGGAAAACTCGTGACTACCAATAAACCAACAAAATATTTCAACAACTATATAGCCGGTTTCGGCAGAAAACAAAATTTACGCCCACTAAGATCAAATTAATAACGTTTATGTGCTTGAGATAAACTCACGGTCTTAGTGGCTGAATACATACAGTGTGGTCTCGAAGGAAATCGCCATACTTGAGGGGTGTGTACTCCGACTAAAGTGTAGTTGAATGCCACCAAGGAGAAATTTTTACTTGCATTATTGGCTGAATACATACAGTGTGGTCTCGAAGGAAATCGCCATACTTGAGGGGTGTGTACTCCGACTAAAGTGTAGTTGAATGCCACCAAGGAGAAATTTTTACTCCGCAAAAAAAAATCCGCAAGTTATTACATTTCTGTTTTTTCACCAGTATTTGACCGTTCTCCAAACGAATACTATAAAAATGAAAACCCTTTATTTCGTAATAAAGGTTTCTCGGTTTGATCTACATGAGATCTTATAGGAAATTTAATGCAGATTTAGGAAACATCATCAGAAATAAATTTTCCCTATGGTGTGACGACAAATAACGCAAAAATGGTCAAAACTAGCGTTTATGCAAAAAACACGGAAACGCCTATGTCTAGGGAAATAATGCAAGTAAAAATTTCTCCTTGGTGGCATTCAACTACACTTTAGTCGGAGTACACACCCCTCAAGTATGGCGATTTCCTTCGGGACCACCCTGTATATATTAAGGGGTTTGCGATCAAATCCTTGTGCGATCAAAATCGAAGTCAACGTGAATTTATAAATAACAAATGAATATTTTTCAATTCTTTATTTATGGGATGTTAAAGAAATTAAAAAAAAAAAAAAAATAACTTTCAAGAAAAATAATTGCGGCGCTTTGTCTGACGAACGGAAACCCTCTTTTTTCGCGGGCGATAGTCTGCGGGTGGCAATTTTTAGTCCAGAACGAAAAACTAAAATCTTAGAAAGAAGAAGGTTACAGCTAGTAAAGTACGTAGGATTTTAAAGAAATATTAATTTTTTTCGAAAATGGTAAACAATTATTTATTTTCTATTACAAAATCCGTCGAAAATCGGCCATAAAATCGTTATAGTTCAATGAATCAAAAAACTCCTAGGTACTTTACTAGCAAGTATCATTAGGAAGATTCAGTTAAAATTTGAAGTTGATCGGGCAAAAATTGAAGACGCCAGAGTATCGCCCGATTTGAAAAACATAGTTTTGAGAAAAGGACTTTAAAAGTTTAATGATCTGAAATGTTCATATTTAATTTTTGACATACTTTAAATTTAACCTTTAGAACGGCAAATGCATAGAACAAAAAAAAAATAAGAAATGTGAGGTACGCACCAATTGACAACAACTTGGTCTAGTTTCAACCCCTTGAGTATTGTCATTTACTGGCGATACGCCCTACACATAAATGTATATATATATACAAAACCTTTCTACAAAATAAAATTTATTCGCAACTGCTTAACTGCCAATCTGTAAACCTACAGGTAAAATGTTTTGTTACCAACCTCATATAAAATATGTCTTGCTTCTCCGGCAACTGGTGGTCCCGAAAAGAAGGAATTTTGGGTCAAAACCCGCATTTGAGGCCAACCTCATTAAGCTGGTTTCCTAATAAGGGAACAAAAAGGCTAATAAATTAAATTGCTCCTCGAAAATCTACTTTTAAAATGCAGCAAAAAAATTGAAAATTAATACAATGACAATGCAAATGGTCTCACTTGAATAAAAATACATTACAAAAAAAAAAAAAAAAAAAAACTGTATCCTAAGGGACTCTAAGAAGTGCCCACCAAATGGTTCAATTCCTTAATTGTCCAATTATATTAAAGAAATAATTTTTTTTCTTAATGGAATACATTTATTAATTGATAATGGAAGCCCCAGAGAGGACTTTCCATCAATTAAAAATCATAATATTGTTATAAAACAAATCTGATTTTAAAATCACCTAATTTCTGTTAATTTTGAGAAACTATAACCGGAGGAGCCGATGAGCAATGTTCGCTAACCGAGATAATATATTTTCGGCGAAATGACCTAGACATATTTTCCTAGCGATTACTGTTTCTGCGCCTATAAGCTTTAATGTACCCTTTCAAGATAATTTGGCTTGAGTATCGAATAAAACCACTGTCTAAGCAATAGCTACATATATCGTCGATACAAAAGCAAACTAACGAATATGAAAATCACCACTTTTCAGAGTGGAAAAGTATTTATTCATAACTTTTTTTTGGACGGTCAAATATTCGGCAGATTTGACCTTTTGATAGTGGAATACTTTCCCTTTAATAGAGTGAAGTCAGATTGAAGAATTTGCCGTAAATAAGTCCAGCAGAAATTATTAAAGATGGACAATGAAAGATGCATTTTTTCATATTCGTTAGTTTGCATTTGTATCGACGATATGTTCGAGAAAAATGAAAAAAAAAATAGAATTGTCTTGGGATTTTGGTATACTTTCAAAAATAACTCGAATTTACTAAGAAAATGGATGTTATGACATTTTTGATAGCGCGATTTTAATCGGAGAAATCGGAGATTTTCTAAGTTTTATTGGCCTAGAAAAAAAAGTGTTTTTTCGGAAGCAGATATATTAGCTAAAATGGATATGAGTATATATTTCTTATTAATTTAATAACCACGTTAAAAAAAAAATCTTTATGTATTTTCGATCATGTTAATCAGAAAGGAACGAAGCGACAGTATCAACGTTCTGAAAAAAATCATCCATAAAGTTGCAATATCACAGAGATTCAGTTAAATATTATTTTTTCAAGTATTTTGTCGACAAACTATAAAATATTCTAAAAACTATTTTCATGGTGTTTCTATTTAGGATAACATTTCTGACAATTATATAGCTGAAAGGAAATAACACATTATTTTTTCGAAATAAGGCACTTGGTTCCTTTCTGATTAACACGGTCTATTTGTAGTAGCTTTTTCACGCACCTCGTACGTCACGGACCTAATAGTTCATTCGGAACCCTAGTTACTTTAACAGCAATACAAAGACGTACCACGTTTCCTAAACCCTTAAAAATAAATTAAATAACGTCGATACAAAAGCAAACTAACGAATAGAAAAATCACCACTTTTCAGAGTGGAAAAGTATTTATTCATAACTTTTTTTTGGACGGTCAAATATTCGGCAGATTTGACCTTTTGATAGTGGAATACTTTCCCTTTAATAGAGTGAAGTCAGATTGAAGAATTTGCCGTAAATAAGTCCAGCAGAAATTATTAAAGATGGACAATGAAACATGCATTTTTTCATATTCGTTAGTTTGCATTTGTATCGACGATATGTTCGAGAAAAATTAAAAAAAAAAAAAAAAAAAAAAAAAAAAATAGAATTGTCTTGGGATTTTGGTATACTTTCAAAAATAACTCGAATTTACTAAGAAAATGGATGTTATGACATTTTTGATAGCGCGATTTTAATCGGAGAAATCGGAGATTTTCTAAGTTTCATTGGCCTAGAAAAAAAATGTTTTTTCGGAAGCAGATATATTAGCTAAAATGGATATGAGTATATATTTCTTATTAATTTAATAACCACGTTAAAAAAAAAAATCGTTATGTATTTTCGATCATGTTAATCAGAAAGGAACGAAGCGACAGTATCAATGTTCTGAAAAAATTATCCTTAAAGTTGCAATATCACAGAGACTCAGTTAAATATTATTTTTTCAAGTATTTTATCGACAAACTATAAAATATTCCAAAAACTATTTTCATGGTGTTTCTATTTAGGATAACATTTCTGACAATTATATAGCTGAAAGGAAATAACACATTATTTTTTCGAAATAAGGCACTTGGTTCCTTTCTGATTAACACGATCTATTTGTAGTAGCTTTTTCACGCACCTCGTACGTCACGGACCTAATAGTTCATTCGGAACCCTAGTTACTTTAACAGCAATACAAAGACGTACCACGTTTCCTAAACCCTTAAAAATAAATTAAATAACGTCGATACAAAAGCAAACTAACGAATATGAAAATCACCACTTTTCAGAGTGGAAAAGTATTTATTCATAACTTTTTTTTGGACGGTCAAATATTCGGCAGATTTGACATTTTGATAGTGGAATACTTTCCCTTTAATAGAGTGAAGTCAGATTGAAGAATTTGCCGTAAATAAGTGCAGCAGAAATTATTAATGATGGACAATGAAAGATGCATTTTTTCATATTCGTTAGGTTGCATTTGTATCGACGATATGTTCGAGAAAAATGAAAAAAAAAATAGAATTGTCTTGGGATTTTGGTATACTTTCAAAAATAACTCGAATTTACTAAGAAAATGGATGTTATGACATTTTTGATAGCGCGATTTTAATCGGAGAAATCGGAGATTTTCTAAGTTTTATTGGCCTAGAAAAAAAAGGGTTTTTTTCGGAAGCAGATATATTAGCTAAAATGGATATGAGTATATATTTCTTATTAATTTAATAACCACGTTAAAAAAAAAATCTTTATGTATTTTCGATCATGTTAATCAGAAAGGAACGAAGCGACAGTATCAACGTTCTGAAAAAAATCATCCATAAAGTTGCAATATCACAGAGATTCAGTTAAATATTATTTTTTCAAGTATTTTGTCGACAAACTATAAAATATTCCAAAAACTATTTTCATGGTGTTTCTATTTAGGATAACATTTCTGACAATTATATAGCTGAAAGGAAATAACAAATTATTTTTTCGAAATAAGGCACTTTCTGATTAACACGGTCTATTTGTAGTAGCTTTTTTACGCACCTCGTACGTCACGGACCTAATAGTTCATTCGGAACCCTAGTTACTTTAACAGCAATACAATGACGTACCACGTTTCCTAAACCCTTAAAAATAAATTAAATAACGTCGATACAAAAGCAAACTAACGAATATGAAAATCACCACTTTTCAGAGTGGAAAAGTATTTATTCATAACTTTTTTTTGGACAGTCAAATATTCGGCAGATTTGACCTTTTGATAGTAGAATACTTTCCCTTTAATAGAGTGAAGTCAGATTGAAGAATTTGCCGTAAATAAGTCCAGCAGAAATTATTAAAGATGGACAATGAAAGATGCATTTTTTCATATTCTTTAGTTTGCATTTGTATCGACGATAAGATCACTTAGGTTATAAAAAATATTATATTTTGGGTGTAATAGCGTTTTAGTTAGTTAAAACTATCCCAAGTTCTAACTTGTTAGTATTCCATACCCCGGAAATGGTCGCACCCCCCCCCCATTATTTTCTATTACGCCCATGTGACGTACCCATGATCGTGACGTACTGATCCCAACATCGAGAATTATTAGATTATCGTCTTCTGTAGAGTTGTTAAGGCCGACCTAACGTCAACATCTCCCGGCGTTCCGTTACGTAGAATGTACAAAGGCAATCGTAACGTACAAGACGCCGCCGATATAAATTAACTTACAAGACAAGCCAACATTTACAATACCGTTATGTGCAAATACTAGATCACTCCGAATATATATTTCAATATGACTACAATGCAGATTGAATATCCTTCGATTACAATTACACTGACATCTACATATCGTGATTTAACTCTAACAACATATTCTATACTTAAGGGATGAGTATTTGCGTTGGAATTAAATTATTCTGATATGCATCAGCTTAAATGAAACTTGAACACAGTAACATATGTGTAGTTATTAACTTCAAGATCAATTTAGATGGTTATCGACAGGTTAGATTTTATTTTTCATTTAATATAAAAAAATAAGAATTTAGTGCCCTATATTCCATTCCCTGTCCTAAAAACAATTATTTCATTAAGAAGATCCAGCTATTATCACAATTTCCAATGTCCATTAAATCAACCCCAGACTTATAAGCTCTCTATGAATTTTATTGGTCTGTTATTACACTATATATATATATATATATATATATATATATATATATATATATATATATATATATATATATACCCATAAAGATTATGGGTGCAAACTAATATTAAACATTTTTTCATTAAAAATAACGGCAGATTAGAAGAAACCACGTGAAATAATCACTTATTTTTACAAAAAAGGAAACAATTGGTTTTAAATAACAATATTGACAAAGATGTAAATCCAATTAAGCAATACTTTACTTTCGATTATCATCCTCTTATAGAAAACAATATGTAA
Source organism: Gonocerus acuteangulatus (assembly GCA_946811695.1). Classification (NCBI taxonomy): domain Eukaryota; kingdom Metazoa; phylum Arthropoda; class Insecta; order Hemiptera; family Coreidae; genus Gonocerus; species Gonocerus acuteangulatus. Next base: position 68,678,564 of record OX328131.1, read on the forward strand.
AGATGTTTGTAAAATTGGCTGGAAATATAAACATACAATAAACAATGTATTTAGTCATATTAAAGACAAGGTTAAAGCATCAAGCTCAAAATATAAACGGATACGAATCATTGGGCCAGGGGATGTCGACAAACAGAGAGGGTTAGTGATATTTCTCCCAAAAATAGTACGAATTGTTATAGGTGTGGTCGTCGTGGGCATATCGCTCGCCAATGTCGTTCCAAACCCCTCGTGAAAGGAACTTTGCCAAAGAAGGCCCCCAAACGCGAGCGACTTGGGGAGGGCCCCGGCCCTAAGTCGGCGACAAGGGGATCGCGCTACGAATTACTAGGCATAGGTGGGGGAGGTGAGAAAGGGTTAAAGGTGAGCACCTGGATAAATGGGCGGATTCATAGGATGATAGTAGACACTGGTGCTGAAGTTACTCTAATCAGGTCTCCTGCCTCAGGATCCAAATTAAGACCCGCGACTAGTAAGATTAGGGGGTTAACTGGTGTGGTAATCCCGGTACGCGGTATTCAAACGGTGAATATCGAAGTTAAGGGCCATCGACAGTCCCACGACGTCATAGTGGCTGACGTCTGCTTAGAGGAGTTGTTCGACATATTCAGAGGCGCTAATCTAAAAGTGAACTTGAACAAGTGCGCTTTTGCGGCATCGGAAGTGACCTATCTGGGACACGTAGTTACAGCCGAGGGAGTGAAACCAGACCCTAGAAAATTAGAGGCGATCAAGTCTTTTCCAGCCCCCAGAAATGTGAAGGAGTTGCGAAGTTTTCTAGGGTTGGCAAGCTATTACCGTAAATTCATAAAAGGCTTTGCGGATCTTTCAAGACGCTCACGAGTACGATTCCAGTGGGGCGACAAGCAACGGAAGGCTTTTGAATCGCTAAGAGAAATCCTAAGTTCGGACTCAGTCTTGTGCTATCCGAATTTCAGCGAGCCATTTATATTGTCCACCGACGCATCAGGAGTAGCTCTGGGTGCCATTCTGTCCCAGTACAGAGATGGCGGCGAGAGACCTGTTTGCTACGCTAGTAGGCAGTTGAAGGGTCCAGAACTCAACTACTCGGCAACAGAACGAGAACTGCTAGCGGTGGTTTGGGCAACAAAGCTGTTCCGTTGTTATTTACTAGGGCGAAGGTTTAAGCTTGTCACTGACCACTCTGCCTTGAGGTGGATGCTAAGCCTTCGAGACCCGTCTTCACGGCTGACCAGGTGGGCCCTTCGGTTAGAGGAGTTCGACTATGAAGTCGAACATCGCCCGGGGAAGAAACATTCTAACGCTGATGCTTTAAGCCGTACAATAGCTGTAGTCACGGGAAATAGGCAGAAAATAACCCGAGGTAAATTGAAGGATGCTCAAAAGGAGGATATGTGGTGTCAAAGAGCCATCAAGAGAGGCACTGTTCATGTACAAACAGATGCCGATGGCCTGCTATATTGGGCCGATGGGGCAACGGATGAGTCGGAATGGAGGCTTATGGTGCCTGAGGGTCTACGAAAAACAATCGTTGAAGAAAATCACTCGAAACCATGGGCTGGGCACCCAGGGGCTGATCGTACTCTCGCGGTAATCAAAAGCTCATATTATTGGCCGGGCATGGCGGCGGACGTTAAGTCCTTTGTGGAACGGTGTCACGCGTGCGCTAGCAGAAAAAGTCCTGTATCTCAAAAGGTCCCCCTGGAAGCTCCCTATATGGCCACAGGGCCTTTCGAGCAGGTATCGCTAGACATATTTGGGCCTTTGCCGACTTCCAAAAGGGGCCATCGTTACCTTTTGACCGTAATTGACAATTTTACACGGTATGTGGAGGGAATACCACTGAAGGGGCAAACAGCTGAAGAAACGGCCGTAGCACTCGTCGAGAATATTATCACTCGACATGGGGTCCCTAGGAGGTTGTTAACAGACCAGGGAAGAAATTTCGTTTCTCGACTGTTTACTCAAGTTTGTAGAGCTCTGGGGATTAGGAAATTACAAACTACCGCCTACCATCCGGAATGTAACGGAATGGTAGAGAGGTTACATCGAACTCTTACCGATTCGATATCCCAATATGTGCGAAGAGACGATCGTGACTGGGATAAGTGGGTCCCATATGCTCTCATGGCATATCGAGCAATACCTCATTCGTCGACAGGATATTCCCCAAACTACCTCATGCTTGGGCGAGAATTGGTAACTCCGTTTGATTGCTGGGTAGGTCCAACCAATGACGGATCGGAATCAGCGGACCATGTCGAAAAGTTAGGGCATCGGCTGAAAGAAGCCTATAAGGACGCTTTGAGTCGTGCCGAAAAGGCCTGGGCAATGAGGACCCATTATTGTAATGCCCGGCATAAGGAGCGACGCCTAGAGGTGGGGGATTGGGTCTATCTCCATTGTCCAGCCGTAAAGCCTGGGAATTGTCCAAAATTCCACTGTCCCTGGACAGGCCCACACAAAGTAGAAAGGGTTCTTTCGCGAGTGAACTATGAGATCCGACTGGCCACTGGATCTCTGAATGTAGTTCATATAAATAGGCTAAAACGGGCCCCGGGGGGAGGAGGGGATTCGCACCCTAAGGTTATGACGAAGGCAGGTGGGGCAACCCGGGAAGTGGAAGGGTCGGAAGATGAGGTCATGGAGCCGGAATGGGAAATTAACCCAGGGTGTAGTTATGGCTCAGAAGACGACTCTTGTGAGGACCAAGATGAAATTGAAACGCAGAGTGAGATTCACAGACACTGTCCGGTTGCTGCGGGAAGATCGCCAGAATGTAATGACCCTGCCTGCCCTCTGGGCGTTAGATCCTCTCCTGAGGAAGAAAACAGGGAAATAACCCAGGATAGTCAAGGGGAGGGAAACGAAGGACGGATTGAGACAGGTGGGACTTCCGGGGAAAGTTCCAGTGGTTCAGATAGCGAGAGCCAAGCTCAGCCAAAGGGGAAACCTGATGCTACTTGGACACCAGAGGGGAAAACTTTAACTTTTTCTCGTAGGTCCCCATACCCGCTTAGGAGGAGAGCTAAGTTGCCTGAAAATGATTCCTGAATATCTTATTTCAGGGTTGTCGCTGTGGGTGGTCCGTAGAATTTTGAAGGAAGGTTTTCAAAAAGAGGCGCAACTTCAAACGAACATATCGCGTGTTACTAACCTCATCCAAAGTTCCCTGTACCTTTCCTCGTCCCTCAGAAGCCTAGAAACTGGAGTAACGGAATTCCTATTTAGATTCCGCAGAGTTCTTAATGGAGTAGGTGCATCGATGAGTGGAAAGTTGAGTAGAGAGATGCTAGGTCCTAAAGAGTTAACTCTGATTTTGGGGAAGGTAAGAGAGGCTCTGCCAACTGGACTGACACTCCTCTCGGAGGGAAGCCGATATCATGACCAAATTTACTACCAAATTTCTGAAGTACATGCAATTGCAACCGATGATGGAGTAATAGCTGTAGTGGAATTGCCTTTAAAAACTCCGGATCAGGAGATGGTGCTTTATCAGGTTCTCTCCTTGCCTCTTAAGGAGAATAAAACAGGAAGAATGGTTGCAGCTCAGCCGGAGGGGGCGTTCTTCTTGGAGAGCCACAACGAGAAGGCCTACTCAATTCTTCAGGAGCAGGATATAGCCAGATGTCGTCCCGGGATACCATGGATCTGTCCTGCCGAGTTCAAATTCTTTCACGGACAAACACCATCTTGTATTGTCTCATCGTTTCGCCAGGAGAATACGTCGAAGGAATGGTGCCCGTGGACTTTGGTGAATCCTAGATCTTCACCCACATGGATTTGGGACGAGCACAAGGAGCTATGGTGGTATAGCATGTCTAAGCCCACTCGCCTCCATCTTCAATGCAGAGGGAGTGCTGGAGTAGAATCGCTAGAGCGGGTTCTAGATGGAAGTGGGCAGCTTACCATAGCACCTGGTTGCACAGCTTGGACACCTGATTATCGCCTTTTGCCGATAGCCGACGTTGGGGAATCCTCTCAGGTGGTGCAGTTGCAATGGGTCAACGTTACGATCAAACCACCCTTGGACCTGCCAGTAAAAGAGGAATATGATCCCGCAGTATGGGAGGATACTTTGAAGGAGCTCAAGGAGCTCGAAGAAGCGTCCAATAACTCTTCGGCTGAATGGGGAACATGGAGCGATGTGGAACGGATCCTTGCGGCCCAAAAGAAGGGGAAGGAAGGGGAACTTCTATGGATAGCAGGCGGGTCGGTTGCTCTAATAGCACTTCTTGGGTTTACCACTGGCCTGCTAATTACAAAACTCAGATCCCGGCGTGGTGCGAATCAAAACTCGCAGCCAACGGAAGGAAGTGGGGCAGCAGGATTCGTAATACATCGACCGGCAGCTGAAAGTGTCGTATCTTTAATAACGGAGCGGATATAGACCGCTCGAAAGTGTAGTAGCCGTTCAGTGATTGTGACGACAGTGTTCGGTATAGTTATAAAATAATGGTAACATAAGGATTTTTACCTCCTAAGGGAGAGGTTTTGTCTTGTAAATATGCCAATAATGTTTATTTTATTTTAATTTTTACAGCGCATCACCTGTATTGTTATTAGCACTAATATTGTTTATTATTATTATTATTAGTAATATAAGGATGGGTAGTGTTAAAGGTAAAGTAATGTTCCAAGGGAAACATGACTTTGAAAAATCGGGGGGTGATATAAGGCCCCGTTTTCCCTTTGGCCTTGTTAAGTGAATAAGGATGAGAGAAAAGGTTGGCTGTCCATCTCTAGAGATGTGAGAACCACGAATCCGCAAACGTTGCGTCTGGGATGTTGGCACTGCACGTGGCTGATTCGTAAGATTCCTGGAAGATCTAAGACCTGACAAGAGTTTCTAGTTCAATCACCTGCAAAAGCAGGAGTGGGGTACAGAGGGTTTAAAAAGAGCTGGCTTACCTCCGAACGGGAGAGTTTGCATCCGTTCCTGAGACTTCGGCCCAGATGCTGTTCAGAGGTAGGCCAGTTCCAAATTCTCTATAATCTCCCCAAATGATCATATTTGATAACTCTACCTATCCGTCTCTCTCACTCAACCTTTTCTCTCATCGTAGCAATGGTTTATGATATTTATGTTTTGTATCCTCTGTGTAAATTATAGTTTTAAAAAGGAATTTCCGCTTCTCTAAAATATTTCCCCATTGTCTATATCTCTAAATCCCGTCCTTGCTGATCAGTCCCTTACAATATTTACAAAATCAACTGCAATGACTGTAACCAATGTTATATTGGGGAATCTGCGCAATTATTAGGTAAAAGAATTATACAACACGTAAAGAGCATTGACACACAAGAAAACGGTACAGCATGGACGGATCATGCAATAACAAAAAAACACAGTTTCATTTTTAAAGAATTCAAAATATTAAATAAAGAAAGAAATACCCTAAAAATAAAAATAAAAGAAAACATTTATATTTTCAAAAATTCGAAAATAGCAGTGAACAAAAGAACTGATCTGAAAAATGTACACCAAATTTTCCATGGTATAATAGATTAATACCCAAAAATTTAAAAAATATTTGACGATATAGACTTAACTAGGAAAACAACTAAGGACAGATAACGACAGTTAGTAATAAGCCGGATTCCAGAGGGAGTACTTGGGAACGAGAGGACTTCCTTGCAAGGTAGGACTTAACACTTTTTATAAAAAATATGTAATTTAGTTATAATTATTGCAATATTTAGGGTAGGGATAATATTTAAGGGAGCATGCTAATTTTGTAATTCATTTTGTGGAACATTGATAGTTTTAATATAATAGAAAAAAGGTTTCTTTGATGTTCAAAAAAATGATATTTTGTTGTAGAAGTGCCCCTGAAGAGGTGCGAAGAAAAGATGCATGAAACATGTCGGGCCCAATAAATAAAGTAGTATAAAAAAAAGGGAAGACTGCTTTAATGAACCCATGCCTAAAAGGATAAAAAAAGCCCGACTCGCAGGAACTGCAGCATCTTAGCGTGGTTCCGTTCATGTCCCTAGTGCCATTTGATAAGCTTACAAAAGAAATAAACTTATATTTTTTATATATCTCGTGAAAATTGTCAAAATCCTCTCGAACATCTCGAATAAAAGTGATATTAAGGCGTCAGGGACACCGACAGTAGCTAACTTTTACACAGAAGCGGAAATTACAGAATCTGGCTCTCATTCTAAAGCAAAGCTCTATAAATCAATACAAAATATGCCTAATAAAGCCTTTCTAGTGGATACAGAAGCATGGGCGTATATGAGGGGAGGGGGCTGAGGGGGCTGCAGCCCCTCCCGAAATTTTGAATTGATGATAAAAACTTCTCGTAAAACCCTTAAAAATAAATTAAATAAGATCACTTAGTTCATAAAACATATTTTCTTTATATATATATATATATATATATATATATATATATATATATATATATATATACACCACTATACTTTATTTTTGATCTTCACCTCAGCCAATTTTATTAATGAGCTAATTATATTTCCTCATTTGACGTTTCGGCCTCAGGGCCATCCTCATTAAACTTCTTTCATATGTCCACATATATTCCCCCTATTTCCACAAGGCCTTGTCATCACTTTAAATCATGGCACTGCTAATCTTATATTTTAGTTACATTTAACTTGAACATTTGACTTGGTTTGTTCCATATTCTATAACTAAAACCTTTTTACATTTTTAAACACTAGAGTTACACCAGACCATGTGGCTTGGGGTAACTCAAATGTTTAAAATGTAAAAAAGTTTTAGTTATAGAAGATGGAACAAACGAAGTAAAGGGTTTAAGTTAAAAGTAATAAAATTGGCTTAGGTGAAGATCAAAAATAAACTATAGTGGTAATAATTTATACCTCGGAAAATCCGGAAGGAAAAATTTGTCTACAAAAGGGCGATATTTTTCAGTTTTTTGCGTTTTACGCGCAAACGGTGCGTCGGATCAAAAGGTGTCTCGGAATAAATTAGTCTTAAAATTAAATTTTCTATCAGAATTCGTCATAAAAAATATCCCTGCCACCATTGGAAAATCAAGAGTTAGATGCGCTGGAGAAAAACTGGAGAATGTTACTAAGTCAACTAAACCTTTAAAAGAAACCTCATGCAACATAACTAAGACCTACCAAGTTACATTTCGAAATTCCAACAACTCTAGGAGGGAAAGGGGGTGGACACATATACTGGGACGGACAACCTGTATCTGTATATATATATATATATATATATATATATATATATATATATATATATATATATCATGTTTTGTTGTTAATACCAAATAATCAGTTAAATAAATTTTTGAAAAATCACTCTATGCAATAATGATGTTCTAGAAACCATATACCATCTCTTACTGTACTGTTCTTTTTTATAGCATTTTCTGATTATAGTTTTTTTTTTTTTTTACCAATAATCCAAAATTTTATACAATCCCTAATAGCAATAATAAAGAACTTCTAGCTCATAGGAAAAGTGTCACCTTTGCACGTTTCCGTTTTTATCTATATTGCAGGGGCGTATATATGAAATAACTTCGGGAAGAGCAGGAACCCACAGGGGGCTTGGGGGGGGGGGATACTCCCCAAGATGGATGGACGGTTCGGGAAAATTTTAAATATTTTAGTGTACTCTGACACGCAGAAGACGTTTTTCGTTTTTATTGGATTTTTTTTACAAAAAATGTTCTTATCAAAACGGCAGAATGACCATTTAACATTTTATTTTTAACTTAATAATTTGTCATTTTTGTTTCATTTCCATGATTTGTGAAATATTTATGCTACGATTTGTATTTCACTTAATAGTTTGATTACTGTACACTCATAAACTAAACATTTCTCATCTCACTAGCAGCCATCTCAACAATTGAATTTCCGAAGCTAATAACCTAGAACTTAGAATTTATAGCCAACTAAAACGTTATTACAACCAAGAAAATTGTTTTCCTGAACTAAGTGATCTTATTTATTTAGTTCTCAGGTTTAATGGCACATTTTCACCGATTAAATCAAAATTTCCTAGGCGTGCTTGCTCTCTTTAAAACCAACTAAACATTCAAACTCCTCTAAAAATACTTAAAAATTTGAATATCCAAAAAACCTTTCTTACGGAGTGTTTATATTCTGAAGGGAGTTTCCATCCAAAATTTTAAATTTTTCTGTCAAGTTGTTCGGGTGGGCGATAGTAGGTCAGTGAGTGAGTGAGTGAGTGATATTTGACAAATATACAGTAGGTTTAATGTTTTATATATTTTTCAATAATTATTTTATCAGTCCAACCTCATTTTAGCACTTTCCTCCGAAGGAAAGTAGCTATTGAGGTTGGACTCATGAAGGAATTTTTGAAAAATTTCTTCAAATCTTTATCGATCCTACCTACTAGACAGCGAAAATGATCCCCGTTAAAATTTATATATATATATATATATATATATATATATATATATATATATATATATATATATATATGTCGTGTCTGTTAACACGATAGCGGCCAGAGTTTATGTTTTTTCGTCACGAAACTTGGTATATAGCATTCAATTAGCAAACGGTTGAACGAGTTCGTTATCCACCAAAGTCGGTCCACCGGAAGGGGGGGTTTACCCCGAACCCAAAACACTAATTTGACCATTTCAGCCGTAATATTTGTTATATTTCAACGAAACTTGGTATTCGTAGTGGTAATATAGAGAGAAAAGTGAGGTATAAAAATGAACTAAATCGGTTCATAAGGAGGGGGGTTTACTCCGGATCGACAATACCAATTCGCCACTACCATCCGTGATTTTTGGTATATTTCGACGAAACTCAGTATTCATAGTGGTAATCTACAGGTAAATATGTGTTGTAAAAATAAACTAAATCGGTTCATTTGGAGGGGGGGGGGGTTTACTCCAGACCCACAATACCAATTCCCCACTACCAACCGTGATTTTTGGTATATTTCGACGAAACTCGGTATTCGTAGTGGTAATCTACAGGTAAATATGTCTTGTAAAAATAAACTAAATCGGTTCATTAGGAGGGGGGGTTTACTCCGGACCCAAATTACTAATATACTCATACTGGTCGTAATTTCTGCTGTATTGTTACGAAACGCGGTATACGTCGTGGGTAACTCATGAGAAAGAAGTGTTGTAAAAATGAGCTGAATCGGTCAATCGGAAAGGGGGGTTTACTTTGTAATATATTTCAATAGAAAAGTTAGCCAGACATAGGTTCACAAAGGCGCCGCAAGGAGCGCTAGAGGGACTGTATCCGGTTCCTGCGTTAGATCAAAATACGATAATATGAGGTTTTTTGTATTTATTATGTTGTGTAGTAGGTACCATGTGTAAACATAACTCTGGAAGGAAATTAATAATTTATCAGTTACTCATTACAAAATTAAAAGAGAACTATTCATGTTTTTATTTTATTTATGTAGGATATTTTAAGCAAATTGTTCTGGAAAGCAGTCTACACTACCCAAATTCTGAGGAAAGTGCTTAGTTATGCAGCTCCTGCGTGACGGACTTTGTTTAGAAAGTGCTAAAGGAAACTTAATCCTCGGCAAAAATAATACCGGTATATCCACCGTCAATTCGACCACTTCCACAGCTGACTGGGTCAAGTCTATCCAGCCACCTGTTGCAGCACGGCCGAATGAACAGTTCCGCTTTTTTGACACTGAATCTGGTAACGTCCTTGGATGACCTTTATGATGTAACAGCATTCCAAACGAGTTTTTTTTTTATTATTACTTTTTTTTTTTTTAAGGGCACATCGACTTTAATGCCCGTTGGCACCGGTCTGGCAGCCAGCCGTGGTGAAGTAGGGCTGCTCTTTTCAAACAAGCTGAAAACTAAGTCCAACTCACTGGCACTGCGTCATCTTAGTGTATCTCCAAATAATAATAACTTTCGGGTGATTTGGAAGGGTAAAAGAAGAAACGTTCATTATTTCAGAACAAAACCAACACTTTCGCGTTTTGAAACTATTTTGGAGAAAGTGTATTAGGACTTCGAATGGTAACGTTTCATCATGTGTTGCAATTGCTTTCATACTCCAGTGCGTCTGTTTTGAGCTGTGTGTTGTGAGGGACTAAGATAATTTTTGCAGGAATATCTTCGGAACAACTGAAATAACAATAATTGAGATATGCGTATATCCAAAAATTACCCGAACATTTTTTTTTTTTAAATATAAAAAAAAATCCAAAAAATCACGGTTTTTCGTCATTCTTTCACCCATAACTCCGAACATATTCACGCTAGAGACCTTGCGAAGGCGTCAAATTATTTTTTTATTTTTATAAAAAAAAACTTTTATTTATTTACAGAAATAATTCAACAATTATGCGTATAAAAATTATTTTTAATAAACTTTCTTATAATGTCCTCTTATTTAGAAACTGATTTGCAGACTTGCAAAGCATTAATAAATAAGAAATCACATGGTAAAAAATAGACATTTTTATAATATTTTTTAAAACGTTAATAAGAAAATAAATCAAAGTCTGTTTAAAACAGTTTAATTGTTTTAACATAATAATTTAGCAATTTAGATATTAGCTAAAAAATTAACATTTTTCAAATTGTTCCAAAATACAAACGAAATGCTTTACATATTGGAAATATTATATATATATAAAAAATAAAAAAAATGTTCAGAATGACACGCTGAAGCATATTTATTGGTTTTGACTTGAAAATCAGAAAAAAATAGATTGAAATAGATTTTTATCTTAAACTACGAGGTACCATTTTGAAGCTTATTAAATAATGCAATTATTGTGGCGGAGGCAAGCCTCTAAGTCTAAAAATAGCTAATTCAGAAAATATTGAATAATTTAATAAAACACTAATATTAAACATTCTCATCTATATGCCTTTGAATATAGCTCTTAATTTACATGGTAATATTTCAATAACGGGTGTTTCGTATTGGGAATTTAATGTAGATTGTAAAAATGCGGTCTTTATTTACGATGCATTGATCACAAATTCCGAAAACTCAGTTTTTCTTTAGAAAAGCAAGTAGTTTTTGAAAAAGACAAAAGTTTGAGTAGCTCCTCTGCATGTTGAGATAGAACGCTCATTTCTGCGTCCCTGAACTACAAATTAGATGTAGAATAAACCCCTAAAGTTGTGACATCACAATGTGACCCTGTATATTCTACGTTAATTGGGCATTCACATTGCGTATCTCATGATCTTCTGAACATTGTAATAGCAATTTCCTTGAACGAACCTATAGAAAGGTGATGGAGTAATTTCCGTCTAGGATATTATCGGTTTCCTGATGTGGCGTCCAAAATTTCCGTCTAGGATATTATCAGTTTCCTGATGTGGCGTCAAAAATTTCCGTCTAGGATATTATCAGTTTCCTGATGTGGCGTCAAAAATTTCCGTCTAGGATATTATCAGTTTCCTGATGTGGCGCCCAAAATTTCCGTCTAGGATATTATCAGTTTCCTGATGTGGCGCCCAAAATTTCCGTCTAGGATATTATCAGTTTCCTGATGTTGCGCCCAAAATTTCCGTCTAGGATATTATCAGTTTCCTGATGTGGCGTCCAAAATTTCCGTCTAGGATATTATCATTTTCCTGATGTGGCGCCCAAAATTTCCGTCTAGGATATTATCATTTTCCTGATGTGGCGTCCAAAATTTCCGTCTAGGATATTATCAGTTTCCTGATGTGGCGCCCAAAATCTTTCTTCACCTTAAGATTTCATTTTATATTTCTATTCCCTACTAATGGCACACTAGTTCTCCTTATCATAACCTCCGTAATTGCTCTCTGCTTACAAACTCTGGAGAACAACACCTTTCAAAGTGAGGTGTATTATGTAGATAAGGGTTTAAAGTAGGAATAGAGCACCTGTTGAAGTATGATCACAAGGAGCCACTGAGATGCTGGAATCCACCTGCTTAGGAGTGGCTGTTGAAGCGAAGGGCTGAGAGCAGGTAGTCCTCTGCCCCACCCCAACGCGGTCCAGGCTTCTGTTTGCCTTCGGGTCCTTGGGATGTTACTATAGGCCCCAGTCGGCGTGCTTCTGTAGCCTATACGCCATCAGGGACAAAGCAATAGGCTTGTGTTTAAATCTTGGCATTTTCTCTTCGCTAAAAGAGAGTTACATACCTATGCCGTCCAGGTGGCTCTCTGCAACACATCTGTACGCCTATACCATCCATTTATGGATTGATATCAATACGTAACAGAAGCTCCATAATTAAGCACGTTCCTAAGCTCAAACCATTGCTGAGACCTGAGCTTAAAATCCAAACAAATAACTTAATATACCTACACAAAAAACATTCAAAGTAATGGTATAATATATCTCTGAGAAGGTATTGTTGACCGTTGGTGATGCGAAGGTAAATTTAGTCAGGGTTTGTTCGTGGTGTCTTAATAAAACAACATTTTTTTTATAGGGAAATGTGTTTTTGTTTTTTTTTGCCGACGATTCGGGTTTACATCAGGGCTGTAAAACAAGGTCACAGTTAATACTAATTTATATGTTGAAGAAATAAAAGGAAAATCATTATAAGGTAGGGATTGTCCCTACCTTGCATCATCTACGGTCAACGATCTCCTCTCAATGGAAAATCATTACCCGTAGATGAGGCATGGGCGTAAATAGGAAATAAATTTCCAACGCTGGGACCATTTCCGGGCTATGGAATACTAACAATCTACAACTTGGAATGGTTTCAGCCAGCTAAAACACTATTTTTTTTTTCGTTTTTAACGGCGCATCAACTATTCGGCTAATAGTGCCAGGCTATCTACAGGTTGCCACCCTTTTATAATGCCAAAAGCACGTGGTTGGTCACCCATTCAGGTACTGGCCACGCCCGACGTTGCTTAACTTCGGTGATCTACGAGAACCGGTGCATTCAACGTGGCTATGGCCGTTGGCTCTAAAACACTATTATACTCAAAATAATATATTTTTTATGTACTAAGTGATTTATTTAATTCATTTTTAAGGGGTTTATGGCACATGTTTACTGATCAAATCAAAATTTGGGGGGGGCTGCAGTCCCCCCTTATATAATGCCATGATTTGAGGATGAGTGAATCATACCCTTTCCCCCGCCAGCTCTTTTTCACAAATTTACCGATTTTATCCCAAACTTCAGATACAACTGATTCAGAAATTAATATACAATCGTGCGGCATAGTTCTCCTTCAACACCTCGGTAAGAATATTTTCATCATAAACTTATTCATTTTATATCCATATCTATGTTACCCATTTCAGTTTTAAATCTGTATTAATCTATTTTTAATTTAAGCTCTAGCAATAACACACACATGTATCATTCATACTCATCTACGTATAGGAGGAGGACGCTATTGTGGCCCTAATAAAAATACATTTTAACAATAAAATGTGGTTTTATTAAATAATAAAATAGACCGAAACCCCGACAATTAACGCTTCCTACTTCCGAACGGTCGACCATATCTTCTCAATCGTCTACGTATAATGTTTTTCTTTTCATTTAGTCTGTACATAAATTACCTAGTATTAACCCTATCCTTGATTTACAGCCCTGATGAAGGCTTGAATTTCAAGCCGAAACGTTGGCGAACATAACAACATCATAAAATGTTTGAGTGATTAAAATTTGTCATTTAGTTTCATGGTTACCAAAAAGTCCCGTTATTAGTTTGGCGCCTTCGCCTCAAAACTTCTTCAATAGCCTTCCAGCTGAACTTCCTGTATCTTATGCCCATGTTTTTCATGACTTAACGATTCTTTTAATCACTCAAGTCTGTTATCCCAGTCTTGCCATGAAGTCCTTACAGAGTTCCGTGGATGTGCAATCAAATCATTTTTGGGACTTAATGCTGCGGTATACGTTACATAATTGCTTTCTTTGGCAACCTTTGATGTCCACTTTTATAGAGGAATGGGTCATATTATCGTTTTATGATGATTGTCCATAAATGTCAAAAATTCTTCAGATGTTCATATCTGTCTTCACTTCCTTCAATGATAACCACAAGGAATTCAGCTCAAAATGTACTTAATCTTATGTACATAACCTTGTTATAAATGCGAAGACAGGTATAGTTGGGATTCGGCTAGGAGAAAAAAACGTCAGACTTTCAAAAAGAAATCTGTATTTGGACGTTTCGACTGCACAATGGCAGCCTTCTTCAGCTAAAAAATATATACAACTTATAAGCAAAAAAAATATATATGTACAACTAGTAAGTAAAAGACAGGCAGAAATGAGCGGAGTATATACATCAATACAATAAATTTTAACCAATCTTATTTTTAAAACAATGAAAATGCGGTTTTCTTGTATAGAATAAATTTTAACCAATCTTGTTTTAAAAATAAGATTGGTTAAAATTTATTGTATTGATATATATACTCCGCTCATTTCTGCCTGTCTTTTACTTACTAGTTGTACATATATATTTTCTTTACTTATAAGTTGTATATATTTTTTAGCTGAAGAAGGCTGCCATTGTGCAGTCGAAACGTCCAAATACAGATTTCTTTTTGAAAGTCTGACGTTTTTCTCCTAGCCGAATCCCAACTATACCTGTCTTCGTATCTCTGCAGCGGCTAACTATCTCCATCTACACTTGTTATAAATGTTTTTAACTTCTACAAACTGTACCACATTTACCTGCAGGACATCCTTTATCAACTGCTGTAGTTTCGATGACATCTGACATCATCCTGAAGTATTTTTAAGTGCTCCCAAAGATGAAAGCATTGTCCCTCGGTCTCTTCTCTGATTTAAGGCGGAAGGTGTCGGCACTCTGGTGAGTTTCAAAAATAACAGATCGCAGCACTATCGGGGTCGTTTCTTTTTTTATCCCACTTCTTAGACAAAGGGTTATTCGATAACGATTGAATATATGCGATTTTTGTTTTCGTTATTTTTTTTTTATTTTTTTATTTTTTTTTTATTTATTTTTTTTTTACGGCGCATCTACTTCTAGGTCATTAGCGCCGACGTTTTCGTTATTACGAGGAAAATGGCTAAAAATAGTTTTCGAATATTCAAAATTAAAATATTAAATTTAAAAATTTCTATTGAGCGACACGGCAGAATTTATCATAAATCCAACACAGTTTTAGCGTGTTTCCTCTTTCAATCCATAGGAAGGAAACCCGCCTATGACGTAAACCTAATGACGTAATCCTGAATAGAAAATATTACGTTACAGAACTCATAGATCACAAAAATAACAGTGGTTCAAATTTTGCATATGTATATGTATGTATGTGTATGTATGTATGTTTGTATGTATGTATATATATATATATATATATATATATATATATATATATATATATATACTGGCGTAAGAACATGACGAAATGTTAATCGCCACTAAATCATGATCCTAATCCTATATATGTATATATATTTTCCTGTTGGCTCACTAGCGACCGCACTCTAGCGGAAAATGAGTAGCCAGTAAAAATAATTTTTGGATTTTTGGTTGTTTTTAATAGAGCTTTAGCAAATCGCCAAAAAGGCGTTGCATAAAATTAATAATAAATAATAGAGCTTTAATTTCCGCTACTGTAAGTTTTCTTTGGATAAATTCTCCTAAAATCTCACTTTCCCTCAAGTTTTCATTGGAGTAAGTGGGTGTTAACGACAAAATATTCCCTATGTCTATTTCAAACTTTTTGACAAATGACACTAGAGACTTTTCACACGAAGTTTTAGGTTTGAAATTAATGTTTTTGTTCGATCGGAAACCGAAATTACCGATATCGAAGACAGGCCGACCGCCCATCACTTCATGTTTTATGTATTAAAAGTGTGGACGATAGGTGGCTCTTACTGTTTCAAATTATTTATCAGAGAATCTTTCTATTTTCATCTACACTTCTAATGGGTAAAATAGATCACTTTATTTTTTATTTTATTTTTATTTTATTTTTTATTTTTTACGGCGCATCTACACCTAGGTCATTAGCGCCGACATCCAGGGTGTAGCGAGGAATTTTACCAGCGAGCCGTGGGATGATAAAATTCCTGCCGGAGGTTGGGAATCGAACCCACCATCTCCCGCTTATGAATCCAAGGCGCTAGCCATTAGACCACGGGAGACCCCCACTTTATTATTATTGTCATAGATAAATATTTAACATATATCTAGACGTCATATTTACATTTTGTCTATCTATTATATAGGACCTTAGCCAGCGGGATATACAAATAATTGTATGGCCACAACGAAATTAATTATTATAGCGAACGAATTTAAAGCATTTTTGTTATCCTCTTCTGTAACCTCCAGCCGAATATCTAGATCAATCTTTTGCACGTTCGTGAAGTGAAAATCAGTCTAAACAGAACTTTTGTCTCATCTTCAACTTAATTTTCGCGTTACCATCAACTCTTTACTAACTGGTTTGCCAATTGGACGCTCATGTGTATTTTAATTTTTCTTCGCCCCTTTTCGACACGCATTCACTTGACCTTCTCCATAAAAGTAGAATCATCATTTCAAAATGATGGACCATGTATGTCGAAATCCACCAAGAACCAATTAATATCAGCAAATCTTCTTTACCTCCGGCCTAGAACGACAATTTCTCCCAATTCATAATGTGGCTGGGTTACCTACTTAGAGATCTGTAATCTTTCTCCTGGGTGACAGAAGGATCCATCCAAATCCATCTTGGCTTGGCTCTCGGAGTTGTCCACATCTTTGGTGATCCAAAACGGTGTAGTGGTTAATGTAAGGGGGAAATTTAATGGCTCTTACGGGCCAGGCACAACCTCTGCCATTTCCACCACTTGCGGCGCGCGCACCTACTTGCTTAGAAGGTTAGAATGGTTCCTTATCTACTCTTAGTGCTTTAAATATTAGGATTCTTATAAAAGTTATTGTTTTCTACTTATGACAGGCATAAGTAGAAAACAATGACTTTCATTGAGGATATTAATGATACTATTAATGAATGTGTATGTTTCATTCAATTAAATGCTCGAAACTTTCCTTAATGAATATTGAGCTAGTAACCTGTAATTTGTGCGGCAATCAAAACATTGTGCACAATTCTAATTATTCATTTATTTAAATTTTAACCCTTTTCTAGCCAGGATAGGGCCGAAGCCTGTTCTAATTAGTGCCACAAGAAATCACTTAGATATTTTAATTATTGATAATTTTCTAAGCTATGCGAGATAAACTACCAAGATATGGCCAGTGAGGATTGATCCAATAATCTCAGTATATCGTGAACAAAGTGTCATTTAATTAAGTTAAAATCTCCCGTAACAACGAATTTCTTCTGTATTGCAGAGTCTCTTATTGCTTGTTCAACCACTTTTACCTAGGAGATCAGGTCACCACTTTGGTATTTGGAGTCTTCTGCCTGGTTTGAAGCACATATACATTTAGGACTAGGCTAGGCTAGGTCAAAATCGTTAATCAGCTGTCTGTTTGTTCCTTATACAAATCCATAAAGTCTGACCAATTTTGACCAAACTTGGCACATTGGTAGGTCTTGATCCGGGGAGTGTCATAGGCTAAATCAAAATCGTATAGGACTCACAGTTCGGAAGACACGGAATCGTAACTGTGAACCCGAACAGTTACAGATTTCAGTTATAAGATTTTAATATTACTTATTTGGTTTCTAATTTAGTTCTCCTTTCCTAGAAGCTGAAAGTAGGTGCAGCATGGCACGCCGGGTAGCAACTAGTTCTGTATAAAATATCTGCTAGTCCGACTAAATGGTTAATACGTTGACATCTCCAGTAAAACGAATTTCTTCTGCACTGCAGATCATAGGACATCTTGATCAACCGCTTTTACCTACTTCAAGAACCCTAGATATACTCAGTGAGGGTTGGTCCAATGTTCCCAGTGTATTCTATATAAAGTGGCTGCTAGTCCCACAACATGGTTAATACGTTGACATCTCCAGTAAAACGAATTTCTTCTGCACTGCAGATCATAGGACATCTTGATCAACCGCTTTTACCTACTTCAAGAACCCTAGATATACTCAGTGAGGTTTGGTCCAATGTTCCCAGTGTATTCTATATAAAGTGGCTGCTAGTCCCACAACATGGTTAATACGTTGACATCTCCAGTAAAACGAATTTCTTCTGCACTCCAGATCATAGGACATCTTGATCAACCGCTTTTACCTACTTCAAGAACCCTTGATATACTCAGTGAGGGTTGGTCCAATGTTCCCAGTGTATTCTACATAAAGTGGCTGCTAGTCCCACAACATAGTTAATACGCTGACATCTCCAGTAAAACGAATTTCTTCTGCACTGCAGATCATAGGACATCTTGATCAACCGCTTTTACCTACTTCAAGAACCCTAGATATACTCAGTGAGGGTTGGTCCAATGTTCCCAGTGTATTCTATATAAAGTGGCTGCTAGTCCCACAACATGGTTAATACGTTGACATCTCCAGTAAAACGAATTTCTTCTGCACTCCAGATCATAGGACATCTTGATCAACCGCTTTTACCTACTTCAAGAACCCTAGATATACTCAGTGAGGGTTGGTCCAATGTTCCCAGTGTATTCTATATAAAGTGGCTGCTAGTCCCACAACATGGTTAATACGTTGACATCTCCAGTAAAACGAATTTCTTCTGCACTCCAGATCATAGGACATCTTGATCAACCGCTTTTACCTACTTCAAGAACCCTAGATATACTCAGTGAGGGTTGGTCCAATGTTCCCAGTGTATTCTATATAAAGTGGCTGCTAGTCCCACAACATGGTTAATACGTTGACATCTCCAGTAAAACGAATTTCTTCTGCACTCCAGATCATAGGACATCTTGATCAACCGCTTTTACCTACTTCAAGAACCCTAGATATACTCAGTGAGGGTTGGTCCAATGTTCCCAGTGTATTCTATATAAAGTGGCTGCTAGTCCCACAACATGGTTAATACGTTGACATCTCCAGTAAAACGAATTTCTTCTGCACTCCAGATCATAGGACATCTTGATCAACCGCTTTTACCTACTTCAAGAACCCTAGATATAGTCAGTGAGGGTTGGTCCAATGTTCCCAGTGTATTCTATATAAAGTGGCTGCTAGTCCCACAACATGGTTAATACGTTGACATCTCCAGTAAAACGAATTTCTTCTATACAGCAGATCAAAATATATCTTGGACAGCCGCTTTTACGTAGGAGATCAGATGGCCTATTTTGTATCTGGAGTCTCCTACCCACCACGAAGAAAATATACTTTTAGGACCCTAGAAATGGCCATTGAAGATTACTCCAATGATCCCAGTGTATTCTCTGTATAAAGTGCCTGCGAGTCCCACAGCATGGTTATGACGCTGATATCTCCAGTAACAACTAATTTCTTCTATTCTGCATTCTTGCATCCTGCATTTAATATTTGTCACTTTAGGAGTCGACTACATTCCTTGAAGATGCCAGCAATATCCTAAACCTAGACCACGCAGTATCATCGGAAGTCTACTACATACCCAGAAGGGCAGTACCCCTTGGACCATCCAAAAGGAAGCAGTCTACCCTTCCATTATCCCCAGACTTCAACCCTCCCCCTACAAGCACACCTATAATTACCTACCTCTTTGGAATAAGTGCCTCCGTATTAATTAGGCATTTTCTAGCCGGCTGCCCTTCATGCCATTAAACATACACTTTATATTCCGACTGTGTCAACCTGGATTATATCTTTGGTCAACGCCCACCTGCTTGGATGGCACATGCTTTCACGTCATAAGCCTTTCAAATCAGAGAATGTATATTTGTACTAAATGTCATCAAAATTGGGCCATTTGGGGTCTGCTAGAGCACAGCCAGGTAATTTTCCTCCTCTCCGGAGCTAAGAATTGCTTTCCTTTATCTACAGGTAAATATTAAAACTTTCGAGCTGGTAAACAAATCTGGAATATTAAAGTGAACCCAGAGAGATGCTGCCAAAGTACATTAACTCTCAACAAAAATGCTGGCCTTCCATTCCTGATATCCAACCTGGAAATCCCCTTATTAAACGAAGGGCACTACCTAGGAATATTTCATTCTATATATCAGTCATAGTTGACTTAATTTGAATCCACACCCTAAATATACAGGAGTGGTGTTCACATTACGGCATTTTGGCGCCAGAAACCTTAAGTTACTATGTAATTTAAGTTTCCAGCGAAAATAGCATGAAGTTAGAAGTAAAAATATTAAGAATTTTCATTATTAGCTTCGCAAAAGCACATCTGTACTAGTTAAAGCAATATATTGTACCACACTAAGACGAGGGAGTTCCTTCAAGTAGAACATTGTTAGAATTCGATAACTTGAGATAAAATAAGGATATAGCCCACATAGGGCGATTACTGCACCATATGTTACTTTCACACAACCGATCTCAAACAGTCCCTCGCCTTGAAATCATGAATTCGGATTCAAATAATCCAAAACCTCTCAAGAGTGACCAGCATCAGTGACTTCTTTCTGGGTCGGATGAGATCATCGCCTGTTGATCCTCTGTTATCAGTAGCTCTCTCCGAAATAATTATACCCGCTGGGAAACGTCTGAGTATCCTCTAATTCGGACGATATCTACACGGGTTAACATCAATCCAGACTAGAATTTCGAACGTATTTTAGAAAAATCCGTCCTCCAGGATTTGCTGAAACTCTTCCAAACCTAATTGTAGAAATGAGTACATTAAAAAGTGCATCTCACAGGAACTGCGTCATCTTACCGCATTAATAGGTAATATTTATTTTCAAGTGAACACAAAAACTTACAAAAACACACTCGGTATCTTCGACTTTCGCTCCAAACTTCTACACATGTTGATTTACTGACAAATTAATTTTAAGCAATTATAAAAACAACCAATAAACAACTGAGGGAAACAGATGAAAAGAACATTTCAAGTAATAGTGTAGATGGAGATAGTTAGCCGCTGTAGAGATACGAAGACAGGTCTAGTGGTATGTATCTATATATTAATTGTTATAAATTGTATTCACTTATAAAATAGATTTTGTTTTTCACTACATAAAAAATGTGCGTTGTTTTTACTGTTTAATTTTTTTTTGTACTGTTTTTACTAACAAGTTCTACATGCTGTTTTCTTTCCAACTACCGTATTTTCATTGTTTTTAAAAATAAGATTGGTTAAAATTTATTGTATTGATATATATACTCCGCTCATTTCTTCCTGTCTTTTACTTACTACTTGTACATTTTCTTTACTTATAAGTTGTATATATATTTTTTAGCTGAAGAAGGCTGCCATTGTTGCAGTCGAAACGTCCAAAATACAGATTTCTTTTTGAAAGTCTGACGTTTTTCTCCTAGCCGAATCCCAACTATACCTGTCTTCGTATTTCAAGTAATATTTACGAAGTTTTAAGCACTTATTTGTCCAACTACGATCGTCCCATCGAAAATTACTAGATAACCTTAATTGTAGGGACTTTAGTAAGGTTATGATCATTGCCTTCCGCACTTCACGATTTTCCTACCGTTTTCCAGTTATGTTAAGACTGTCAAGTATTTAAAATTGATTTCTACTGGCTGAGTTTTTAGAACTTATTTCATTTGTATTTTATGTGGCAGAAAGTCAAATTTGTTTAACTACACACCATTCATCAATAATCCTTTATTTCGCTCTGCGTCTTTCTCGTCTCTCTGACGCCTCTTCAGGGGCATTTTAAATACAAATTACAATCGTATGCCTAAAGACCTCCGCCTCTGCAAATAGGGCCACGTCTAGACTAGAAGGTTCTCTAGGTTATAATTTGTACATAAAGTGCACCTGAAGAGGCCTCAGTGAAACGTGAAACATGTAAATAAAAATAGAGGATTATTGATGTATTCTGCGTAGTTAATGAAATTCTACCATTCTGAATAAGTTATATAAACTGAGCTAGCAGAAATAAATTTTAAATATTGCATATGTACCTTGTATCTAAATGTATAAAAATCACGCGTCTGTCAGTTTGTCCGTTTGTTTGTTTGTTCCTCATGCAAATCCACACCGTTTGACCGATTTTGACCAAACATGGAATAATGGTAGGTCTTGATACAGGAAGTCTCGTAGGCTAAGTCAAAAATTTCTACGAGCTGTCTGTCTGTATGTTTGTTCCTTATACAAATCCACACCCTTCTTCCGATTTTGACCAAACTTGGCACACAGGTAGGGTTTTGATACGGGGAGTGTCATAGGCTGGGTCAAAAACGTATATCTGCTGTCTGTCAGTATGTTTGTCCCTTATGCAAATCCACACCGTTTGACCGATTTTGACCAAACTTGGAATAATGGTAGGTCTTAATACAGGAAGTCTCGTGGGCTAAGTCAAAAATGTCTACGAGCTGTCTGTCTGTATGTTTGTTCCTTATACAAATCCACATCCTTCTTCCGATTTTGGCCAAACTTGGCGCACAGGTAGGTCGTGATACGGGGAGTGTCACAGGCTAGGTCAAAAACGTCTGCCACCTGTCTGTCAGTATGTTTGTCCCTTATGCAAATTCACACCGTTTGACCGATTTTGATCAAACGTGGCACACAGGTAGGTCTTGACACGGGTAGAGTCATATGCTAGGTAAAAATCGTCTATGACTGACAGTTCGGAGATCTCGAGTTCGAAACAATGAACTCAAATTGTTACAGATTGTAATATTAATTATTTGGTTTCTAATTTATTTTTGCTTTTATAGATGCAGAAAGTAGGTGTAGCAAGGCACGCCGGGTAACAGCTAGTTAAGAATAAAAACCCTATGAATGGTGTGCAATTAATGGAATTTGATCTTCTCCCACATAAAATATGATTATTTTATTTCTTTAATCTTCTTTCTAATATTCTGTAGTAATTTTATTGAAGTCGGATTCAATTGCATATATTTTCGTGACACACACGTGGGCATTTCTTACAGGCACCTTCGGATTGCATAAGCGGGTTTCCACCCTATGCAGGAAGAGAGAAATTGCGCAAAAATAAATTTCGCTAAAAATAAACTATGCTTGATAGAATTCTACTGATTATTCCTTCAGGTTTCAGCATGAAACCCAAGGCAAACCATCAAAAATTCTCATACTATTTTCTGATCGCTGTCCCGCGTTATTTTATAGTAAATACTGCTGTGAATGGAGTATGGTGTTAATATCTCTTGAATGAATAAGGACGAGAGATCTTCGAGCTGATTATATCTAGCATGGAATGTAGGCCAGGAGGCGGGGTTGGGACTCCTGGAATTCCATCTTTACAGTAGATTTTTATTGCTAGGATTCCTTTAATGATTTCCTTCTCCAACTGCAGTTAGGATCTTTAGGTTATGGGACAGGACGGAGTTTAAGGGAAGAGGAAGAATTCTACTCGAACGAGGACGAATCGTCGTATATGGCGATACAAAATTATGCCTTAATGATTCCATGGTTGACATGTTTATACACCCTATATATATATATATATATATATATATATATATATATATATATATATATATTTTTATTTATTTATTTTTTTTTTTTTTTTTACGGCGCATCGACAAATCTTGGCCATTAGCGCCGGGCCTCCAGGGTGCAACCAGGAATTTTCTCAGCGAGCCCTGAGATGAGAAAATTCCTGTCGCCGGTGGGGATCGAACCCACCATCTCCCGCTTATGAATCCAGCGCGCTAGCCACTAGACCACGGGAGACCCCTATATATATATATATATATATATATATATGTATATATATATATACAGGGTGTACGAAAGAAACGGCCAAAGATCGGGAATCGACGCAGGATGAAAAAAATACTTTATCCAACTATAAGCAATTAAAAAATAACAAGGAATAATAACAGACAAAAAGAACCGTTCGAATAAACGAAATCAATTACTTCAAAGGTTAAGCACTCATTCCTCCGATTGACATCGCCTAATCAAAATGTTTGATTTAACAGAAATATTTTCTGCATGTTTGACATTCATTCAAACTAAGTTTTTTTATTTTGGTTCAAATTTGAGATTAAGGAAGTATTCGAGAAAAAAAATTGTATTAATAGACATAAAACGTTTTGGGGTATTAGTATATTTCTGCAATTATCTTGGAAACGGATAGAAAATTGTAGTAAGTGGGAGGTAACCATTCGAAAGCTAACTAAATTCCCAACAAAAAAGATTCTGAAGCATAATACTATTTCTATATTCTATTTGGCGTTGTGAGTAAAATTAGTATTATAGTAAAAGAAGAAAAGAAAATGATAAAGGTTTTGGTAATAGTGTTTTCCTAGAGCGAATGTTATGAAGGCCGGGGAGTCTGGGGGATTTGTACAGGTAAGGGTACCATGGGCGTATATAGAACATAATTTCGGAGGGGGCTGGGAAAATTTCGGGGGGGGGGGGGCTGAGTCCATTTCCGGTGTATGGAATACTAACAATTTAGATCTTGGAAGAGTTTTAGCCAACTTAAACCCTATTACACCCAAAATAGAATATGTTTTATGAACTAAATGATTTTATTTAATTTATTTTTAAGGGTTTTATGAAATTTTTACCGATCAAATCAACATTTCGGGGGGCTGCAGCCCCCTCAGCCCATGAGGATACCCTTGGCATCTGTCACGTATCTGGGGCCGCCAAAGAAGTATATCACGAAAGGTCAAACCGAAATAATAACTGTTTCTGATTCAAGCTTCCCAAATGACAGGGATAAGAACAGAACCGCGCAAGATGACGCATTTCCATAGCGCAATCATGCTCATTTTGCCCTAAAAACAATTATGTCTTGCAAATCTAACCTAAATCGGTCCAATAGGTATTGGATTTTACGCCGCGACCAAAGTACATATTAGTTTTCCCTTACTTAGGGGTTATTTTTTGCTTTTCTTGGTATATGTACTTTACATGTGATCAATGCCTTACCTCATCAACATGACAAAAGGATCCCTGGAAGTGTTTATTAGACCGACAGTGTACGCCAGCTTAGACGTGTAGGCGTGAGAGTTGGTACCCTCCCTCTCTCCATACCCACCGAGACAATGCTCCATCTAGGTCAGAGCCGAGGATCTCCTATTCATCGGCCTGTCTTACCTTCATTAATCTAATCGTCGGCATTATACACCACAACAACCCCAGAGAGAGAGAGAGAGGAGTTCAAAACCCGCCCGAATCTCGTGGCGCGAAGGTAATTCGCCTAATGTATCAGCTGATAAAGGCTCGTAAAGCTTAAACAGAATACTGAAATAAGTCGCCGACCACTTATTAAAAAAGTACGACTATTAGGAACTGCGTCATCTTAGCGTAGTTCCGTTCTTATCACTAGTGCCCATAGGTGTCTCTAGACAATCATTTCTAGGGGGGCTAATTTAGTATGGGCTTACCGCCGTGCCTGGGGGTGTAGAATCAAATTTTTATAAACAGACACCTGGAAATCATTAAGGAAGTATTTGATAAACTAAGAAAATACATTAATTAGAGCTTATTACTAATAATTTGCCTAAACAATTTACCTTTCTAACTTAACCGAAAAAGATAGTGAATTTTCATTTTGGGGAGCAAAGACCCCATCTTAGCCGCCACTGCTAGTGCCATTAGTAAAGGAATAGATCGGTATGTGTTGATCTTTCGTGAAAAATATAAAATAAAACCTCAAGAAGGAAGATGAAGGCGTCACAATGGGGTAACTGACAGTATCCTGAACGGAAATCACTACCTCTCTGTTCGCTCACACTGATTCTCGGTTTCTTATTTTTTTTTACCAAAATATTCGTTTTACTGTTAAATCTATTTATATAAAAATCAGGTGTTTGTCGCTCTGTATGTTTGTTTGTTTTTACGTCTGTTTGTTATACAAATCCACACCGTTTTCAACGAAACTTGGCACACTGGTAGTCTTGATCCGGGGAGTCTTGTAGGCTAAGTCAAAAACTACTACCAGCTGTCTGTCTGTAAGTTTGTTCCTTATAAAAATCCACACTGCCTGACCGATTTTGACCAAACTTGGCACACAGGTAGATCTTGATCCGGGGAGTGCTGTAAGCTCGGTCAAAAACGTTTCCCAATTGTCTGTCTATATGGTTGTTTCTTCTAAAAATCCACACTGTTAGACCGATTTTGACCAAACTTGGCACACAGGTAGATCTTGATATGGGGGGTGTCATAGGTTAAAATCGTCTAGGAATCGTCTGTGAACCTGTTCAAAAGAACAAAACAAACACTTTCGAACTTTTAAGCTCATATTAGCTCATATAACATTGCTCCATCTAAAATTTCTTCAGAAACTTTATTGTAGAGAACTTAGTAAGCATTCGAATGTTCACCTTCCTCTTACCAAGATTTCCAATCGTTTTCGAGATATTTACGAAAACATACGAAGATCCGAAAACTTTTATTGTGCACTAATAAAATAATTTATTTCGAATACTTCCTTAAATCCAATTGTAACCAAAATGTAAGTGTCCCAGTTTATATGAATTTTAAACACGTAGAAAATATTTAAGTTGAATCCAACGATCCTAAGTACCCAAACCGAAAATTAGTTTTAAAAAAAAAATATTTTTATCCACTTCTCTAAAACAGTTACAGATATCACCTTGAAAAGGGTTTCAATCGTTTTTCTCGTTAGAGAACCTATAAAAAGAGTGCATGGAGGGATTTTTTCGTGCGAATTTCGCCGCGCAGTAAAATATTAAAGAACATTTTAATTCCAGGTTCTTCAAAATAAATATACTGGCAGTAACGCTTTATATTATTTCATTTATTATAAGGTAACACGCGACCGAAACCTGACAATATCGTTGATACAAATGCAAAGTAACGAATGTGAAAAAATGCATCATTCATTGTCAATCTTTACTAATTTCTGCTGGACTTATGTGCGGCAAATTCTTAAATCTTAGATAACTCTATTAAAGGGAAAGTATTCCACTATCGAAAGGTAAAATCTGCCGAATATTTGTCTGTCCAAAAAAAAGTTATGAATAAATGCTTTTCCACTCTGAAAAGTGATGATTTTCACATTCGATACTTTGCATTTGTAGCGACGATATCTACCATTGCAATCTAAACATCAAACGATCACCTCACAATAAATTAAAGGTAGAAACTCGATTATCCGGACTAATTGGGACCAAGGTCAGTCCGGATAATCGAAAATCCGGATAATGGAATATTAAAAAAGTTTCAAAAACTATGAACTCTTTATTGAAAATTTAAAGCAATATAATAGTTAATAATATTTTTATGTATGTAAATGTAATAATCTATGTTCACAGTTAAGTACAGAAACTAAGTTAAAACAGTTAGGAAGGTTTAAAAAAATCGATTATTTTTTTTTTTTTTTTTTTTTTGCTTCTTTGCCTTCCATTTCTTGGACGCCGCAATATCTCGAAGTCGCTGGAGTTGTAGAAGCTGCACAGCTTCTGCCTCTTCTTGTCTCTCAAGCAACCTGAACACCACGTCAATGGCTTCGTCTTGTCGTTCGGATAACAGCGCGTTCGGATAATGGAGGTCCGGATAATCGAGTTTCAACTGTACTTAAAACCGATAAAAATTACTTAAATCAGACATTCTAACTTACAAACTGCACTTATATACCACAAAATATGAGTGTTTCAATTTTCTATGTAAATATATTGTTATTTCTACTTTTTCATAAATTATAATTATTTTCATTACGATATGATTATTTATCATTCATTACTATTAATATTTTGATCAAACCTAACCCTTCCATAAGTACCAACTAATTTTCCAAGTAGGTTTAAATGGTTAGCCGCTTATAAAAAACACTAGAAATCTGGATATACTCCTCTGGAGCTTCAATCGCATCATTTATTATTGCTAATTAAATATAATTCCCTCCATAAAAGATTACTCCCAGGACAATAATTTGCGGATATTTAGCAAAAATAACATATCCTCAATATCTATCGTAGAACTTCGTACAGCCCTCAGACAGTCTCCCAGAAGGAAATATCCATAAATGAAGCACAAACACCACTTCTGAACAGTGGCGTCACAAACTTAAGCCAATCCACAAAAATAGCTAGACGTTTTTAATTGTTTTCTTATTTTAAATAATGTGTCATAAATAGACTTAATTTCATCCATATAGAAATTAATAATAAAAAAAAGTTTAGCTTAAATTGGCAATTTAAAATAACTAAATAAGGCTAAGACCACCAGAAAAGAGACTTCCTGCACGCAACAGAATTCCCAAATCTCCCATTTGTCCCTCGAGAGCTGAATATTGTACTCTGCGGTAGGCCATTATATATATACGTATATATATATATATATATATATATATATATATATATATATATATATATATGTGTGTGTGTGTGTGTGTGTGTTAACGCCTTTTTTTTTTTTTTTTTTGCCTCGAAACGTATAGTATTTATAATTTACAACATTAACAAAACAGCCGAGATTGAAGATTACGAAAATTCGTCTATCTTGAGAAGGGGGGGGGACACAAATTACTCATTGTTGTCCTGCCTAATGTTCGAAAATGTAATATTGCAATGAAATGTTGAATACGTCGTCAATATTTCAAGAGAGAAGCCGTTTCGAAAAAAGTGGAGAAAACTGGAGCCCCGTTTTTGTTACTCCAAAAAAGAGGACATTTTTTAAAACGTTTAACATTCATCCAAACTTAGGAATATAATTGTTTTTTTCTTTTGAAATTTAAGAGGCAAAAAATGTATTATCAGGCATGATATAGATGTTCGTATATTTTCTTAAATATTTCTAAAACGGTTGGGAAATCCTACAATAATCACAAGATTTTTGACAGGACAATGCCAGTTGGAAAAATCAGTGCTTACAATTTGTAAAATGTTTGTTTCGAACCATTGAAAGGTTTTTGGCACACTTTTTATTGGCTGTTTTTTTACAAGGGGTAATACTACCTTGTAAATTTTTCTTTTACAATTTTTTTATGGGCTAAAATTCTTCCTGAACTAATCAAAAACGATATCCAGAGTGAAGAAATATTTTTTAAATGGGCAAAAAATACATACGATTTTCACAGTGAAGTCTCGATGCCGAGTGCACGCGATGCTGGTTTTTGAGCGAGCTTCGATTGGTCCCTTTTTAATTGCTAAGTTTTTTTTTGGTCTTCCTTTAATACATTTCATAATGAAACCCATTTTTTCTTTATTTTCATTACAAGAAAGTATGAAAAAAAATTAAATAGAAAAAAATATACATTTTAAAACATCAAACTTGAAAGACGTTTTCAAACCGGGCGATATTCTGACGTCTTCAATTTTTGCCCGATCAACTTCAAATTTTAACTGAATCTTCCTAATGATACTTGCTAGTAAAGTAACTAGGAGTTTTTTGATTCATTGAATTATAACGATTTTATGGCCGATTTTCGACGGATTTTGTAATAGAAAATAAATAATGGTTTGCCATTTTCGAAAAAATTAATATTTCTTTAAAATCCTACGTACTTTACTATATTTAACCTTCTTATTTCTAAGATTTTAGTTTTACGTTCTAGATGAAAATTTGCCGCCTGCAGACTATCGCCCGTGGAAAAAGGGGGTTTCCGTTCGTCAAACACAGCGCCGCCATTTGTTTTCGAAGAATTGGATAGGATTTTTTTTCGATTCATAGAATTATAACGATTTTATGACCGATTTTTTAATAGAAAATGCGTTTTCTGTGCATTGTGGAAAAATTAAAAACAAAATCAATTAAAATATGATAAGGATAGTAGCGAAAGTACAATTTTAGAAGAAAATGCGCTAAAATGTTTAGATCGCAGATGTTATTTCTAAGTGAACTGCCGATCCCATAGGTCGACGGAGGAAGGTGTATTCCGATAAACCACATTGAATGAGATTCTGGTTTGATGGTCGTCTCATAGATTCGTGCAAAGAGATTCGCGGGCTGTTCTCAAACAGCTGTCATTGATTCGAAACCGCATCTGTGCCGGAATCCTGTTATGAACAGGTTTCTATCAGGCATTGCTTACCTTCCTACCGTTAAGGTGAATGGTAAGGTGCAATTCAGCTTTTCGCCAGCCCTATCCTCAGTCTTCCATGAGACCGTGAATTCTCTCCTTTGGTCCTACTGGGCCGGATTAAATCCGGGAAAACTAAAATTTAAAAAATCTAATTATTATATCAGGGTGTCTACTGCTCGAAAAAGTCACGAAAATCATGAAAATGTCACGAAATTGAAAATAGGGCACGAAAATCAAGAGAAACTCATGAATTTTGAAACCATTTCATGAAATTTCAGTTTTACCATAATACGGGACTTCCGCGCATTCGTAATTTTGCCTTTTTTGTATGGTGACAAAATTCTATCTGCCTCTCCCACCCCCTTTATCTGATAGATTCCTTTGTTGTAGCATTTACACATAAATTATCCATTATTCACATTTACGCAGACTTAAATATTGAAATTCTGTACACATTAATGTACTAAATTCTGTACAATGATATTTTTAGAAATTTTGAATTCTGCTACCATTTTTCAACATTTTTGAAGCAACTAATTCCATAGTCATTCTAAATTTTTTTGAATAATCGTTTCTTCACTTTTAAAACTAATGCGACTATCCTCTTGAACGTATTATGTACATTATATACAGCTTTCATACTTGTTTTAAATGTATGTAAAATTTAAGTTTATATTATTTATTTATTTATTCATTGTATTTACGAGCCCGCAAAGTAGCGACTTGCTCGTTATATTGTATGCCTATATTATAGGCACATTGACCTATACTAAATTCTAATATCTAATGATAATATCCTTAAGAATACTATAATGTTATTTAAAAATCTTAAAAATAATTAGTAATAGCTTAAAAATAATTTTAAGCTATTACTAATAATAGCTAATACTAATATTAGCTTAAAAATAATTTTAAGCTAATACTAATAAGGCTTATTCTTTTTAAGTGTAATTAGTTTCTATTTAATGGGCATGAAATTTGCTTTTTAAATAATGAAAATGTCATTAAAAAAAGTCCTGAAATTGGCATTCACAAAAGTAGTAGACAAAATTTAAAATTTCGTCTCAGAATCTGAGTAAATTCAGGAATAATATGGACCTCAGGAAGTACCCATGTACTCGTTTATTCAGTGACTCGATACTACTGAACATGGGCTATAAATAACAAGTAGGTGACAAATTAGACCATGTCCATACGTAAAAACGTAAATAGAGCATCATCAATTTCAGTGATAACGTTATTAGCAGAAGCATTATGGAAAATAAGTGACAAAATAAAATTTGGTTGACGAAGCAGATCAAAAGAAATATAGTTTCAATAAGTTATACGCCTTAGACCTTCTAGTGTAAAGAACATATCGTCGATGAAAATGCAAAGTATCGAATGTGAAAAGTGGTTTGGTACCTTATAGCAGTCATTATATAAACTTTATCTCATGATATATTTTAATTAGACTTTTTGCACATTCGTTAGTTTGACTTTCTGTAATTCATAATTATTTTCCTTTATTCTTCGAGAGTTTGCCACAACCTTACAACAGTCCAACAGCAATCAGTAAAGATTTAAAATGAAAAATGCGTTTTTCACATTCGATACTTTACATTTGTATCGACGATATTCAGAAGACCAAGTACTTTGTTTTTAAATTTAACTAATTTCCTCCTACATTTGAAGATTGCAGAGTGCGAACAGACATTTAATTTATACGTATCCATACATAAGCACACACTCTCATATATATGTATATATACATATATATTTAGATGGAACGGCATTTTTCTCCAGCGGTGGTACTCCTCCTCACTTCTTCCTGGGATATTTCGATGGATTCATCTCCATCTTCGTCAGCCAGGTAATAAAGCTGACGAAGATGGAGATGAATCCATCGAAATATCCCAGGAAGAAGCGAGGAGGAGTACCACCGCTGGAGAAAAATGCCGTTCCATCTAAAAATATCATCCCAGCGACAAAAAATAAACATCAAGCATATATATATATATATATATATATATATATATATATATATATATATGTATAAGGGGGCGAGGTTAGCTCAGTGGTAGAGCACTGGACTAATAAGCTGGAGGCCTGAGTTCAAATCCCGAGCAAGCACTAAAGATTTTTTCTTCTAGTGTCTTCGTTCATGGGTTGAATATGGCCTCCCTGACCGTCCCTAGGCCAACCCAGCCTATAATTAATTTAATAATGGGCACCTTGGGTGCTCATGACTCCAGCAGTCGAAGCAGCCAAGGGGATAATCAGGCGGCCGGCCGGAGACACATGCACATATATATATATATATATATATATATATATATATATATATATATTAATTCTGGTGAATGATGACCCGATATATATTTTTTCACTTTTTCTTGTTTCTTTTTCTGGCAGGGGGTCAATAAAGTAGTACACACTTATTCCTTTAACTACTTTATTTTGTATGTTTCGCCCGACATGTTTCGTGCCTTTTCGCACCTCTTCAGGGGCTTTCCTTATCAGGAAGTCCTCTCGTCGTGTTGTCTAGCTTGAGTCAGGCGTAATACAGTATTACGCCTGACTCAAGCTAGACAACACGACGAGAGGACTTCCTGATAAGGAAAGCCCCTGAAGAGGTGCGAAAAGGCACGAAACATGTCGGGCGAAACATACAAAATAAAGTAGTTAAAGGAATAAGTGTGTACTACTTTATTGACCCCCTGCCAGAAAAAGAAACAAGAAAAAGTGAAAATATATATATATATATATATATATATATATATATATATATATATATATATATATCTGTTTCGGAAGAACAGTAACGTAAATGCAAAAACTTCAATTTTACGGGAGAGTAAAAAAACAATTTGCAGTTGTATAAAACGTATAGTAGAGCAACCCAATATATTTGGGTAGCCCTTTATATATATATATATATATATATATATATATATATATATATATATATATGTGTGTGTGTGTGTGTGTGTGTGTGTGTGTATAAACCATAAGGGCCCAGATGGGCAGATACTGCAGAGTTATTTGATTTTTGTTCATCTTGAGATAGAGTGGTCAGTACTATGCTAAGGCAGTTTGATTTTCGCCTTTACAGGTTCCGGTAAAGGCTGGGTGAGCCTAAGGACAGTCGAACGACGACACTAAGAGGTAACACACACACACAAATATATATATATATAATATAACATACATCCAACTTCGTCAAATTTGAACGACCTGTTTTTCTCGTGACCTATGTGTTATAGTACTTATTTCCTCCACTGGTGCCAATTAAAAGTTAGGCAATGCCGATAGGACGATCTGACTTCTGACCCCTGAACGACGCCACTGGAAGATTAAATCTTTCGTTCACACCCGAGTCTCGAACATAGCTGTATTCACTACAATGTATGCTCTAAATAGCAAATTAAAAGTTCAGAATCCTTGAACCTAGGCCGTCATAACTCCAGAAATAGATTTTTATACAGTTTTGATTAAAAAAAAATAATGCAAAACGGGTGATAAATAATAAAGTTGAGGTAGTATGTGTTGTGTATGTATGCATGAATACATATATATATAATACATACGTAGATCATTGTTAGGTGACAATTTTAGAAATGTATGAACTATTTCCTGACTTCAATTCGCTTGCTAACCATCTGCATCTCTTTACAATATCATTATTAGTTTAGTTAGTTTAAGAAATATATGAACTATTCCCTGACTTCAATTCGCTTCCTAACCATCTGCATCTCTTTACAATATCATTATTAGTTTAGTTAGTTTTAGAAATATATGAACTATTCCCTGACTTCAATTCGCTTCCTAACCATCTGCATCTCTTTACAATATCATTATTAGTTTAGTTAGTTTAGAAAATAATTTTTTTTTTTATTCATTAGAATGAGCTACTTTAGTTTCACTTTTCTGTCAATCTTTAATTTTGAAGTAAGAACAAAGCCGTGGTTTTGTCACCAAATGGTGAAAAAACTAAAAAAAAAATATTTTAGTTTCATTCTGAATAAACACTTGCATATAATTACTGGCTGCAAGGAGAAAGGGTATTTATAATTCTTGAAAACTTGATCAGCAACTTGTCAAAAATGTGGCGCACATAGTTCAACTCCTCCACTAGCAAAAACAACGTTGTTTTCTATCAGAGCGACAATTAAGGAAACCCGTTTATGTGTTTTTGAAATCTTTTGAAGAATGATAAAATAATCTCTAAAACCTTTTTATTATTATTATTATTTACACCTTACTTAAGACGTCTTGCGTGATACCAGTTTTTTGAGTATATTATTATTGTTTTCTGGCATCATTTTGAAAGGGGTAGTTGAAAGTAATGAAAATTAATTGTAATAATTTTAATTAATTATTTACACGAGCTCTAAATAGAAATTTAAATTACAAAAAAAATGTCAAAATTTGGGAAAATGGCCGGACTATTGTCTATATCATAAATAGGCCGTTACGACAAACGATAATTAATTAGAGAAGCATGCTAATTCATAAATGATTAAACATTTTTAGAAACTGTTTTGTAAGCTCTGTCAGAAGTATTTTCTTGAATTAGGTGGCATTCTGTAGATATTTGTTTCACATATATACAAGTTCATGTATTCTGTTTTTTTTTTTTTTTTGCTTCATCACTACTTCACTTATAATTTTTCTGTAACTGGAAGGACAATTAATGTGGTTCTCCTTTATTTATCTTTAGCTCTTTTTCTTTCCTGAACTTTGTCCAATGGTTATTTGCATGTTTTTAAGATTTTATTTAAGACTTGCGACGTAAAATCAAGTTAATTCTTGCCCAACAGCTGATGTAGTTAAGGTTCTTTGAATTTCGGCAGTAGTACACGTGTTTTCTTGTCTTCCTTATTGTAGATGTATTATGACATTTTCAGAGGAACTTAATGAATCCGAGGAAACTACTGAAGGCTAAAGGTAATCCAGCACATCAGTGATCCATTATGATATTTTTAGGTGAGTCCAACGAGTCTTCTGGGGGCTACAGAAAATGGAGTACAATTGGAACCTGTTGTGATATTTTGAGCTTAATCCAAGGATTCTTCTAGATTCCACAGATAGAGGAGAACAACAGTGAACTATTGCGATATTTTGAGCTGAATTTGAAGATTATTCAGGAGGCTATAGGAAATGCAGCACAGCAATGAACTATTATGATATTTTGAGCTGAATCCGAAGATTCATCTGGAGGCTTCAGGTAGTGGAGAACAACAGTGGACTATTATGATATTTTGAGCTGAATCCGAAGATTCATCTGCAGCCTTCAGGTAGTGGTGAACAACAGTGAACAATTACGATATTTTGAGCTGAATCCGAAGATTCATCTGCAGCCTTCAGGTAGTGGAGAACAACAGTGAACTATTACGATATTTTGAGCTGAATCCGAAGATTCATCTGCAGCCTTCAGGTAGTGGAGAACAACACTGAACTATTATGATATTTTGAGCTGAATCCGAAGATTCATCTGCAGGCTTCAGGTAGTGGAGAACAACAGTGAACTATTATGATATTTTGAGCTGAATCCGAAGATTCATCTGCAGGCTTCAGGTAGTGCAGAACAACAGTGAACTATTATGATATTTTGAGCTGGATTTGAAGATTCTTCTGGAGGCTTCAGGTAGTGGAGAACAACAGTGAACTATTATGATATTTTGAGCTGGATTTGAAGATTCTTCTGGAGACTTCGGGTAGTGGAGAACAACAGTGGACTATTATGATATTTTGAGCTGAATCCGAAGATTTATCTGCAGGCTTCAGGTAGTGGAGAACAACAATGAACTATTATGATATTTTGAGCTGAATCCGAAGATTCATCTGGAGGCTTCAGTTAGTGGAGAACAACAGTGAACTTCTCATATTATGATATTTAGTGCAGAACAACAATGAACTATCATGATATTTTGAGGTGAATTCAAGGAGTCTTCTGGAGGCTACAGGAAATGCAGTACAACAGTGACCTATTGCGATATTTTGAGCTGAATTCAACAAATCTTCTGGAGGCTACAGTAAATGCATCACAACAGTGACCTATTTCGATATTTGTAGCTGAACTCAACATTCTTCTGGAGGTTACAGAAAATGCAGCACAACTGTGACCTATAATAATATTTTGACCTGAGTCCAAAGAATTTTCCGGAGGCTACCGGTAATGCAGTATTACGGTGACCTATTATGAGCTGAATCCTAAGTTTCTTCAGGAGGCTTCAAGTAGAGGAGTACAACAGGGAACTATCATGATATTTTGAGGTGAATTAAAGGAGTCTTCTGGAGGCTACAGGAAATGCAGCACTGCAGTGACCTGTTATGATATTTTAGGTGAATCCGAAGATTTTTCTAGAGGCTTCAGGTACTGGAGAACAACAGTGAACTATTATGATATTTTGAGCTGAATCCGAAGATTCATCTGGAGGCTTCGGGTAGTGGAGAACAACAGTGAACTTCTCATATTATGATATTTTGAGCTGAATCCTAAGTTTCTTCAGGAGGCTTCAAGTAGAGGAGAACAACAGTGAACTATCATGATATTTTGAGGTGAAATAAAGGAGTCTTCTGGAGGCTACAGGAAATGCAGCACTGCAGTGACCTGTTATGATATTTTAGGTGAATCCGAAGATTCTTCTAGAGGCTTCAGGTACTGGAGAACAACAGTGAAGATTAGTGAAACAATAGTTTGATCTCAATCCAAGGAGTTGATTTTTGAAGGGGCTAGAGATAGTAGAGCACAAAGTGAACTATTAAGATATTTTCAGCTGAATTCAACAGTTCTTCTGCGAGCTACGGATAAAGGAGCACAACAGTAACCTATTATAATTATTTTAAGCTGAATCCAATGATTCTTCTAAAATCGTGAGCTAGAGGAACTCAGCAGTGAACCATTCAGGTATTTTCAAACGAATCCAAGGATTCAGGTTAGTTTGAGCTGAATATTATCTATGTCTTCTGGAGGCTACAAGTAATGCAGACATCCGTGCACCATTACAGCATTTTCAGCTGATTCCAGGGTCTCTTCACGGAGCTACAGGTAATGAAGCACAATTGTGACCCATTTTGATGTTTTGAGCTTAATCCAACGATTCTTTCAGATGCTAAAGATAATGTAGCACATCTGTGAACATTTTTTACTAAATACAACATATCCTAAGACTGTAAGAATAAATGGCCATTTTTAGCCACAAGTGATTTCCACAGTAATAGTAGTTGTAGTATTTATTAAAAAAAAAAAATCGCAATATTTTTGTATTATCTTGTAGAACTGTTACTTGTCATGAGCTTTAGGGTGCGTTTACATCTGATAGTTATTGCAGGATATTTATGTCAGACAGAAATATTAACTAATGTAATCTGCAAAAAAATTATGTTTGAGCTATATATTTCTATCACGAGCAATAAGTGTGCGTTTACATCTGACACTTGTCGCAGGAAATATATCTCAGGTGTCGAATATAATAATTATGATAATTATCTATCCTACACCTGAGATATATTTCCTGCGAGAAGTGTCAAATGTAAACGCACCCTTAGAGAATTTCATCAACTTTAACGGAGCCTTGAGATAAGATTTAGACGCTGCTTGGATCCCAACTGAATTATTTCTGTCGTGTAAGGAAGGATGCTACCAACTGTCAGCACGTATCACAACAACTAATAGAATTTCTACAATTACTATCAGCACAAACATTAGTTAACACAGGAACAATTTAAACTTTTGTAAATAATTTAATATTCTGTATTGTGACAAATATGTCACAATACAGAATATTGGATCATTTGAGGAATCCATAAACATAAACACGAGGATAGCACTGAGCAACATGCTAAACGTCCAGATAACGGAGAACGCAAATGACAACACCACAAAAAAATAAATGGTGTAAATGTTTCGCACAAATCATAAATTATGACAACATGGCATTTTCCATCCTGCAGTAAACAATACACAAGAACTAGAAATATACAAAATAAATATACGAAGAAGGAAATGTGATAAGAAAATTGGAGGACCGAAGGGAAATTTCACTAGACACAACACAAACAATGACTGCCAGTTTACCACTTATGTTATATCTATATTGACACTTTTGACATTTGAAGAAGGTTTTGCCGCCAAATACGACAAACAAACATATACTTAATACAGTTATGGTGTGTTAATAAATTAATATATTTTGGTAGGATTAATGAAGAATATGCGAATATCTGTTTAAAAAAATTGAATTGGGATACTTTGGAGTATGTGGTGACTGTTTCCAAAACACCAGAATCACAACAGAAAACCCAGAGAGTGATCGGGAGTGGATTCTGCGCCTGAGTACCATGCCGGCAACCTCTCCCTCAAGTTCACCTTCGGATCCACATTTTCAAAACAAAACTGTAGTTCTTACCTTGAAGTTTCTTCTCGGTCTCCCAAAACTTCTGAAGCTCCGTGAAGTACTTGTCTAATATGAAGACCTTCGATAACCCTAAGGTCGCCATCGTTACAATACTAACGGGGCCGTATCTCTCACATGTCCGATCCACTCTGGTGTCCCGGGCGCACTGAGAACCCCGCTGCCCCCACCACAAGCAGCCGCCGGCCGGCCATCTTCTCCCGGCCACAGCCACACTGTCTCTCCATACGCCGGGCGAATTTAAATAATAATCTCCTGTAGTGATGTTGGCAGCGGCCTTGCAAACCCTGGCCCACATCAATATACTTAATTGAGGCATTCCTTTGGATTGTATTCTTGCACCGTAATTATTTACAACTAAAAGTCCCTTGCTTTATGTTGATGGCCGGCGTTCACTCTCGATACGTACCTTACAGGGTCATTACCCCGCATAAATACCCCTGGTAATTTGATCCTGATTCCTGACCTATTTTAATATTTTCATTCGCAAAATAAAAAAGCCCGAGTCCAAAGAACTGCGTCATCATAGCGCGTACTCTGTTTAGTGCGATTGTCTCCATAGAGAGACTTCAAGACGCAATCCGGAAGTGCCAACTGGAAAATGTCACCTTTCAGGACCCGTAGAACACGAAAATAATGGTATTTTAATTTTGAAATAAATATATATATATATATATATATATATATATATATATATATATCAGTCAGCTCATTGCTCTCTTTTAACAATATGTACAGCACACATGCCATTGTCAAACAAATATACAATCAACTCTACAGATTACAGGAACAAAACATATCCATCACAATGCTCTGGCTACCCGGACATACAAACATATCCATCACAATGATCTGGCTACCCGGACATACAAACATATCCATCACAATGATCTGGCTACCCGGACATACAAACATATCCATCACAATGATCTGGCTGCACGGACATACAAACATATCCATCACAATGATCTGGCTACCCGGACATACAAACATATCCATCACAATGATCTGGCTACCCGGACATACAAACATATCCATCACAATGATCTGGCTACCCGGACATACAAATATCACAGAAAGTACGACAGTCGACATTCAAGCAAACTTGGCTACAAGAAAACAGAATATTGACATAGAAAATGTAACTATACAAGACATAAAAAAAGAACTAGTTGATACTATACAAGAAACATGGCAAGAATACTGGACAAACATACAAAACAACAAACTGAGAGAAATCAAAAATACCATCTACGACTGGAGCTCTAGTAGCCGAAGAAACATACGAGAAGAGGTTATACTAAGTAGATTACGCATAGGACACACTTTACTAACTCACTCTTATTTAATGCCAAATAAAGAACAACCCATTTGCAGACAGTGTAACGTTCCAATGACAGTAAAACACTTACTAATGGAATGCAGAATACGAGAACAACTAAAATTACCTTACAACTTACAGGAACTACTGACAGAGGGTAGCCCTTTCATTAACGATATATTAACATTTTTAAAACTTAGTCGGGGGATTAAATTTAGTCGGGCGGAAGCCTTTAGACATATTATTTCGATGGTATAATAATAATCTGATTTCAATTTAAAAAAAGTTGTTTTTTTTTTAACACATAATTTCAATTGATTTATGACTATTCAATTTTACTTTGCCAATAAAGGAAGGCTTCAAAAATGTAGTGTCTTCCATGACCCATTAATTAATGTTAGTAGTTTTAAATATAATAACTATAGTGTAAATAGCAATACTGCAATTTTTTTTTTAATAATAAAGCGTTTATTAACATCTGCACAAATTATATAGCTTAAAACTTTTGTTGTATTTAGTTCCATAAGTTTGTATTTTATATATATATATATATATATATATATATATATATATATATATAGGAATACCATATCAAAATTTAAATATATGGAGCATGGCGAGTTTATTTGAATACTGAACACAAACTAAGATTTTTAAGCTTTAGTCAGGTTTGAGTTACTATTAGGAAAAAAACTACTTTATTAACATGCATGAGCTTCAGGATGTTCGAATATTTTTTTTAAATATCACGAAAATATTATAATTCGTGTGAGCGGTTTGTGTCTCCGTTAATTCTCTGACAGTAGAAATTTATATATTTGACGATATGTTTGATAAGATCCTCTTGTGTAAACATAGTTTATGAGGCGACCGGGCCAACGTTTGAGTAGGTATTATTTTTGGGGCAACCTCAATTGCTAATAAATAAAAATTCTTTTAGTTAATAAAAATGTTAATAAAAATGGTAATGAAGTTGAAATACACCCTCAGCATAAGAATACATCAAGTCCATTTGTAGGGAAGGGGCTTTAGGAACGCTAGTAGTGAATAAAAACAAGCCTACACTTAGCTGGTAGTAAGTACTGACGCTACTAGAGGTCGCAACGATATCATGGACAGGCCTATACACGTGTGCTCCCACCCGTCCACGTGTATACCGCATAACTCCTCCCCCTTCCTAGTCACATACCGATCTATCTCACAATGGACACTATCGTATTTAGTATCTAATTCACTTATCTCTATCACTATACTATTTATTACTGAGAGATTATAAAGCCCGTCACGCAGGAGTATCATAGCTTAGCGTATTTCTCAGCAAGGAGGATAGGATACAATGTATTCCTGATGAATTTGGCTCAAATAACCTACATACATACAAAACGAAAATGAATAATTTTATATTTGTAATGAGTCCCGTCGGCCGTGAGTGTCAAGGCAAGGCCGACACATGGGGGGACTGCCGGGTACAGTTGTCCCGGGCCCGGGCGTCGTGGGGTCCCGGGCCGGGCCTCGCTAATTGGGAAACAATGTATAGGTTAT
Source organism: Gonocerus acuteangulatus (assembly GCA_946811695.1). Classification (NCBI taxonomy): domain Eukaryota; kingdom Metazoa; phylum Arthropoda; class Insecta; order Hemiptera; family Coreidae; genus Gonocerus; species Gonocerus acuteangulatus. The sequence goes on from OX328131.1 coordinate 68,719,726, forward strand.
TAGCTTGTAAAAAGAATGGCGTTTACAAATATAGACGGGCGTAGCCTACATTTATTGGAATGGGTTCTACATTTCTTTTTAATGTACATAAACGACCAAACAAGTGTAGTCCCAGAATAGTATATTTCATTAGGAGTCGTTATAAAACTACAAGTACCGAAAGTGACCTTTGCTGCACCGATTGTCGGCTTTTATTCTCATTTTGCTCAAAACTCAAGATGAAAATAATTTTAAAATGTCCAAAGTCCTATAGCAAAGTACTAGAATTTTCAGTCTCGCTCTGAGAAGTGGGGGCCCGTGATCTGGTCCTGGACCCGGCTCTGAGATGTGGCGGCCCTGGTCAAGGCGTAAGCATGCGACTTAAATAGGCGAGGCGGATTTACTTTTGGAAAAATGAAAAGGCATAAAGTATGAGTACACAGTTGGATAAGAGTACGCATTGGAATTTTGGACTGTTGGTAGGACAGCAGGAAATTTAGTTTTGGCGTTTTAGTTCGTCTACCACAGCAGGAGATCACGCCACGTTGTCATCGGCTGTTCTCAATTTTCCAGGATTTTATGAGGTAAAACATACCCTAAGTACTTTTGTACATAATATTTTTAACTTCAAAAGTAAGAGTTTTAATGAACATAACATATTTGATAATAGTTTTGCGTAGTATTAAAGAAAAGTGCAGAATATTAGCTGCACACTGCTTATGAAGTCAGAAGGCCTTTTGTTTGCGATCAGTGTTAGTACGTACTCTTAGCCATCAATGTGCGCAAGTCAAAATGGTTGGGGTTCTGCTTGGAAAAAACGTCAGATTTTCAAGAAAATCTATATTTCCAACGTTTCGGCAGCCTTCTTCTGCAAGAAGACCGCGAGATCGAAAAAGATACGATAACTTTCAGGTGACCATGGATAAGTGTGAGCCACACCTATCCATGGTCACCTAACGAGCAAAGTATAGATTTTTCAAAAAAAGTCACGTTTTTTCTTAGCCGAATCCAAACCATACCTTGACACATTTGAAATATTTCGTTTGACAAGACTACAAGGCTAAAGCTGACGAAGACATTTAAAACCCAGAAGACCAGATATTCTTCTCCCGAGGCAGGAGAGCGATCTCCTTCTTTCACACAGTTATTCAGAGCCTAAAGAAACCCTAGAGGAATTAAAAACAGTAATTATGCTCCAATCCAGGCTTGGCCGCTCAACGGAGCTGCGCCTCTCACCAACGGAGTTCATTTCAGAATAGCACAACTTCAGCAATAAAATATTTCTGGACATCCTCGAGCATCTCTTGAAGATGGAATATCCCCAATTATAAATCGTATTATCAAGAGATAAGTTATACTTTCAATTAACTTAGTTCAGCTTGATGACCCTCTAAAACCTTCAGAGGTTTCTCTCATATTTACCGACCCACTAAACTTACTACTTTATTAACTGGCCAATTAGGAAGTATACCTAAGCTCTAAAAGGTCATTGATAATTTAAGTAGGAATTTTACATGGATGTAAATATATTATGTGTAATGTATTTATTGCTGGGCCGCTGCGGACGAGATTAGGAAATTAAGCGGCCAGGAAATAGTAGGGATTCAGCTAAGAAAGTCCGTCTCGCAAGAACTGCATCATCTTAGCGCGGTTCCGTTCATATCCCTAGTCTAATTTGGAAAGATTAAAATAGAAGCAGTTATTATTTTGGTTCCACCAGTCTTTTTTTTTAAATTAATTATTATAATGGCGTGTCAACCCTTAAGGTCACTAACGCCATTCCTGTGAGTAGTAAAGTCTTGAAAGGTGACATACATGATTTACAATCTTACCTGGAAGGGTCCGCTACACTAGAAACAGACCCGCTAGTGACAAGGTCTTGGAATCTTGGAAATCTATATTTCTAACAATAAATTGTTTTTGTTATTTTACTTAACCAGTTTTATTGTCAAATACATTATCCAACTATAAGCAAATAAAAAATAACAAGAAATAAAACAGACAAAAAGAACCATTGGAATAAACTGAATCAATTAATTTAAAGCTTTAAGCACTTGTTTCTCCGATTGACATCGCCTGATTAAAACTTTCTTCAGAACCTTTTTTGTAGAGCATTTAGTAAGCTTCCGAATGGTAATCTTCCGCTTCACAAGATTGTCAACGGTTTTCGAGATACTAACGAAATTATACAAAGTTACCAAAACTTTTTTTGTCTGTTAATCAAATATTTTATTCTAACCCTTCCTTTACTCTAAACGTAACAAAAATTTCAACATATTAGTGTTGATGAAACTCCAACATGCAGAAAATGTTTCAACTGTATCCCATAATTCTAAGTACCAAAATCAAAGACAAAGAACCCTCCCTAGGAAGGACGCTAGGCAGTTGAAAAGCTATATATCTTGGAAATCCATGTCTCTAACATTAAATTGTTTTTCTTATTTTTCTTAACCTGTTTTATTTTCAAATACATTATCCAACAATAAGCAATTAAAAAATAACAAGGAATAAAACACAGACAAAAAGAACAGTTCGAATAAGCGAAATCAATTACTTTAAAGTTTTAAGCTCTTATTTCTCCGATTGACATCGCCTAATCAAAACTTTCATTAGAACCTTTTTTTTAGAGCATTTAATAACCTTTCTAATGGTATTCTTCCGTTTACCAAGATTCTCAACCTTTTTCGAGATATTAAGGAAAGTAAACAAAGTTACTAAAACTTTTTATGTCTGTTAATAAAATATTTTATTCTAACCCTTCCTTAACTCCAAACGTAACCAAAATTTTAACATATTAATTTTGATGAAACCGTGCTGCAAAACTGCTGTAATAAACTGCACAGAATTTTATAGTAACGTAATTTTAATGAAACATTATTTAACGCAATAAAATAACTACTTATCTGCCGTGACGAAGCACGGGTATTCAGCTAGTATATATTATATATATATATATATATATATACATATATATATATATATATATATATATATAAATTTTAACGGGGGTCATTTTCGGTGTCTACTAGGTAGGACCAATAAAGATTTGAAGATATTTTTCAAAAATTCCGTCATGAGTCCAACCTCAATAGCTACTTTCCTTCGGAGGAAAGTGCTAAAAAAAAAAAAAACTTAAGTGTTTTTATTCTCATATTAAATGAGGGTTTTATTCGCGCTGCCATTTAAACCGGAAAAGCTGTACAAGATCATATGAGCAAGAACCAATGAGAGCGCAGAGAATAACCACAACTACGCGGTGCTGTCATCCACTCTTACGGTTACGCGCAGTGTATTGCAGTCTATCATATTCAACATTTATTTTTATGTTTCCTGATAATTAAACCCCACAAAAGTGTCTGCCCTTTTGTAATTATTTTCAAATATGTTTACTGAAGACGCTGTTTAAATCGCAGCGTGAATAAAGCACTTCATTTAATATTAAAAATAAAAACTAGGTATTAGTTTTTTTTTATTATTATCATTTTAACCCCCTTAAAAGTGCCTACCTTATTTATTATTAATTTTAAAATTGCCTTAATTTAGCATTTTTTTCATTAATAATAGTTGGCTTCTGAATAAAACTCTACTTTTGGGCAATATTGTTTTGCACCTTTCCCCTATGCGCAGTACCTGGTGTTCCAAGGTATGTCCAGGAAACACATATATTTTCCTTCTTATCTACCTAACAGGTACATTATAGCAAAATTTCAGGGTGCATAAAACACTTCATGAAAAGTGCGTTGCCAGCTCTCGGTCTATAAAATAAAATCCCAAAGAGAAGGAAGATTTAAAGCGTCACAAGAGGAAACTGACAGTATCATAAGCGGAGATGACTACCCCCGCCTTCTCAACTTTCGCTCTAGGAAAACAATATTAAACATTTTTATCCAGTTTCTCGAAAATAAAACAACAAAAAAAAACAATTATCACGTTGAAAATGTATTTATTCATTTTCGTACGTTAGAGAACCTATAAAAAGAGAACCTGCAAGCATATGAACGCGAAATCTTAAATGGAACGAATTGCTTCGTGCGAATTTTGCCCAAAATTCATCAAAATCGGACAATCAGTTACCGTGCCGTAAGGTCAGTGGGTCAGTGTAATTGCAGAATATAGTCCGTACAAACACTACTTGAAAGACGATATTTAAATACTTAAAAAATGATAAAATCCAACCGATCGAACAGATCCTTTATTTGTTTTTTAGCCAAATCACTAATCCTCATAAATCTCAAAAATTTGCTGGTGTTGTACAAGGTGGCATCCTAAGTTCCGCCTTATTCCACATGTACTCTCATGATAAACCCGTGCATTCATCCACCGCCTTCTTCTTTTTCTGATGAAAAACTTCCATCCAATTTAGAACATTTCTTCGCCCCTAAGGTTTTCCAAAAAAGGTACATTAAAATTAATCCAGAATAATTTTCCCACAAAGCCTTTACTCCTGGACCCAAACGCATCTTGGACAAACCGAAATTATTGAGAGAAAAGACCATGTTATCTACGCATCGACGGATGTCTTACTTGGAGCGAACACATGCATTAAAGAAGAACGAACATATAAAAATTATAGACATCTAAGCAGACTGCTCGGCACTCTCTCCAAGTTATCAAAACAAAACAAAAAACGCATAAATACCAGAATTTGTAATATTTTAACAATTCCAACTAGAAAGACCGCTAAGAAAATATGATATTTCCTGAAGGATTCAATTCATGTTTTCTGGAGAATGAGATAGCGTGAAAAGAAGAGGAAATAAGAAACGAGGATAGATATTAAGTCAGGAATTAATGAAGATTCCAGTTCCCCGAGTAGAGCCAGAATTACAAGATAATTAGATAATTGAGTTCATTTGCATTTGGAAAAACAGTAAGAAAGACGGGAAGCATTTTGCCGTAGGCCCTATCCTTGTAGGATTAGCTTTGTCAGAATGTAAACTTCTATATACAGTGGCAATTCTCCTTCCAGATATTCAAGTTTCTTGGGATTCAATTGCAATGTTGTTCCGTGTGGTAGCAGAAAATACAACACTCCACTGACAGACGTATGTTATAGTTCGAATTTAGTTTCGTGTAATTGTAGAACCTGCAACACTCCAAAGGTATCCTACAATTCGAATGCTGTGTCGTGTGGTTGAAGAAACTAAAACACTCCGAAGACATGCGTACCATACAATTTGAATGTTGTGTCGTGTGGTTGAAGAAACTAAAACACTCCAAAGGTATCCTACAATTCAGCGAAAAGAGCTGTAAACGAGGGAAGGAATTCCATAACACAGAGCTTCAAAGAATGAAATCATTAATTACCTAGAGGAAATAGTCTGGCAAACAACATGGCAAATAATGGACATCAACAAATTAAGAGAAATAAAATCGACAGTTAAAGCTTGGAATACCCCAGCTAGCATCAATAGAAAAAGTCCGTCACGCAGGAGCTGCATAACTAAGCACTTTCCTCAGAATTTGGGTAGTTTAGACTGCTTTCCAGAACAATTTGCTTAAAATATCCTACATAAATAAAATAAAAACATGACTAGTTCTCTTTTAAATTTGTAATGAGTAACTGATCAATTATTAATTTGCTTCCAGAGTTATGTTTACACATGGTACCTACTACACTACGTAATAAATACAAAAAACCTCATATTATCATATCTTGATAGAAAGCGCTCCTTGCGGCGGCTTTGTGAACCTACGTTTGGCGGGCATTTCTATTTAAATATATTACAAATTAAACCCCCGCTTTACAATTGACCGATTCAGCTCATTTTTACAACACTTCTTTCTCATGAGTTACCCACGATGTATACCGCGTTTCGTTACAATACTGCAGAAATTACGACCGGTATGAGTATATTAGGAATTTGGGTCTGGAGTAGACATGCGCGCCGAGGCTGAATTTTCCGGCGGCGGCGCGCTGGACTAAAATGGCCGGCGGCGGCGGCGCGCGCGGCGTGGGCTATTTTTATTTAACCCCCAAGGGACATGTTAAAATTTTAATCACAGTATATATATATATTTGTCCGCTATTTCACAGGCTCAAGAATGGTCAGATTTTGAAGATTTTTGGTACAAAAATCGTCTAATTTGAAACGTAAAGTTCTTTAACCAGTAGAATCCGTCCTCCGAGTGGTGTTGGCGAGAACTTCCCGTGAAAAAAATCTTAACGCTTACGTCTTCCGGTTTATATGCTTGCAGATACTCGCGTAATATATTCCTTAACATACGAAAACAAATGAAACCGTTTTTAAAGCGATATCTGTAACAGTTTTTGATACAAGTGGAACAAATGTTTATGTAACTCATTTTCGGTTTGGGTACATCGTGGGTTCGATTCCCACCGGTGCCGCCGCGGCGACAGGAATGTTCTCATCCCACGGCTCGTTGGGAACATTCCTTTCTGCACCCTGGATGTCGGCGCTAATGGCCTAGACGTCGATGCGCAGTAAAAAAAAAAAAAAAAAAAAAAAAAAAAAAAAAAAAAAAAAAAAAAAAAAATTAGTCTATAAGGCAAGAAAATGAGACACTTAATGATAATAGTGTTTTCCCGGGGCGAACGTTGTGTTGTCGAGGAGTCCTAGGATACTGTCAGTTTCCTGTTGTGGCTTCTTAAACTTCCTTTTGTTTGAGATTTGGAAATTCCTTCTCATCCATCACTATCTCTTTCTTTCGTCTTCACATTCTTTATTCTCTATTACTTATTTCGAAATCCTTACATCTTCAGTCTGAAAATTGACCCTATTTCCGAATGGATGATAAGCACCTGTATACCTAGCAACCCAATTTAATTGGGGAGCCCAATTTATTTCGTTTTAAATAAAGTTTTCTCTCTTATATTTTTAAAGAAAGATCAAACCCTATCCATAAACTGTATTTATTCCTTTACAAATAGCGCTAGGGCTAAGAACGGAACCGCGCTAAGATGACGCAGTTCCTGAGAGTCGGACGTATTTTTAGTTTTATATCGTCGAGTATGTTTATGATACAAGCGTTGTCATTTTCCGATCAACGATCACAACACACAAGCGTTTAATCGATCAGAAGGTAAGCACAAAATGGCGCCGGCCGGTCACCATGCACTAGTAGATTTCCTCCCCTCGGCGCGCCGACTGAATAGGCTCGGCGGCGGCGGCGTCATTAAAACCCGGCGTGGCGTAGCGGCGCCGGCGCGGCGCGCATGTCTAGTCTGGAGTAAACCCCCCCTTCTAATGAACCGATTTAGTTTATTTTTACAACACATATTTAACTGTAGATTACCACTACGAATACCGAGTTTCGTCGAAATATACCAAAAATCACGGCTGGTAGTGGCGAATTGGTATTGTGGGTCCGGAGTAAACCCCCCCTTCCAATGAACCGATTTAGTTCATTTTTATATCTCACTTTTCTCTCTATATTACCACTACGAATACCAAGTTTCGTTAAAATATAACAAATATTACGGCTGACATAGTCAAATTAGTGTTTTGGGTTCGGGGTAACCCCCCCCCCTTCCGGTGGACCGACTTTGGTGGTTAACGAACTCGTTCAATCGTTTGCTAATTGAATGCTATATACCAAGTTTCGTGACAAAAAAACAAAAACTCTGGCCGCTATCGTGTTAACAGACACACATATATATATATATATATATATATATATATATATATATATATATATATATATATATATATATAAATTTTAACGGGGGTCATTTTCGGTGTCTACTAGGTAGGATCGATAAAGATTTGAAGACATTTTTCAAAAATTCCGTCATGAGTCCAACCTCAATAGCTACTTTCCTTCGGAGGAAAGTGCTAAAAATGAAGGTGCCTTAAGTCCATTGCGGATTGGGCATACAAGATTAACGCATTCATTCCTTTTTTCTAAGAAACCAACCCCAATCTGTGAATCATATATATATATATATATAGAATAGAATAGAATAGAATAGAATAGAATTTATTTGGCACAAGTACATTGACATTGCCAAGGATCTGGCCATTTTGTGTTAATGGTTTTAATATTTCATAATAATAATAATAATAATGCTAATAGTAATACAATGTCCAAAATAAAGAATAATACTACAAAATTAGAAATAAAAATAAAAATAAAGCTTGAATAATATAATCTAAAAAATATGAACATACCTATGTACAATAAATGTGAAAGTAAATAAAATAATTATAAAATACTCATTAAGAATAAAAATATATTATTTAACTTTACAGTACTATCAATATTTAGCATATTTTCTAGCGATAATTCGTCCCTGTTTTCCGAAATGTATGAGTGTAAATATTGTTGCCTTTGAATTTTATGCTTTTGGCAGTGCAGCATTAGGTGCTTCAAACTATTGTAAATGTATCTATTGCACAACTCACATATTTCGTCAGATTTTATAATAATGATTTTATTTTTAAGGGATATTCTCGTATATTCACTATTGCAGACCCTTAATTGGCTTATGGCCCTTAACTTTTCAATACTAACATTAAATTAAAGATAGTTGGCTGGTTGTGGATGTAAGAAATTACAGATTAATCTATAGACTGGATTGTATTTTGAGTTAAGCGCCCGGTCAATATCTCGAGATAATAAATTATTTCTGGCTTTTACTATTATATTATTTCTGTTGGCAAGCAATCTTTGAGGATTATTTAGATCGGTAAAGTACTCTTCTACAAAATTTGCAGCTGCAAAAAGTTTTATTTGAGTGATCCAATTTAATTCGTCTGGCTCCCTGTTATCTAAAATTACTAATTTATTAAAGCACCTGCGCGCTAATCACTGTTCAGGAAGAGATAATATTTTTATACAGGAATTAATTATCTTCTTCAGGAGGAAAATAGCCATAGAGTATCGGCCTGTTTCCAGCCTGACTATGTAATTAGGTGTGCATCTTCTTCAGGAGGAAAATAGCCATAGGGTATCGGCCTATTTCCAGCCTGACTATGTAATTAGGTGTGCATCTTCTTCAGGAGGAAAATAGCCATAGGGTATCGGCCTGTTTCCAGCCTGACTATGTAATTAGGCGTGCATCTTCTTCAGGAGGAAAATAGCCATAGGGTATCGGCCTGTTTCCAGCCTGACTATGTAATTAGGTGTGCATCTTCTTCAGGAGGAAAATAGCCATAGAGTATCGGCCTGTTTCCAGCCTGACTATGTAATTAGGTGTGCATCTTCTTCAGGAGGAAAATAGCCATAGAGTATCGGCCTGTTTCCAGCCTGACTATGTAATTAGGTATGCATCTTCTTCAGGAGGAAAATAGCCATAGGGTATCGGCCTGTTTCCAGCCTGACTATGTAATTAGGTGTGCATCTTCTTCAGGACAAAAATAGCCATAGGGTATCGGCCTGTTTCCAGCCTGACTATGTAATTAGGTGTGCATCTTGGCCAGAAATAGAGATATTTAAAGAATGTGGTTTGTGCAACCTCAATAGCTTCTAAGTATTTTGGGCTCCAGATTTCTGCGGCATACAGTAGTGTAGAAGAGACCATTGATTGATATAATGATATTTTTGTTTGCCATGCATCACTCCTGCCTCTTCCAAGGATCTCTAACCATTGCACCTGCAACATTGGATCTCTGAACAAAGACGAGAATGGCACTCCTAAATAGATATATGTCTTTGTGTATTCAAGCTGTTTTTTATTGTAATATAATGGTTTCAGTTGTTTTGTTTTGGGTGATTTATGAAAAACAAGAACTTTTGATTTCTCAGGATTTAATATTAATGAATTTTGGGAGCAATATGTTTCTAATAATTTTAGTTTCTTTTGTGTACTATGCCATGAATCACATAGAAATACAATGTCATCTGCCAGAAGTAGCATTGTTACTTCAGTACTGCTGTCGAGCACCATGCCAGTTGCACCATTGTTACTTCAGTACTGCTGTCGAGCACCATGCCAGTTGCACCATTGGAAATGAAAAAATCAATTATATCTGCTTGAATATAATAAAGAGGGATGGACTTAAACTTTCCCCCTGCAAAAGACCAGAGCTTACATTGATTTCTTCGGACAATTCATTACAGACTTTGACTTGAACAGTTGCTGCATCGTACAGGGCTTTTATTAATCTAATTACCTTTCCACTGATGCCAAATTTAAATAGCTTGTGCCACAGAAGCTCATGGTTTATTGAGTCAAAGGCTTTTTTGAAGTCTAGAAAGGTAGCATATACATAGCTGCTCTTTGTCTTAAGTTACTTATAACTTACATAAGTGACATGAGTGTAAAGATTTGTTCAATACAACCTCGTCCTACGCGAAATCCTGCCTGCTCTTCTGGAATCATATTCTCACCCTCCATCCATATTTGTATTCTATGGGCCAAGATGCTGGTAAATAATTTCGTGATATTGTTTAACAAGGAAATTCCACGATAGTTGCCAAAATCTTTTTTGTTTCCTTTCTTATGTAACAATATTAATTTTGATTCTGACCAATATCGAGGAGGTTTCTCTGTTTCCAATATGTTATTGAAAAGGTTCAGTAAATAGTGTTCCCATTCTGGGGTTAAATTCTTAAAAACTTCATATATTATTTTGTCATGTCCAGGGGCTTTGTGCTTTTTGTTTTCTTTATAAGAAATTGTAGCTCCTCCAAAGAAAAAGGTGAATCTAAAAATGGGTGGGCCACAGAAAAGAATTGAGTATCTAGAATTACTTTTTGTCCATAAAGAGTTTTGTAGTATTCTGCCCACATATTAATATATATTTCATTTTGTTGCGCGATTACAGGCTTAAGGCATTTTACTACCCCCCAAAATTCACTACTATTTTTTACATCTTGCAATTTATTTATTATATTGATTCGATATTCGGACTTTTTATCGTGTAACATTTTTTAGTAGCTGGATTTAGTAGAAAGGTAATCTTCTAATGCATTTTTAGCGTAGTTATTCCTGAGCATTAGTCTGTACTTTTGTCTTAACTTTTGTTTCATTTTCCGACATTCCAGGTCGTACCATTTATTTTTGATGCCATGGGACTTTATTTTAGAGTTATTTCTTTGTACCATTAGGCCAATGGTCCTTAAAGATTTAGTTATGGACTCTATGAAGTTATTATATAATTCGTCACTATTGTCGGAATGGAAATAAATTGCGCTTGAATTCTCCAAATTGTTGTGAAAATCATCAAGTTTTTCTGGATTCCAATTTACATATTCAAGAGTTTCTGGTATTTGTTTTGGTGGGCGTTCATAATTGAAGGAAGGAATGTTAATTACAACTGTGCAAGCGAGATGGTCGGATAAATCTAGAAAATTTAAAACCTTCATGTCCTGTATCGCTGAGAGACTGTTTTCGTTTATCCATATTAAATCCATGGTACTTTTACCTTGCCTCGAAATATAGGTATATTTTCCTGGCCTATCAGAAGGACATCACCCGTTGCATACAATAAGGCTAAGTGACTCCATTATCTCAACTACTAGTTTCCCCCGACTCTGGGATTATTACTGGACAGTAGACTCACTTGGAATCCTCACACCCGACTGAAAAGACAGGAACTGAACAGGAGATACGGACTCTTACGACGACTACTGGGACCTTCATCAAAACTGACAATACACAACAAACTCATTGTATACAAAACCATAATCCGACCTATTTGGACTTAAGGACTTGAACTCTGGGAAACAACTAAAACTTCTAACATACAGAGAATACAGGCATTCCAATCCAAAGTCCTTCGCAAAATAGTCAATGCTCCTTTTTACGTTTCCAATAAAACTCTTCATAATGACCTAAACATCCCTTTCGTTCAAGAACTGGCAAAATCCCGCTTCCTAACCTTTCATTCCAAATTGTCCTTCCATCCCAATCCCAGAGCACAAACACTTTCCTCCCAAACCCACCCACAAAACCCGCCTAGAAGGCTCAAGAGACATTGGCCTCGTGACCAGCTAACTGACTAGTGGAGAAAAAAGATATTCCAAACTAGGAAGTACCAATATTGATTGGCTCCTTCCATAAGTGTTATTATCATTATTATTTGATATTTATTTATTTATTTTTTATTTTTTTTTCGTCTTTACTTATTTATTATTTAGTTATTTCCATTTATTTTATTATGATTACCATTTATTCATATATTTATACTTAAATTATTTTGATATTTCTTTTTATTTATTTATTTATTTTTTAGTGTAGATGGAGATAGTTAGCCGCTGTAGAGATACGAAGACAGGTATAGTTGGGATTCGGCTAGGAGAAAAACGTCAGACTTTCAAAAAGAAATCTGTATTTTGGACGTTTCGACTGCAACAATGGCAGCCTTCTTCAGCTAAAAAATATATACAACTTATAAGTAACGAAATTGTACAACTAGTAAGTAAAAGACAGGCAGAAATGAGCGGAGTATATATATCAATACAATAAATTTTAACCAATCTTATTTTTAAAAACAATGAAAATATAGTAGTTGGAAAGTAAACAGCATGTAGAAAGTGTTAGTAAAAACAGTACAAAAAAAATTAAACAGTAAAAACAACGAACATTTTTTATGTAGTGAGAAACAAAATCTATTTTATAAGTGAAAACAATTTATAACAATTAATATATAGATACATACCACTAGAGAATGCCTAGGGGGAGGAAGACCTTGATGACAACTTAGGTAACCATGGTTGAATGTATGAGGGACAGCAACTACACAGGGGGTTTTATAGTTTTGACTGGGGGAGGGGTGAGGAAGCGGTAAGTCGGTAAAGATGAAAGAAGAGCAATTGCTGGGTTGTAAAAGCGGGTTGTAAAGGTGTTAAGAGTTTTGGGACACACAGGTAGAAAAATTGTCTGGAGCCTGGGAACAAAGATAAAAAGGAGGTCAGGACAATTTATGGAAGACGGCGGAGTAGGCAGGGGAGATGTTTTGTTTGTCGGTTTTGTAATTAATGTTGTTGGGGTTTAAGTTAATGTGGACGCATTCGGAAATCTGTCGTTTTTTGGTGTTTCGTTCTGTGGAAAGTATTTTTGTGTCGTCAAAGTTGAAAGTGTGTTTTTTTGTTATGGCGTGTTTTGCGAGGGCGGATTTGTGGATTTCTTTGTTTTTTACTGTTCGTTTGTGTTGTGTTATGCGGGAGTGAATATAATTTTTGGTTTCACCTATGTATACTGCATTACAGGAGGGGGTTTGGCAGGGTATTTGGTAAACGCAGTGGGTAGTGCAGTCATAGGGAATGGGATCTTTGAGTTTGGTGTACAATGTAGTTAGTTTGTTTGTGGTTTTTAACCCAAAGTTTAGTGACGGGAGGGCTTTTTTTAAAGTCTTTGTGAGTTTTTCAGTCAGTCCTGGTGTGTATGTCAGGGAACGAAATATCTGGAGGGAGGATTCGAGGGAGGTATTGGGGGAGGTGGCATTGAAGGATTGGGATTTTATTTGTTTTATAAGCCGGTTTATGAGGTTGGGGGGGAATTGATTCAGTGTTAAAATTTCGGTAGCTTTATTCAAGTTTTCATTGTGGAAGGACTCATGGGATAAGGAGAGGGCGCGGCGAAGAAGGTTCCGAGCTACATTGGTTTTCATGTGGTAAGGATGGGAAGAGTGGAAATTGAGTAAACGTCCAGAATATGTAGGTTTAGTATACCAGTTTGTGATGATAGTGCCGTCAGTCTGTCTGATAAGTAGAACGTCCAAGTAGGGGAGTTGTTGGTCTTGTTCAGTCTCCACCGTAAATTGTAGTCTGGGATGATAGGAGTTGAAGCAGTCTAGTATGTCAGTTAGTCTATCGGGGTTGATAATTAGCAGGAGGTCATCTACATACTTGCAAATGAAAGATATGTCCTGGGGGAACATTGTTGTTGTTCCCCCAGGACATATCTTTCATTTGCAAGTATGTAGATGACCTCCTGCTAATTATCAACCCCGATAGACTAACTGACATACTAGACTGCTTCAACTCCTATCATCCCAGACTACAATTTACGGTGGAGACTGAACAAGACCAACAACTCCCCTACTTGGACGTTCTACTTATCAGACAGACTGACGGCACTATCATCACAAACTGGTATACTAAACCTACATATTCTGGACGTTTACTCAATTTCCACTCTTCCCATCCTTACCACATGAAAACCAATGTAGCTCGGAACCTTCTTCGCCGCGCCCTCTCCTTATCCCATGAGTCCTTCCACAATGAAAACTTGAATAAAGCTACCGAAATTTTAACACTGAATCAATTCCCCCCCAACCTCATAAACCGGCTTATAAAACAAATAAAATCCCAATCCTTCAATGCCACCTCCCCCAATACCTCCCTCGAATCCTCCCTCCAGATATTTCGTTCCCTGACATACACACCAGGACTGACTGAAAAACTCACAAAGACTTTAAAAAAAGCCCTCCCGTCACTAAACTTTGGGTTAAAAACCACAAACAAACTAACTACATTGTACACCAAACTCAAAGATCCCATTCCCTATGACTGCACTACCCACTGCGTTTACCAAATACCCTGCCAAACCCCCTCCTGTAATGCAGTATACATAGGTGAAACCAAAAATTATATTCACTCCCGCATAACACAACACAAACGAACAGTAAAAAACAAAGAAATCCACAAATCCGCCCTCGCAAAACACGCCATAACAAAAAAACACACTTTCAACTTTGACGACACAAAAATACTTTCCACAGAACGAAACACCAAAAAACGACAGATTTCCGAATGCGTCCACATTAACTTAAACCCCAACAACATTAATTACAAAACCGACAAACAAAACATCTCCCCTGCCTACTCCGCCGTCTTCCATAAATTGTCCTGACCTCCTTTTTATCTTTGTTCCCAGGCTCCAGACAATTTTTCTACCTGTGTGTCCCAAAACTCTTAACACCTTTACAACCCGCTTTTACAACCCAGCAATTGCTCTTCTTTCATCTTTACCGACTTACCGCTTCCTCACCCCTCCCCCAGTCAAAACTATAAAACCCCCTGTGTAGTTGCTGTCCCTCATACATTCAACCATGGTTACCTAAGTTGTCATCAAGGTCTTCCTCCCCCTAGGCATTCTCTAGTGGTATGTATCTATATATTAATTGTTATAAATTGTTTTCACTTATAAAATAGATTTTGTTTCTCACTACATAAAAAATGTTCGTTGTTTTTACTGTTTAATTTTTTTTGTACTGTTTTTACTAACACTTTCTACATGCTGTTTACTTTCCAACTACTATATTTTCATTGTTTTTAAAAATAAGATTGGTTAAAATTTATTGTATTGATATATATACTCCGCTCATTTCTGCCTGTCTTTTACTTACTAGTTGTACAATTTCGTTACTTATAAGTTGTATATATTTTTTAGCTGAAGAAGGCTGCCATTGTTGCAGTCGAAACGTCCAAAATACAGATTTCTTTTTGAAAGTCTGACGTTTTTCTCCTAGCCGAATCCCAACTATACCTGTCTTCGTATTTATTTTTTATTTTATTTTATTTATTTATTTATTTTTTTTTATTTATTTTTTTTTTTTTTTACTTTTTTGTCAGTTGTATTAATCAATTTTTGTATATATCATTAACCATATTTGTGAGCAAACTTAACCAATGTACTTACAAATGTACAGATGTTAAATAAACGTATTATAATAAAAAAAATAAAAAAAAGTTTCCCCCGACTACTAACATTATTGTGCTTAACTATCCTCTTACCATATAAATTAGAATTTTCAAATATATCATTATCTAAACTATTCAAACAGCCTATGTGACCATTAAAATCACCGCATACGATTAGATAGCATTCAGGTATACTACATAAAAAGTTAGAAATTAAATTATAAAAATCTTGCAAAATAACATCTGCATCACAGTCCTGCGGCAAGTAAATATTTCCTAATATAATTACTTTGTTATTTATAGTAAGGGATATTATAATCATATATTGGTTAGACTCTAATAAGGAGATATCTTCTGTATTATTAATTATAGACATATTAATAAATGTAATGAGCCCTCCGCTTGCCCTACCTCTCTTCTTTGTTCTGACAGCATTACTAGAAAGTCCGTCACGCAGGAGCTGCATAACTAAGGACTTTCCTCAGAATTTGGGTAGTGTAGACTGCTTTGCAGAACAATTTGCTTAAAATATCCTACATAAATAAAATAAAAACATGAATAGTTCTCTTTTAAATTTGTAACGAGTAACTGATCAATTAATAATTTGCTTCCAGAGTTATGTTTACACATGGTACCTATTACACTTCGTAATAAATACAAAAAACCTCATATTATCGTATTTTGATCTAACGCAGTAACAGGATACAGTCACTCTAGTGGAAGAAAGCGCTCCTTGCGGCGGCTTTGTGAACCTACGTCTGACGGGCTTTTCTATTGAAATAAATTACAAATTAAACCCCCGCTTTCCGATTGACCGATTCAGCTCATTTCTACAACACTTCTTTCTCATGAGTTACCCACGACGTATACCGCGTTTCGTTACAATACAGCAGAAATTACGACCGGTATGAGTATATTAAGAATTTGGGTCAGGAGTAAACCCCCCCCCCCCCTTCTAATGAACCGATTTAGTTTATTTTTACAACACATATTTACCTGTAGATTACCACTACGAATACCGAGTTTCGTCGAAATATACAAAAAATCACGGCTGGTAGTGGCGAATTGGTATAGTGGGTCCGGTGTAAACCCCCCCCCCCCCCTCCTAATGAACCGATTTAGTTTATTTTTACAACAGTTATTTACCTGTGGATTATCACTACGAATACCGAGTTCCGTTGAAATATACCAAAAATCACGGCTGGTATTGGCGAATTGGATTTGTGGGTCCGGAGTAAACCCCCCCTTCTAATGAACCGATTTAGTTCATTTTTATATCTCACTTTTCTCTCTATATTAGCACTACGAATACCAAGTTTCGTTGAAATATAACAAATATTACGGCTGACATGGTCAAATTAGTGTTTTGGGTTCGGGGTAAACCCCCCCTTCCGGTGGACCGACTTTGGTGGTTAACGAACTCGTTCAATCGTTTGCTAATTGAATGCTATATACCAAGTTTCGTGACGAAAAAACAAAAACTCTGGCCGCTATCGTGTTAACAGACACATATATACATATATATATATATATATATATATATATATGCATATATATATATATATATATATATATATATATATATATATCTACTAGGTAGTCTACTAGTAGTAACTATCTAGTATGGTCTACTAGGTAGGATCGATAAAGATTTGAAGAAATTTTTCAAAAATTCCGTCATGAGTCCAACCTCAATAGCTACTTTCCTTCGGAGGAAAGTGCTAAAAAGGGTGTATAATTAGAAAGGTTGGCTGGGAGGATAAAATTATTGTCCATTAGCCACGTTTCTACAAAACATAATGCTAAATTATTAGTAGGAATATTTGAATTTAAATTTAATATATTTTGCCAGCCTTTACTATTACAAAACAATATCTCATAGGTTAGTGGATTAGTATAATTATCAATTTTACCATTTGTATCTAGTTTTGGAAGAGTCGCAAAGTTCCGATGTACTGTATCCGATTCCGGATGATGGTACGGTCATGAAGTTCCCTGTGATTCCGAATGGGGTGGGGCTGACAGCGAGTTGGACCTTGGTCGGAAATTAAATTCCTTCCGTTTTTCCTGAGTTTTCCTCCTCTTGTGTGATTGTTCAATTTCTTCACTCTCCTGGGGACTACTGGTTTCCAGTGACTTTATTATATTTTAAGCTATATATATCTATATATAATGTGGAACGTTGCGATTCCGGCTTTCCTTTTCTTCCGTGGCTTCCAAGTATCTTTTGTGTGCCCCTTGGAATAAAACGATTTTCAATGCCATATCTTTAACCCCTTTTGAGAAAATTGGAAACAAATGGAATTCTCTGGAATTTTCGTTTCGGATACTTCAAGATCGAGGGTTAAGATGAACGACTTTGAAGACAATCGACATTCATCCAAACTAGGACAAAAAAAAGTTGCTTACGCCTGTTGTAGTATAAGAATTAAAAAAATAAATAAAAAAGACTTTTTATGATTAGATATGAGCAGTTATGGTTTTCGTATATTTTCTTAAATATTTCAAAAACGGCGAGTAAATCCTGATAAGTGAAAAATAACCACTCGAAACCTAGTTAATTTTTTTTTTTTTTTTTTTTTTTTTTTTTTTTTTTTTTACGGCGCATCTACTTCTAGGTCATTAGCGCCGACATCCAGGGTGCAGCGAGGAATTTTCCCAGCGAGCCTTGAGATGAGAAAATTCCTGCCGGAGGTGGGAATCGAACCCACCATCTCCCGCTTATGAATCCAGCGCGCTAGCCACTAGACTACGGGAGACCCCACCTAGTTAATGTTCCTATAAAAATGATTCCTACACATTTAGTGTTAGAGTGTTCTCCAACTGAGAAAACGGCGCTAATAAATCGGAAGTGTTGGATTTATTCCTTTGAACGAATTTTGTCGTTGTGTTCCGCAGTTTTTTGTTTAGTTGCGTTTAACCATAAAATGAAACATTTCTTTAAAACGAGGTAAGAAAATGAGAAACGTGTTTGTAACGGGAAGTAAGTAATTTTCTCATAATTTCCATGAGTTTGGTTACTTTTCGCGGGCTTTTCTATTGAAATATATTACAAATTAAACCCCCGCTTTCCGATTGACCGATTCAGCTAATTTTTACGACACTTCTTTCTCATGACTTACCCACGACGTATACCGCGTTTCGTTACAATACAGCAGAAATTACGACCGGTATGAGCGTATCAGGAATTAGGCTCCGGAGTGAACCCCCCCTCCTAATGAACCGATTTAGTTTATTTTTACAACACATATTCACCTGTAGATTACCACTACGAATACCGAGTTTCGTCGAAATATACCAAAAATCACGGCTGGTAGTGGCGAATTGGTATTGTGGGTCCGGAGTAAACCCCCCCTGCTAATGAACCGATTTAGTTTATTTTTACAACACATATTTACCTGTGGATTACCACTAAGAATACCGAGTTTCGTCGAAATATACCAAAAATCACGGCTGGTAGTGGCGAATTGGTATTGTGGGTCCGGAGTAAACCCCCCCCTTCTAATGAACCGATTTACTTTATTTTTATATCTCACTTTTCTCTCTATATTACCACAAAGAATACCATGTTTCGTTGAAATATAACAAATATTACGGCTAGCATGGTCAAATTAGTGTTTTGGGTTCGGGGTAAACCCCCCCTTCCGGTGGACCGATTTCGGTGGTTAACGAACTCGTTCAATCGTTTGCTAATTGAATGCTATATACCAAGTTTCGTGACGAAAAAACAAAAACTCTGGCCGCTATCGTGTTAACAGACACACACACACATATATATATATATATATATATATATATTATTTTTGAGGTTTCTTCGCTGGGGAGAATTATTTGTGTTAATACGGCATTCTCCAGCGGTCGATTTATGTGCGTAATATTTCGCAGAAATCACATTCTGCTTCTTCAGACGGTCCATGGCTTTAAATTTTTTGTATACTTGTTATTTTATAATAACCTATATATTCGATTGATCATATTGCCATATGGCAAGTTTCAGATGTGCATTGTTGTACCGAGGCCTGTTGACATAGAGTAGAGCCGATGGGACTGCTTTGAGACTGTTCTACGTCTTGCTTCTTTGCGCTTGCTTGTATTTTCCCACCCGATTTTCCATCAATAGTTCTGAGAACGGGTTTCCATGTAGGATGTAGAATGACACCTTCATCTCTGTTCAGAGTCTTAGGTTGCTTGAATATTTCGACAGCCTCTCTTACTAGCCTTCTTTGACGATTGTCTTCTTTGGCTAAGACTCTGGCTTCGTCAAAAAGCATTTGCCCGGGACATTCTTCACCATGTCTTGCAACGGCAGATTTTGTGATACATATTATATATATATATATATATATATATATATATATATATATATAAATTTTAACGGGGGTCATTTTCGGTGTCTACTCGGTAGGATCGATAAAGATTTGAAGAAATTTTTCAAAAATTCCGTCATGAGTCCAACCTCAATAGCTACTTTCCTTCGGAGGAAAGTGCTAAAAACGAAAATGAACTAAGATTAAGCAGTTTCCCAAGAGCAACAAGAAGAATATAAACACACATATATACATATATATATATATATATATATATATATATATATATATATATATATATAGAGAGAGAGAGAGAGAGAGAGAGAGGGTGAAATGGGACGCCTAAAAAGAGAACTAATATCATCCTCATCCCAAAACTATGTTCGAAAAAATACCTGTAATTCTAAACAATATTGTTTAAATGACCCGCAGCTGCCACGAATTGTGACTCTAAATATTTGTTTTGCTTCGACAACACTCTCATACATAGAAGTAATGGCAGATGGGTCATGTACTCTACCATCGTGTCGGGATGTGTCTATAGTTTATCTTCTTCCTTCAATGAATATATTAAATACAAGAAGCGAGAAAATTCGATAAGTATGTGGGGTTTTTTTTTCCTTTCTCAAATATATCAATGAATTTTAATCTACTACTAGGAGATTTCTCGTATCAAGACCTACCATTATTCCAAGTTTGGTCAAAATCGGTCAAACGATGTAGATTTGTATAAGGAACAAACAAACAGAAAAACAGACAGACACGTGATTTTTATATATATAGATATATTTGGCAAATACCACTCACTCACCCACTCACTCACTGACCTATCATCGCCCAGCCCAAACCGCTTGACAGAAAATTTTGAAATTTTGCATGGACACTCCCTATAGAACGTAGACGCTCACTAAGAAAGGATTTTTTGATATTCGAATTTTTAAGTATTTTTTGAGGGGTTTATTTATTTGATTTCAGAGCCCGCAACAGGGCGATTTGCTCTATAAACACGTAGGGTGCAAACAAATTAAAATATCTAAAAATCCAAATTTAGAATCATTGAAAAGAATGGCAAAAAGAATATATATATATATATATATATATATATATATATGTACGTGTGTAAAACATAAAACGTCAGCTATAAATTTATAAACAAAAAGGTGGTAAATTTAATAAATTATTTTCAATAAACTAAAATTCGATCTTTTCGGTCTATTTTGTACAAATAAAATTTAATAAATGGTGAAACATATTAGTATAAGGTTTTCTAAATTTGCTCGTACATGTTTATCTGTTTTAAAAAATGTAAAATAATGGATATGTGTGGGCTACCATCTGTCAAAAGTTCGTACATATCATGTGGCATGTTGATGTTTTCACGTTTCCTGCAGTCTGTTAGTAAGTGTTTTACTGTTAATGTCTTATTGCATTCTGTACATAGTGGTATGTCTTGTTTTGTCATTAAGTAAGAGTGAGTTAGTAGTGTATGTCCAATTCTAAGTCTTGTAAGGACTACTTCATCTCTTCGGCAGGTTCTATTGCTGGAGTTCCATTTTGCTATGAATGGCTTTATCTCCCGAAGCTTGTTTTCATTCAAAGATAACCATTCAGCCTGCCATTTATTGAGTACGTGAGTCCTTACAACCTGTTTCATGTCGGGTTCTGTAATTTGTGAAAAGTCTTCAGTACATCGTCTGGTGGCTAATTTTGCCAGAAGGTCCACGTCAGTTGATTTCAATAAGTTAAAATGTCCTGGTAGCCACAACATAATAATGTCAATGTTGTGATTTTGAAGTGTATGTATTTGTTCAAAAATGTCTGTTACAATTGGGTGAGTACTGTACATGTCTGTGAGAGAGAACAAAGAACTTAATGAGTCTGTAAAAAGCGTGATTTGTTTGTGTGATGTGGTTGGAATGTTTGACAGGGCTAGGTAAATCGCGAAGAGCTCGGCAGGATAAATGCTTGAAGCATTTGCTAGTTTTGCCTGAAATGCATTGTCTTCTACGATTGCTGCTGAACCTGTGCCACTGCTTGTTTTTGAGCCATCAGTATAAATGCCTAATGCTCCCACATAGTTTGTTAATATGGCATTCATTTTATACTTATAAATGTGGTGAGAGTGTGGATCAGTTTTATTATGTTGTGATAATGAAATGTTTATTTTTAAGTTCTTTGTTCTCCATGGAGGATGAGAAAGTGCTTTGAAAACATGTATAGGTGTTTGAAGTATATTAGAGTGACGAGTGTATTGTAAAATTCTAATGTTCAAAGGTTTTTGTTTTGTTTCATTTGTGTATCTGGGATAAAACTCGTTTATTAAAATATTTTTTGTACAAAGCTTGTTTAGCGATTTTAGTTTAATAAAATAATTTGTGCACAGCAATTGCCTTCTGTACTCTAGAGGTGGCTCGTTTGATTCAACATAGAGGCTGCTCCGAGGACTAGATCTGAAAGCGCCTGTTGCTAGTCGTAGTCCTTTATTGTGAATTGTGTCCAGTAGTTTCAGTGAACTTTGACTGGCCGATGAATATGCTGTGCAACCGTAATCCAGTAATGACCTGGTATAGGCTCGATAGAACATCAGCATAGAGCACCTGTCAGCACCCCATTTAGAATTACTCAGTATCCTCATTAAATTCAATGACTTTTTGCATTTAAGGAAGAGACCTTTCAAGTGGGGCAACCAAGTAAGTCTAGTGTCAAAAGTCAGTCCTAAAAACTTCAGATTGTCAGTCAATGCGATTTTGTGTTGTCCTAATTTGAGTTCAATGCATGGCTTCCGTCTCTTTCTTGTAAAAATTATACACTTCGTTTTCTCATGAGAGAATTGGAAGCCAGATGTTTCACCCCATTCTTGTATTGCATTTATTGTAGTCTGTAAGTTTGTTTCAGCAGTCTCTGTATGTTTTGTAGCAGTGTATATTAGCAAGTCATCAGCATACAGACAATGGGATGTAGTCTGAGGTATATGCTCTTTAATAGAATTGATTGCAATAGTAAACAGTGTGGTGCTCAGAACACCTCCTTGAGGCACTCCATTTTCTTGAAAGTATTCATCTGATAACGTTGCACCTATCCTCACGCGGAAACGACGTTCAGACAAGTAGTTGGAAATGAATCGTAACATATTTCCATTAATTTTCCAACTCTGCATCTGTACTAAAATCAAACGTCTCCAAACACTGTCGAAAGCCTTTTCTATGTCTAAAGACACAGCAAATACAGATTCTTTCTTCGTAAAGGCATTTTCAGAATATCATTTTCGAGAACAGATATATGGTGCAGTGTAGAATGGCCTGGCCTGAATCCACATTGGCGGTCTGACAGAAGATTTCTGTTTTCCAAAAACCACCATAACCTTTTATTGAGGATCCTCTCCAGAGTTTTGCTCAGGCAGCTGGTGAGAGATACAGGTCTAAAACTAGAAGCTAAATACTTGTCCTTGTCATGTTTCAATATGGGAATTATGATAGACTCATTCCAACTTGGAGGATAGGCACCTTCCCTAAAAACTACATTTAAAACCTTTAAGAGGAGGCAAAGAGCTGAATTAGGTAAATTTTTCAGCATTTCATAAGTAATGCAGTCTGGTCCAGGTGATGATTTTTTTGTGTGACTTAAAGCTAGTTGAAGTTCCTGCATAGTAATTGGGTCATTTAGAGGATTGTCGTCATCAGGTAAGTCAGGTAAAGGTATACTGTCTGTATGTAATTTCTGTAAAAGAAATGTCGCGTTATAGATGTTATCGCTAAATGTTTGTTTGAAATGTAGTCCTAATAAGTCACTAATATCTTTTGGGTCAGTAAGTATTTTGTCGACGTCCAACAGTCCTGCTATAGGTCGCCTATATTTTCTATGCTGAATTTTATTCACCACATTCCATATTTCTCCGGCAGGTGTCCTACTATTGATGTCCGATAGGAACTCTCTCCAACATAGTTGTTTCCTATTTTTAATCACCCATTTCGCCTTTGCCTTTTTCTCCTTGTAGTTTATAAGGGCCTGATCAGATGGATGCCGACGAAATAAATTTAGTGCTTTTCTTCTTTCGCTTATTGCCGTCCTACATTCCTCATTCCACCAAGGAACCGGAGTTTTAGAGTATCTATTTGTAGTCTTCGGTATGCTGTGGTCAGCTGCTTCGATTATTAATGTGGTGAGTTTGTCAACTGTTCTAATGCTGTTTAAATCTTGTTTGTTGGTAATGTATTGCTGAAATAAATTCCAATCTGCCTTTCTCATATTATATCTTACCTGACTTTGAAATATGGGAGATGCTACTGCTTGTGAAATAAAAATTGGATAATGGTCACTAGAGTAGGCATCGTTACTCACTTCCCAAATTAACCTGGTGTATATCGATGCCGAACAAACAGATATGTCTATATTTGTAAGTGTGCCAGTCCGAGTGCATAAATGAGTAGGTGAGTCTGTGTTTAAAGTCAGTAAGTCGAAATTTTCCAGTATATTCTGTATGAGTTGCCCTCTACTATTTGTAACTAATGAGTGCCACATCGTGGATTGGGCATTTACATCAGAGAGAAGCAACAATGGGGACGGTAATTGTGTAAGTAAGTCTTGTATCATATGAGTGTCAATTGGTTCGCTTGGTGGAAGATAAAGCGAACAGACAGTCAGCCTGAAGGGAAGGTATACTGAGACCGCAACTGCTTGCAAACCTGTCAGCAACCGTATTGGCTCGCTGTATATACAATCTTTGACAAGGATGGCTACACCACCACATGCCTTACCACCCAGACAATAATCATTTCTATAAATGGAAAAGCCATGCATGCTGATAGACTTGCTTGGAATAGTGTGAGTTTCCTGTAATGCGAGTATGTCATGACGTTTGTCGCGCAACAGGCACTTCAAATCATCAAAATGTCTCTCCAGGCCATTTATGTTCCATTGGAGCACACTCATTAATTAAAATTTAATTTATGAAATACGAAAAAATAAAAGATTTTAAAAAACAAACATTAAAAAATTTAAACCTTCTTGGACTTAAAACTAGCTGACCTTTTATATTTGCCTGCACCCTTTGGTTCAGGAGCATTTTTCTTGTTTACAGCCTTGTTATCTTCGTAAACCACGTCTTCTTCTTCTTCCATTGATGGCTTGACAGGCGATGGCTGAGTCCGTTCCTTCTTCTCGTTGCCAGTTGTAGGTTTTTCTATCTTGGATGGAGTTCGTTCTTTCAGAGTACTTCTTGGGATCTTGACATTACCACTGGTGGACGGCATGTTCCTTCTCAAATCCAATTGACTTGAGACGCTTGATTCCAGTATTTCTAGTCTGTTTTCTATTTTCATTAATGACTCTACTATTCTGAGGCTAATGTTATTCTGCTCATCGGCTTTAGCCTTTTGAGCATACGAAGAGCTTTGTTCCTTGTTCAGTACTCTTTTAGCTTCCAAATAGCTTATTTTCTCTAGTACCATTTTCCGTCTGATGTCTTGCTCCCGGGTGTAATTTAAGCATTTCTTATAATAATGAGATGCTCCACACAAGGTACATTTTATTGTGGTGCAATGTCCCTCATGCTTAGATTTTGTACACTTCGGGCATATTCTTTCGTTTTGGCAAGTTTTCGAAAAATGATTCATCTGAAAACATTGAAAACAGACAACTGGACTTGGAATGTAAGGCCGAACCCGCACAGTCAGGTACCCTAGGTATAGTCTCTCAGGGAGATTGGACGTAGCGAACGTAGCTACGAACATAGGCGAAGTTTGTAATTTGTCCTTGATTCTGATGCGCCTTATTTCTACAACTAGCTGGTCCTTCAATTCTTGTAGAATCTCTGCATCAGCTAACTCAGCTATATCGGGACAGTAGAATATTCCCTTTGATCGATTTAGCGATCGATGTGGAGTTACTTCTATATTATAAAGGTTAAATTTCTTTTCTGAAAGTAGTTTAGAGCAAACAGATCTTTTCAACATATAATAATAATGTTCCATCTCTCTTATTTTTTCTTATTTGTATATCTTTTGAGAAAGAGGTAACCCACTTATTAATTAAAAAGGGACTTACGTTGTTAAATGATTTCCCTTCCTCATCCAATCGAACCACCAAGTACTGAGGTAAAGGTTCTGCTTCACCATGAGAATCTGTAACTTCCTCGTTGAGGGGTTTAAAGTTTTAGTTGGTTAGAGCATGCACGCCAAGGCAGCATGCGTTGCTAGGACGATAAAGAACAGCTGTTACCGTACATTATCTATTTCATAGTATTATTTTTAATTGAGGTTAATTTCCACTATGCTGGCACTCCTTGAATTACTGGAAATAAACTGTGATTTTGTCGCTCTTAGGATTTAAGCCCTGGTGATGGTCCATCCGAGGTAATAATATCCCGAACCACTTGACACAAAATTTTCGAAATTTTGTACGGGCAATCCGTTTAGAATGTAAACACTCGCTAAGAAAGGTTTTTTTGGTATTCAAATGTTTAAGTACTTTTCGGGGGGTTTGAATAATTAAGAAGTTCCTCATCGGCTCAAAAACGGTTCGATTTTGATGACATTTGGTACAAAAATCTTTCTTCTCATTTAAAACGTCGAGTTCATTAACCAAATGAATTCGTTTATTGGAACATGGTTTTTGGAGCGAAATTTGTGCGAAAGATTCCTTAACGTAGGAAATCGAATGAAACCATTTTTTAAGCGAGTTCTGTTTACCAGAAAAATTGATAGAAATAGTTTTCAAAACTAATTTTCTGTTTGGGTATTCAGAAACGAAGTATATGGGGAAAAAATTGTATGAATGGTGATACAAAGTTTTCGGATATCAGTATATTTCCTAAAATTTCTCGAAAACGGTTGGGAACTCGTAGTAAGTGGAAGGCGGCTATTCGAAAGGTTACTAAATTCTCTACATTAAGATTCTGTTGTAATGTTCGGTGGGGGATGTCAATCGAAGAGATAAGTGCTTAAAACTTCAAATTTGTTAGTTTTATGCTTTTCAACGTGTATTTGTCTCTGTTTACCTAACTTTTTAAGCGGTTGTTGTATTTTTTTTTACCCTCCAACGGAAACAAGCACGGTTACCTCCACATGGTGTTTCCTGGGTAACTTTAAAGTCCGTGCAATAATAAGCTGTACAAAATTATGTAGTAGCGTTAATTTTGATCATATCTTATTTAACTCAATATAAAAAATACTTATCGGCCGTGGTGAAGCACGGGTATTCAGCTAGTCTACTATATATTTGTCAAATACCACTCACTCACTGACCTATCATCGCCCAGCCCAAACCACTCGACAGAAAAATTTGAACTTTTGCATGTACACTCCCTATAGAACCTAGACACTAGCTAAGAAAGGATTTTTTTATATTCGAATTTTTAAGTAATTTTAGAGGGGTTTAAAGTTTGAGTTGGTTAGAGCATGCAAGCCTAGGGAGCATGCGTTGCTAGGACGATAACAGAACAGCTGAAATTTTGGATGGACACTCCCTATAGAACCTAGACACTAGCTAAGAAAGGATTTTTTGATATTCGAATTTTTAAGTAATTTTAGAGGGGTTTAAAGTTTTAGTTGGTTAGAGCAAGCACGCCTAGGCAGCATGCGTTGCTAGGACGATAACAGAACAGCTGAAATTTTGGATGGACACTCCTTTTAGGATGCAAACACTCGCTAAGAACAGTTTTTTTTTTTTTTTTTAAGATATTCCAATTTTTAAGTATTTTTTGAGGGGTTTGAATGTTTAGTTGGTTATAAAGAAATCATACACACCTAGGCAGTACGCGTTGCTAGGATGATAACAGAAAAGCTGTTACCGTACTGTATCTATTTCATAGTATTATTTTGAATTGTGGCTAATTTCAACTATCGGAGCACTTAACACTCCGTGCCAAAGGGTCGTGGGTTCGATTCCCACTAGGGGTGGTGGCTTTTCTTTAGAAAAAAGAAAAGGCATCAGCCCTATCTTGGCTAGAAAAGGGTGGTAACCTGTAGATAACCCGTCCTAAAATTCGTAGTTAATAATAAATGGACGTTAAAATTTAATAATTTCAACTATGATGGCTGACCTTGAATTACTAGAAATAAACTGTGATTTTGTCCCTCATAGAGTTTAACGCTATGGTCCATCCGAGGGAATATTATTCCGAACCCTTGCACAGCCTCCTCACCCATCAGCATCTCCAGTCATAACACTTATGACTAATGCTTGGAAGTATAATGATTGTTTCCAAATGATATATTGGAATCAAAAAATTTTAAACCTGAACGAATTACTCCTGTTACCGGTAACCTATAGATAACGGGTTATCTCTAGGTTATCTGTTTGTTGACACTGGTCCGGAGCGTCCCAGTGTCAATCATTATACTTTGATTACTTATCAATTGATGAATAACATAGTATGTATATAGTATGACGGGAACCGTGCTATAATAAACTGTACAAAATTATGTAGCAGCGGAAATTTTGATGATACATTATTTAACGCAATAAAATAACAGCTCACGTGCTGGGAAAATGCCCCTACAACTCCCTTCTCGTCACCAGGCGGCACCACAATGTAAAAAAAGAAATTCAAAACCTCCTGGAAAAAAAGGACTACGCCTGTTTCGACGAGGTTTACTGCATCGACTCAGAGGGTTCAACTAGATTTATAGATGTTTTGGCATTCCATAAGAAAAGTAGAAAAGCCCTAATCGTCGATCCTAGAGTGAGGTACGAATGCAATGACCTCGACCAGGCCTCAAAAGTCGACAAAGAGAAGAAGGCTATTTATGAGAAATGCATCCCTTACCTAAAGGAGAAGTTCCTTGAAACTTACGGAGAAAGAGATTTCGAGGTAAGAGGGCTTTGGTTCGGGGCAAGGGGTGCTATTCCTAGAAGTACAGCAGAATTCTTCCAAGAGTGTGACACAAAATTCGAACATTTGCACAAATTGGCTGAGTCCATCATTGTAGACTCGCTAGGAATTCTTCATCACCACTTATACAATTAAGCAAAAGGAGGATAAACATGAAGGACCATCACAGGAGAAGATATTCCCGGAGTTACCGATCTGTCTTTTTTTTTCTTTCTTTTTCTTTTTTTTTTTTTTTAAATAACATATTTTGGGACTCTTTTTTGGAAGACGAATGAATCTCCTACAAGGAGTGATAAGTAGGCTGTGAGGTAGCAACCCATTGAAAATGGGCAGCATTTCATTAATAAAAATGATTGCTCTCTCTGCCGTGACGAAGCACGGGTATTCAGCTAGTATTTTAAAATAGCAGGTCATATATTGTAAAAAAAAAAAAAAAAAAAAAAAAAAAAAAAAAAATAGCTTTTTATTTATTTGTTTTTATTTTGAACTCTAAATGTTTCGCGTCACTAGACGCCCCCGTCAGGAGCAACTCAACCAAGTAAATTTCGTCTAAACTAAGAACATAAAATAGCCGTTGTCAAACAGTAGTTTAATATCAATAGTGTCATGATTAAAAATAAATTTCCAGAGAAAGGTTTTGTTATTAAAGAAATGTTAAAATATAATGCAACCGATACTATTATGTTTAAAACAAAATGTTAAATATACAGAAGAGCCTGATAACAAAAGTGCTTTAGTGGATAATGCAATCAAACAGAAATTTGACCACTACTGCAAATCCAAAGTTATTTTATTTTGAATCACCGCGAACGTATTTCCACACTAAAGTTTGGCCGACAATAGCGTCGATACAAAAGCAAACTAACGAATATGAAAATCACCACTTTTCAGAGTGGAAAAGTATTTATTTAGTATTTATTCAAATATTCGGCAGATTTGACCTTTTGATAGTGGAATACTTTCCCTTTAATAGAGTGAAGTCAGATTGAAGAATTTGTCTTACATAAGTCCAGCAGAAATTATTAAAGATGGACAATGAAAAATGCATTTTTTCATATTCGTTAGTTTGCTTTTGTATCGACGATATGGCGAAAGTTGCCCATACTTGTTTTAAAGAAAGAAAGTAGGTACGTTAATTATTATGTAGTTCGATTTTATTTGAGAAATTGCGGATTAAAATTCCACGATTGTCTTCCCTATCTGCATGGTCAAATGTATATTTTTGTTTTGGATTCTTTTTATGTTGTGACCTAAGTTGAGTAAAACCTCGTTAACCAGGACCTCTGTAACCGGATCAGTTTTGAAAAACTCGTTAACCAGGGCCTCTGTAACCGGATCAGTTTTGAAAAACTCGTTAACCAGGACCTCTGTAACCGGATCAGTTTTGGGAACCTCGTTAACCAGGACCTCTGTGGCCGGATCAGTTTTGAAAACCTCGTTAACCAGGGCCTCTGTAACCGGATCAGTTTTGAAAACCTCGTTAACCAGGACCTCTGTAACCGGATCAGTTTTGAAAACCTCGTTAACCAGGGCCTCTGTAACCGGATCAGTTTTGAAAACCTCGTTAACCAGGACCTCTGTGGCCGGATCAGTTTTGAAAACCTCGTTAACCAGGACCTCTGTAACTGGATCAGTTTTGAAAACCTCGTTAACCAGGGCCTCTGTAACCGGATCAGTTTTGAAAAACTCGTTAACCAGGGCCTCTGTAACCGGATCAGTTTTGAAAAACTCGTTAACCAGGACCTCTGTAACCGGATCAGTTTTGGGAACCTCGTTAACCAGGACCTCTGTGGCCGGATCAGTTTTGAAAACCTCGTTAACCAGGGCCTCTGTAACCGGATCAGTTTTGAAAACCTCGTTAACCAGGACCTCTGTAACCGGATCAGTTTTGGGAACCTCGTTAACCAGGACCTCTGTGGCCGGATCAGTTTTGAAAACCTCGTTAACCAGGACCTCTGTAACCGGATCAGTTTTGAAAACCTCGTTAACCAGGACCTCTGTAACCGGATCAGTTTTGAAAACCTCGTTAACCAGGACCTCTGTAACCGGATCAGTTTTGAAAACCTCGTTAACCAGGACCTCTGTAACCGGATCAGTTTTGAAAACCTCGTTAACCAGGGCCTCTGTGACCGGATCAGTTTTGAAAACCTCGTTAACCAGGACCTCTGTAACCGGATCACTTTTGAAAACCTCGTTAACCAGGGCCTCTGTGACCGGATCAGTTTTGAAAACCTCGTTAACCAGGGCCTCTGTAACCGGATCAGTTTTGAAAACCTCGTTAACCAGGACCTCTGTAACCGGATCAGTTTTGAAAACCTCGTTAACCAGGACCTCTGTAACCGGATCAGTTTTGAAAACCTCGTTAACCAGGACCTCTGTTTCCGGATCAGTTTTGAAACCCCAATTGTGTTGTCCAGCGTAG
Organism: Gonocerus acuteangulatus; assembly: GCA_946811695.1. NCBI lineage: Eukaryota > Metazoa > Arthropoda > Insecta > Hemiptera > Coreidae > Gonocerus > Gonocerus acuteangulatus. Next base: position 68,750,816 of record OX328131.1, read on the forward strand.
TAATTGAGTTATTGTTTTACAGACGATAAATCCCTACTCTCAGTAGGTAAATTACGCGAGTTCTCCTTCACGGTTGAGATACAGTATCGTTTTGCTGTTTCGTTTGCTCGTTGTCCGGGATTTAGACGAAACGTAAAAACATCGCTGAGACTATGGACAAAGGATGGAAGCATTGACAAGAATTAATAACAGAGAATGGTTAAAGAACATTGCTGCTGATTTTGGAGTAGGAACATTGCTGCTGATTTTGGAGTAGGAACATTGCTGCTGATTTTGGAGTAGGAACATTGCAGCTGATTTTGGAGTAGGAACATTGCTGCTGATTTTGGAGTAGGAACATTGCTGCTGATTTTGGAGTAGGAACATTGCTGCTGATTTTGGAGTAGGAACATTGCTGCTGATTTTGGAGTAGGAACATTGCTGCTGATTTTGGAGTAGGAACATTGCTGCTGATTTTGGAGTAGGAACATTGCTGCTGATTTTGGAGTAGGAACATTGCTGCTGATTTTGGAGTAGGAACATTGCTGCTGATTTTGGAGTAGGAACATTGCTGCTGATTTTGGAGTAGGAACATTGCTGCTGATTTTGGAGTAGGAACATTGCTGCTGATTTTGGAGTAGGAACATCGAACATATCTGATTGGAAAAAGATGAGAAAATGCATTGAAGACTTTTGTTTCAAGATTATTTGATGGGCTCAGTGCCAAAGGTGACTAACCCACGATCAGAACAAACAGAGAAAATTAGAGTTTAAGTTAAGAAGAATTTGAAAAAAAATTAGTGTTAGTGACAAAAAGGATTTTAATTGGTCTTTATTCATTAGATACACAAAATTCTTATGAATATACCGTAATAATAAAAAGTTTATAGTTAGACATGATAATGAAAAAAAGTATAGTCATGTTTGGCTCTTACATGAATAAAAAATAACGTACACTTAAATAATAGTGGACACATATCCGGAGATTAATAATAAATGAAAAATTATTTTTCTTTAGATTTCTATGATTATGTATCAATAATTTAACAAAACAATGATTTCAAGATTAGGTGAGTTCTGTAGTATGTGGGACAGGAACAATGCAAACTTAATATTCCGGTTTTGTCCTCCACAAGCGTGCTTCATGAACATCTTGATGGTTCATAGACAGGCATGGGCGTATATAGAAAATAATTTCGGGAGGGGCTGGGAAAATTTTGGGGGGCTGAGACCATTTCCGGGGTATGGAATGCGAACAATTTAGAGCTTGGAATAATTTTAGGACAGTTTATGGTGGCTATGACCTACGCAGAAGCAGTAGCAAACATTAAGAAATTTATGGTGGTTTCGAGAGTCAAGCCATAACATTCCCAAATGAACTTCTGATGTTAAAGCGGATGCGAGATCGCGCTGCTTATAAGCGATACTGAAACTGAAACGGCATAAGCTCACTGCCTTTTTTACTAAAAACTAGTTTTAGCTATATTGAGTACAGTCCAAAGACATGGGCTATTAAAGTACAGAGGCCCGGTGGCCCTGAGCGTTAATGGGTGAGCACTCCGTGCCAAAGGATCGTGGGTTCGATTCCCACCAGGGGTGGTGGCTTTTCTTCAGAAAAAAGAAAAGGCATCAGCCCTATCCTGGCTAGAAAAGGGTGGTCTACTACTTTTGTGAAAGTCAATTTCGGGACTTTTTCGTGGCATTTTAATGATTTGAAAAGCAAATTTCATGCTCATTAATTAGAAAACAATTTCAATCAAAATGAAAAAGCCTTAACTATTGGCTTGAAATTGGCCCTGTGTATAGAATTTCTGCATTTATGTAAAAAATGAATAATTGATTTGTAAATGCATACAAAAACGGCGACAAGTACAAATGCGCCGAAGTACCGGGATTACGTTACACTCCGGTAAGAACTGAAATTTCGTGATTTGGTTTCAAAATTCATGACTTTTTCGTGTCCTATTTTCAATATCGTGACATTTTCATGACTTTTTCGTGCAGTAGACACCCTTCTATAGATTACCCGTCCTAAAATTCGTAGTTAATAAAAATGGACGTTAAAATTTAATATTAATACGGTACAGAGTATGTGATTTTAGGTGTAAGTTTGCGGATAATAATTTCTAAACTCTATTCGATTTTCTGGATAACCCGGATCTGCCCTGATCCCAGTTGATTCGGGTTTTACTGTCGACATTTCTCGTCGACACAGCCAAGTAGCGTCGCCTTAAAGCGGGTTTCCTAACCCCATAGAGAGATAAGAACGAGCCTATGGTTTATAAGATCTAAGGCCGAGAGAAGAGGTCCATAGGGAGAGAAGACAGGCTGCATGCTGTAGCTTGATAACGGTACAGGCTAATGTATAACTCCTGGGCTCCTCCCAGCCAATACAGCGCTATCTAGCAGGCCGTGTCACAACTAGTACTAAATTCAAGCAGGGAACTATACACAGAATCGCATAATATTCTGTTAAAATGTAAAGCTTTTTCATCTATCTATGTAAAATTGTATCATATGTGAAGTACTATTATCTATATATGTAAATGTCTATTATTCAAACATATCCTTTAGTTGTGCTGGTGGTGACAAAGTATACCTAACTTCGTATTTTAGTTTCCTTAACAATTAATGTTTTGTTTCAGTATTCCTCCGTATCTTTTATTGATTACAGGCTTGATTTAACAAGCAAGGTGAAAGATGGGCCAAATAACCAATGTTGAAGCTCTAAATAAATGATTAATGTCTATTATAAGTAAAGTTGTGTCGTCTAACTATTTAAAATTATATGATATGTAAAGCTCTATTGTCGATCTATGAAAAATTTTATCATATACAAAGCTCGGTCATCTATACATGTAAAATTGTATCATCATAAGTACTGTTATGTAAATGTCTATCATAAGTAACTTTGTGTCGTCTATCTATGTAAAATTTTCGAAGACAGGTATAGTTGGGATTCGGCTAGGAGAAAAACGTCAGACTTTCAAAAAGAAATCTGTATTTTGGACGTTTCGACTGCAACAATGGCAGCCTTCTTCAGCTAAAAAATATATACAACCTATAAGTAAAGAAAATGTACAAGTAGTAAGTAAAAGACAGGAAGAAATGAGCGGAGTATATATATCAATACAATAAATTTTAACCAATCTTATTTTTAAAAACAATGAAAATACGGTAGTTGGAAAGAAAACAGCATGTAGAACTTGTTAGTAAAAACAGTACAAAAAAAAAAATTAAACAGTAAAAACAACGCACATTTTTTATGTAGTGAAAAACAAAATCTATTTTATAAGTGAATACAATTTATAACAATTAATATATAGATACATACCACTAGAGAATGCCTAGGGGGGAGGAGGGAGGAAGACCTCGAGGACAACTTAGGTAACCATGGTAGAAGTATAATTTGTCCAAAATACAGATTTCTTTTTGAAAGTCTGACGTTTTTCTCCTAGCCGAATCCCAAGTCCAAAATACAGATTTCTTTTTGAAAGTCTGACGTTTTTCTCCTAGCCGAATCCCAACTATACCTGTCTTCGTATCTCTACAGCGGCTAACTATCTCCATCTACACTATGTAAAATTTTATCATACTCTCCCCGACAAAATTATAGGCCACCCTATATTATGTTAGTTTTTGTCATTATTTAATGTTATATTTAAGCCAAAGCAAATACATACCGTTCTAATGTCACTGACTTTTGGAAGAGCATGTCTGTAATGAGTCCTGATCCTTCCTTCCTAAGGATTAGCTGAAATGTAAATACTTAGGTGCGACAAAAGTATAGGCCACCCACTCAGTTTTTATCTAAATCTTGCTCTAGGAAGAGTTTTAGCAAACAATACATTCATTAATTCAATCAGCGAGTCTAATTAAACCTGATAAGTAATAACTGGAGGAAATTTCTCCTGCCTTGGCTGAAGAATTGTAAGCACGAGGTAAAATGGCTCGCTGTTCTCTGACCGTTGTTGCCATGGGCCTAACCAATGCTTTTATTTTGGACATAATCATTACCCTGCCTAAAGAAATTTCTAGTGAAATGCCTACTTCTATTCAAAGTTCGAGCGATTTTTGATATTGTGTAATTTTTATCGTGCAAAGTTTTAATCACGTCCTTTTCATTCTCAGATAACACTTTTCCTCTAGTTATTACTTAATCAGGTTTAATTAGACTCACTGATTGAATTAATGAATGTATTGTTCTCTAAAACTGTTCCTAGAGCAAGAGTTAGATAAGAACTGAGTGGCTGCCCTATACTTTTGTCGCACCTAAATATTTACATTTCAGCTAATCCTTAGGAAGGAAGGATCAGGACTTCTTACAGACATGCTCTTCCAAAAGTCAGTAACATTAGAACAGTATGTGTTTGCTTTGGCTTAAATATAACATTAAATAATGACAAAAACTAACATAATATAGGGTGGCCTATAATTTTGTCGGGGAGTGTATGTAAAGCTCTATCCTCATTCTTTGTAAAATTCTATCGTGTGAAAGTTATATCATCTATCTATCTATGCAAAATTATGTCTTATGTAGAGCTCTATTCTCTATCTATGTAAAATTCTATCATATCATGGGCGCATATAAGGGGGAGGCTGCAGCCCCCCCAAATTTTGATTTGACAATAAAAATGTGTCATAAAACCCTTGAAAATAATTTAAATAAGATCACTTAGTTCATAAAAAATATTTTATTTTAGGTCTAATAACATTTTAGTTGCCTAAAAGTATTCAAAGTTTTGAATTGTTAGTATTCCATACTCCGGAAATGGTCCCAGCCATATAAATAAGGTGTGCAGAGACATTTGTGAGTTTAGAATTCATCACATAATTGGTTAATTGATATAAAAAAAATGTATACGGACCTAATTTAACAACTTGAACAATTATTTACAATTCGACCTATCAAAACCTGTTCTTACATTTTTTTTTATGTACAACGGAAAAAATTGCTTGGGGGTGTGCAGATACTTTTGTTAGTAAGTGTATAGCTCATATCACCATAGCAACAAAGAGTTTCAATAAATAAAAAATAAAAATCAAATATTGTAGAGAGAGAGAAAGGCAGCTGACCACTTTAGGCCACAGTATTCTCCTAAAACCAATAATAGGCAATGATTTAATAAAATAAAAAAATAATAATTTTTATTTATTATTATATTTATATTTATATTTAATTTATAGAGTTCCGTGACGCAGGCGAAAAACTCTATAGACGTCAATGTTAAGTAGCAAAAAAATAAATAAAGAAAGAAAAGATAGTAAGGAGAAAAAGAAGAACTGTGATAGAGACAAAAAACAAACGAACAAAATAATTGAAATGCAAATTAATAAATGAACAAATACAACATGAAAAGGAAAAATAAATGGATTTAAAAAATATATATGTAAATAGATAAAATAAAACATTATTAATTAATACAAAGAGATGTAACGTGAGGAACTGTTCACAAAAAAAACTAAAAATAGGATAAAAAGTATTAATATCAGTTAAAAAATTGAATAAGTTAAATTTTGGTGTATAAGTGTGTGTTTTTTAAATATTGAAGTAGTGAAGCTATGTGTGGGCTACCTTCTGTCAGCAAGTCCCGTAAGTCGTAGGGAATATTTACATTATTGCGTTGTCTGCAGTTCGTAATTATGTGTTTGACGGTCAAGGTCTCGTTACACAATCTGCAAGTTGGTCTGTCCTTTCTGTCTAGTAGGTAAGAATGGGTAAGTAAGGTGTGTCCAATACGAAGCCTGGAGAGGATTACTTCGTCCCGACGGGAGAAGTGTTCATTTGTCCAGGCTTTCGTTGTATTTTTAATTTCTCTTAATTTGGCTTCAGTTTTTAACCACTCACCTTCCCATTCGTACAGTATGTTAGTATGTAATGTTTTGTAGAAGTCCGTCGAAGTCATAGTGTTCATGTCAAGCGTAGGTTTTTTCGTCGCTAGTTTTGCTTGTAGATCTACAGCTGTACTGAGTTTAATGTCTTCGTGTCCAGGTAGCCATAGAAAGTTGATATGTTTATTTTTGTTCTGTAGTCTGTGTATTTGTGACAATATGTTGTTGATAATGGGATGTGTACTGTAAATGTTTCGCAAGGAGAGCAAAGAACTTAAAGAGTCAGTACAAATAGTAATGTTGTCGTACACACTGTCTTGAATGTTTGTCAATGCTAACTGTATTCCGTATAGTTCGGCTGTATATATGGTCGTTTCGTCTGGTAGTCTTAGTAAGTAAGTGTTATTGTCAACAATCGCAGCTGATCCTGTCCCGAATTTCGTCTTGGATCCGTCAGTGTAAGCGTACAATGTGTCAGTATCTTGTCTCAGAATCGAGTTTGCCAGGTGTTTGTAAAATATGGAAGATGTTGGCACAGTCTTCTTGTATTTCGTTAGTGTCAGGTCAATCTTAAAGTTCTTTACTCTCCAAGGCGGAATGTCTGAAACTGTGTTTGTGAGAATTTTTGTTTCTGTTAGGTTGGAAAATATTCTATCTTCTAAAACTCTTACACTTAGAGGTTTTTGTTTAAAATTTCTCTCTAGGTATTTGTTAAAATTTACGTTGTTTATAAAATCATTTACACATTCGGTTCCCAGTCCTTTTGACGTTATAAGACTTTTGACGTTATTTATTATTATTAATTCTTTATTTTTATTATTGGTTGAGGAAGAAAGCATGCCTTAGTTGTTACCGCCTCAGTAGTCAGTTTCTTTTATTTACTACATGTAAAGATTATTTTTTGTTTTTCACATCCTTCTTTTCAACCGTAAAGGTGATAATTCACCGTCTGAATTGAGTCCTTCAGGATAGTTCTGCTGATTCGTAGTAGGACTTCTTGTTTGATTTGGAATTTTGTGGCAAATTTTTGGATAAATTCCGTGATGGTGCCGCGAGCTCCAAACATAAAACCTATTACCTCCCACTTGTGAACCTTATATTTCTCTTCGTTGTGGGATGCAATTTTCATCAATTTTCTTCTTCTCCATATCGACTGACTTTGGTTGGTCTATGTCTATTTCGAACCAAATTGTTGGGGCTAATATAGTACCTGAAGATGTTTTCTGGTTAATTATCACTATGTTGGCACTTCGATTTGAACCTTGATCGGCAACACAGTGTACCTCTTCGAACACTTCTAATCCCTCTTTCGATCTGAACACTTCGGCTATAATGGTACGAATTTTATGGTGCCTGTTAATCCTCATCAACTCAGGATGTGTGGAAGAGTTTCGGGCTCATTGCAGGCTCTGCAACGGAATCCTGAACTCCTACCAGGAAGAGTTCATACGGGGATCGAATTACAATTTAGTTTGATAGACGTGGACCACTCACTACTTGAAAATCCTGATTTGGAGGACATCCAGGAGTTTCCTTTCTTGAACTGTGAGAAAAGGATTACGTCTTTGCCTCTTGAAGTAAGTGAATCCCACTTGTCAAAACTCTTTTCTCTCAGGATGTGCCTCGTAGTCCTAACATTCCTGAGATCATCGACGCCTAGCTTTTCACCACATTCCCTGATCTCTGCTTCGAGTTTTCGAGTCCTTAAGATAATTTCGTTGTTGTTCTCAAGTAACTTATGGGATATGTTGGCATGCTGGAGAAACGCTTCTCATTTGGCTCTTATAAAGTGAATTAATTGCTTATACTAAAGTATTTTCAAGCTATTGCTCGATTATAGGAGAATAATTTGTGTTTATTTAGCGCATCGGTGCAAAGGCGACTTTCCCTTAATTGAGGAAATATTTTAACTATCTTTAAAAGTACAATAAATTCATATATATAATAAGAAAATAAATATATATTAAGGGAGAGACAGGAAGCAATAATAAAAAAGTTATTATTTTAATGGGTTTGTTCGACCCCTATAAAGGGGTAGTGATCTCAGGAGTCAGATTTCATAATTTAGGGGGCAGTGAATGTGTTAGCCAAATTGTTTTTGTAATTCAGGCAAATTTATATTTAAAAAAAATTAAAATAAATAAATAAAATATACAATATAAATAGTAAACGATATACAGGGGTTTTCAGGGTTAAGTGGCCAAACTGAAAATATGAACTAAGGACCTCAAAAGAAGAAAAATATTTCCTCTGAAGGTATGTCTGCAAACGCTTTGTTTATGAGATATTCAAACCTCAAGATTCTTGTTGTTATGAATTATTTATGTAAGTTGAAATAAAGAAAACCTATTTATTTGTTCTAACTGCTTTATTAATTAAATGTAAACATTAAAATTCATATTAAATGTTGTTCAAAGTGAAGGTACGTCCACTAAAATAAACTGTAGCAACATTAATTGAAGAGGTCGGGGCATCATAGTGCGAAACAACATTAATTGAAGGGGTCGGGGCTTCATAGTGCGAAGCAACATTAATTGAAGGGGTCGGGGCATCATAGTGCGAAGCAACATTAATTGAAGGGGTCGGGGCATCATAGTGCGAAGCAACATTAATTGAAGGAGTCGGGGCTTCATAGTGCGAAGCAACATTAATTGAAGGGGTCGGGGCTTCATAGTGCGAAACAACATTAATTGAAGGGGTCGGGGCATCATAGTGCGAAACAACATTAATTGAAGGGGTCGGGGCTTCATAGTGCGAAGCAACATTAATTGAAGGGGTCGGGGCATCATAGTGCGAAGCAACATTAATTGAAGGGGTCGGGGCATCATAGTGCGAAGCAACATTAATTGAAGGAGTCGGGGCTTCATAGTGCGAAGCAACATTAATTGAAGGGGTCGGGGCTTCATAGTGCGAAACAACATTAATTGAAGGGGTCGGGGCATCATAGTGCGAAACAACATTAATTGAAGGGGTCGGGGCTTCATAGTGCGAAGCAACATTAATTGAAGGGGTCGGGGCATCATAGTGCGAAGCAACATTAATTGAAGGGGTCGGGGCTTCATAGTGCGAAACAACATTAATTGAAGGGGTCGGGGCATCATAGTGCGAAACAACATTAATTGAAGGGGTCGGGGCTTCATAGTGCGAAGCAACATTAATTGAAGGGGTCGGGGCATCATAGTGCGAAGCAACATTAATTGAAGGGGTCGGGGCATCATAGTGCGAAGCAACATTAATTGAAGAGGTCGGGGCATCATAGTGCGAAACAACATTAATTGAAGGGGTCGGGGCATCATAGTGCGAAGCAACATTAATTGAAGGGGTCGGGGCATCATAGTGCGAAGCAACATTAATTGAAGGGGTCGGGGCATCATAGTGCGAAGCAACATTAATTGAAGGGGTCGGGGCATCATAGTGCGAAGCAACATTAATTGAAGGGGTCGGGGCATCATAGTGCGAAGCAACATTAATTGAAGGGGTCGGGGCATCATAGTGCGAAGCAACATTAATTGAAGAGGTCGGGGCATCATAGTGCGAAACAACATTAATTGAAGGGGTCGGGGCTTCATAGTGCGAAGCAACATTAATTGAAGGGGTCGGGGCATCATAGTGCGAAGCAACATTTTCAACAAAATAACTTTAGCTGCTATATGCTGGATGTTATGTGGGACTATCAGTTGAAATGGTTACGGGTAAGAAGATTAAGTAATTAACTTTATAGTCATATCTTAGTGCATCATCATAGACTGATAGTCCCACATAATATCCAACATATCAATACAATACAATAATGTTGGGCCGTCCTCCTCAAGGGAGCGCACTGAGGACGTTCAAACTATTGTGCTGCCCGTTGCTGTCTCTCTTCAGAGTACTACCATCCAATAATCTAGAAGTCTCCTTATCAATATTTTGCTTGGGTCAAGGCTGGTATCCTTATATCCAACATATAGCAGCTACAGTAAAGTTTTGTTAAAAATGTTGCTTTGCACTATTTTGCCCCGACCCATTCAATTAATATTATTTGGAATTAGCATTGGGAACTGTCAATAACATTTATAAGTTTGTAAGAGAGTATTTATCATTGTAGTCCGAGAGCCAGTAACCGCACGGTTCATGAAGTGTTTTATGCACCTTGAAATTTTGCTATAATGTACCTCTTGGGTAGATAAGAAGGTAAATATGTGTTTCCTGGACATACCTTGGTGCACCAGGTACTGCGCATAGGGGAAAGGTGCAAAAAAATATTTCCCAAGAATAGAGTTTTTAATCAGAAGCCACCTATCTTTAATGTAAAATTAAGACAATTTTACAATGAATAATAAATATGGCAGGGACTTTTAAGGGGTATAACACGTAAAAAAAAAAAACTTAATTGTTTTTATTCTCATATTAAATGAGAGTTTTATACTCGCTGCCATTTGAACCGGAACAGCTGTACAAGATCATATAGCAAGAACCAATGAGAGCGCAGAGAATAACCACAACTGTGCGGTGCTGTCATTCACTCTTATGGTTACGCGCAGTGTATTGCAGTCTATCATAGGCAACATCTTTTGATATTCAAATGTTTAAGTACTTTTAGGGGGGTTTGAATTATTAAGACGTTCCTCATAGGCTCAAAAATGGTCTGATTTTGATGACATTTGGTACAAAAATCTTTCTTCGCATTTCAAAGGCCAAGTTCATTAACCAGCTGAATCCGTTTACTGGAAGATGGTTTTGAAGCAAAATTTGTACGAATAAATCGGAACACTTACATTTTTGAGTCCATATGCTTGCAGGTACGCGTTATAAAGGTTCCTTAACGTAGGAAAACGAATGAAACTATTTTTAAAGTGATTTCTGTAACCATTTACGAGAAAAATTTATAGAAATACTATTCCAAACTAATTTTCTCTTTGGGTATTCAGAAAGGATGATTGGTTCACTTGAAACTTGTACCAGTTATTTGACATTCATCTAATCTAAGATATTTAAACTTTGGCATTGTTTGGAGGTAAGAAGTATATGGAAAAAAAATTGTATTAATGGTGATACCAAGTTTTCGGATCTCAGTATATTTTCTAAAATATCTCGAAATTGGTTGGGATAACATACTAAGTGGAAGGCGGCTATTCGAAAGGTTACTAAATTCTCTACAAAAAAGATTCTGTTGTTATGTTCGGTGGGGCGATATCAATCGAAGAGATAAGTGCTTAAAACTTCAAAGTTGTTAGTTTTATTCTTTTCAATGTGTATTTGTCTCTGTTTACCTAACTTTTTAAGTGGTTGTTGTATTTTTTATTTTTTTTTTACTCCCCAAAGGAAACAACCACGGTTACCTCCACATGGTGTTTCCTGGGTAAATCTAAAGTCCGTGCAATAATAAGCTGTACAAAATTATGTAGTAGCGTTAATTTTGATCATACCTTATTTAACGCAATATAAAAACTACTTATCGGCCGTGGTGAAGCACGGGTAGTCAGCTAGTTAAACAATAAGTCTATGCAAGGTCGGTCAATGATCTTAAATCCTTACGAAGAAAGATAACTAAATCTTCTGAAAAAATAGCATATTCAGTGCCATTCTGCCACTGCTGCTGTTAAAGAAAGATGCCAAGCCTCTCTTAATGCTCAAGGAAATCACTTTGCACAATATTTAATATGTGTTTAATGTTTACGTTTTATGTAGATGGAACAAATAAAATAAAAAAACTTAAACTTAAAAACTTATCTAACAAATTTTATTTATTTAATAAACCTAAGTAATTCATAACAAAGAAAATCATTAGGTGTGATTATCTCCTAAATAAAGTGTTTTTTGGACATACCTTCAAAGAACATTTTTCCTTTTTTTGAGATAGTGAGTTCATATTTTCAGTTCTTGCTTTTTGCCCAGAGGTCCTTTTCGACTCATCTATCTCGCTATATATTAATACTTTAATGAGTCTCATACACAGGCCACTAGTGCTCAGAGACGCAGCTACTGTAGAGGTACCTCATACTCGACAATAAAGCACACTAGAGAGATAGTGTGGTCAGTACTATGCTTCGGGCACCTGATTTTCCCCTTTGCAGGTTCGCATTAAATTAATTAAAGGCTGGGTAGGCCTGGGGACAGTCTGACCCTTGGATGACGACGCTAGAAGATGAAATCTTTAGTGTATGCTCGAGTTTTGAGCTCAGGTCTTGGAAAACATTAGTCAAGGGCTCTACCACAACTCTAAATTTAACTATCTGTCACGGAAAATATAATGATAAGATTAAACAATTTATCTTACTTACATTAGGCAGATCAGCGGTGTAAATAGTTCCACAGTTCAATAGATGTCTTCCACAATCCTCTAACGGCTAGATTCTTCAATCTTGACAAACAAATTCTCCAAAACACATATAAAAAAAAAAAAAAGAAAGAAAAAAAAACGGAGAGAGAGCAGCTCAGCAAGAGTCCCTAGAAGTCTTATGGATTTACTAGTCGTAACAAGACTTTTAACTAAAGCATGATGAGTCTTGAGTATGCCTCTCGCCTGCTTTACATTACAAAGCAATTATCATGATTATTCTAAAGTAGGACTTAATTGTTTCGCCGTTTCAGGTTTAACCAGCATTTAGTGTAGCGCTAGGACAATGGTGTGCTACATGACAACTTCACTTCGCACTCAACAATTTACGCAATTCTCATGAACCTATGTTTTTCTGAGGGCTATGGATCGAACAGTATCAAGAACAAAACTCGCTAGTAGTGCAGTAAAAGGGTTACAACCCTTTGGCGTACAAGAGGGGGTAATATTACATATTAGGAAGCCATCCGGTCTCAAAAATGTGAGTCAAATCAATAATTAAGTGCTATCAAATAAACACGTATTTGTTTTATTTTTAAACATTACTAATCATTTGTACATTTTTATAATAATAAGTATTAGTTTAGAAATAATAATAGGGAGCGTTTAGTAATAATAATAGGGGGCGAGGTTAGCTCAGTGGTCGAGCACTCGAATGAACTGGAGGACCTGAGTTCAAATCCCGAGCGCACTAAAGTTTTTATTTTCAAGTGTCATCGTTCGAGGACTGAATTTGGGGTCCCAGATCATCCCCTGGCTCACCCAGTATATAATTAAATAATTAATGGGTACCTGCAAGGGGAAAAATCTGGCGGCCAGAGCATAGTACTGACCACACGATCTCCCTAGTGTGCTGTATGGTCAAGAATCAGATATCTCTACAGTATCTGCCCCGCCGGGACCTTAGACTTACTGGAGTTTCCGGACAGAAGAGAGTCCGGATAATCAGGGTGTCCAGTTTTTTATTGCAGCTGAGTGTATGTATATATTTATTTTAATGGCATTTTAATATTTTTATATTGGAGCAGTAAATTTATTACCTGGTAAGTATAAATCGACATAGTACCGATAAGTGAATATTTAATTTTGTAAATTTATTTATTTAAATTTTAACATCCCCTTATAAATATACATATACAGGCTACAGCTCTTTTCTAACCATGATTGGTCTGATACATTTTCTTATTTCATAAAGAAAAGCCACAAAGCCTAGTAAGAATCGAACCCAAGACCCTATTATTATGGAGTTATGATCCGATTTCTTGAAGTCTTAATACTCAGTTTGTTTGAAATAATCAAATCAAATATTAGGCTAAAATAATATAATATTAAGTTTTAATATTTGAAATGATGGTTTGTAATATCCAATCAAATTTATTAATTATAAATAGCTAATTTGGATTTCTCTAAATAAATCATCTCCATAGTTAAAAATAATCCACTTATTATTCACATAATTCTATTATTTATACGTTATTATTCACTAGATCTTTGGAAGACAATAAAAAAGTAATGAAATTAAATGAAAACTCCCGTACTCTTATTCCAGCAGGACTAATTTCACATTTTAGATAATGGCCTAATCAGTTTTGCGTTACTACAATTTATCGTTTTGAGTAATGATTAAGGGGTAATTCATGGATACTTCTAGGGGTTGAGTATGACTCAGAATCAGAATAGTAACAGGTGCCTTCAGATCAAGCCCATGTGCCAGCTTGTATGTCGAAGCGGGCAGCCTTCATTGGAGTACAGGCGTCAAGAATTTTGTTTAGAACTTTATACTAAATTTAAGTTCCTCAATACACCATGTACACAGACTTTAATAAAAAATCTATTTATAGCTGAGTACAACCGGATGAGGACACAACAGCGACCACTAAGCATAAGAATACTAGACTATGCTGGGAACACAGATTTACTGAACACACCTATGCATATGAGACAACAACAGACTTACTCACCGTGGAGAATAAAGAACTTAGAAGTAAATAAAAATAACCCTTTCTCCAAAAATTTCTACAAAACTGAATTGAACTATATTCACTCCTAGCATTTACAGACGGATCAAAAACTAAAGGAGGTACTGGATCTGCAGTCATCATAGGAAACACTATTTTCGGCTCTAAATTAAATAGTAGATCAACCGTGTTTTTGGAATAACTTGAAGGAATACTTTTGATCATAAAAAAACATTATTATAATCCCAAACAAAACTGTTATCATATGTTCCGATTCTCTAAGTTCTTTATTCTCCATCAACAGCATTTACGAAACGTACACAACAATAACAGAAATACTTCAAGGAATACATCGTTGATACAAATGCAAAGTATCAAATGTGAAAAAACGCATTTTTCATTTTCAATCTATACTGATTGCTGTTGGCAAACTCGCAAATCTAAGTTCACTCAGTGAAAGGGAAATTAACCACTGTCAAAAGGCCGAATCTGCAAACTATTTGACTGTTCAAAAAAAAAGTAATGAATAAAAGCTTTTTCACTCTGGAAAGTGGTGATTTTCACATATGATACTTTGCAATTTGTATCAATGCCATGACTTACAAAATTACAACATGACAGTAATACTACTGTGGTTACCTGGACACATGGAATATGACTTACATGCAAAACAAGCTAGACAAGATGTACAGTAGACATAGAAGAACGAACAGTTCAGGAATTACTAAGGAACATTAAATCACACGTAGAAAATAAATGGCAAATCACTTGGACCAACACACAAGATAAAAAATTGAGACAAATAAAAGAAACTGTATGTGCCTGGCCATCCAGCAACTGAGCCATGAGGCGTGAAGAAGTGGTGGTGACCATACTCCGCATCGGGCACTCATTGCTAACACACCACCACTTAATGACGAGACAGGACAGACCAACGTGTGCCATTTGAAACCCAGACCTCAGTATTAAACATATACTAACGGAATGCAAGCAACGAGACGGTACAAACCTACCAACTGACATACATGAACTTTTGACCGATAACAGTCTTCATATTGAAAAAATGATCATATACCTTAGACAAACAAATACTTACACAAATATAAACAAATAAGGAAAAACATGTGTGTGCTAAAGCGAAGTTAAATCATGCTTAAACTTGGCAAAGTAAATAAGTATTTTACATTTTACTATTTTTAACTTTTCAAAATTTGTATTGCAATTTCTTTATATATATATCAATCATTCATTTTCAGGTCCGTAAATATTGAATTTTGAGAGTTATTCATATATGTTTTCGTTAAATATTTTACCAGACACCAAAGCCAAAATACATATGGTAGTGCAAGAAAACTACTGTGGCACACAGAGCCTGTTTCCACTTAATAAGCTGACAGTGAAGTGTTAAAACAGCTTTTGCAGGAAGAGGAGGTTCGCGTATGAACATCTCCATAGGCTCCAATGATACTTAACATTCAGGACATGGCCATTACGTGAGAAATTGCATGAATCTCGTTTGGATTCTCTTCAGCCTATGGATGTATTGTGCTATAAATACTGCCAGCTCACAGTGGCAACATTTTTTCACATGAAACCTATAATGTATAGAGACTTTTACAAATTCAGTCTACATAATTTTTTAAGGATAGCCCAGAGTCAAAATAAAATGTCTAAGTACTTTACTACCATGGTCATTTTTAATATGTCCTAATAAAAAAATATTATTTTTTCGGTGCTCCACATCGTCTGTGAATGGCATTAAAAAATAAAGAAACTAAAGGAATTTTCTATCTAGAGTATGTGGTTACACATCATTTCATTGTATTGATCTTGATGAGTGTCACTGATCACCAGTTGACTAGATTTTCATGAGTACTTTGCAATCTAACACAAACTTGATTGTCATTCTTTAACCGAATTTGAGACACCAGAAAAAAAAACCAAAAAAAAAACAGAGAGAGTGCTATATAAATGTATGCTCTCAAACCATTTCTAGATATAAGGAATATCGATGGGCTTATCTGAGATCGCTGAAGATCTGAAGAGACTTTAAACAGAGTTTATATACATTTGCCAAATTGGATCGGTAAAGGTCTCCTTACACGGTCAATTCAAATCTCAAGGCCGGGACTGCACAGTTTGGCCTAAGGTTTGGACTGTACGGATCTAGCACACAAACGACAAGTTAATAAACTCCAAGGCAGGGGCACAGTCTGGGCCTCATTGGACTGTACAGTTAATCTATTGTTTTGTTCATTTTACTTCGATGGACTGTACAGTTCAACTCTGGCCACTAGGCTGTCTCATACAAGGTGAGGAGTACCTCCAAATCTTGAGCAGTCCAAATCTTGAGATATTCTTCACAGAGTATTGGCACTCTAAGAATTGAAACAGAAGAGTAGAGGATCATGAATACATAATCTATCCAATTTCTTTAACCCTTAGAACCCATGTGTATCAAATTGATACACATGGATTCTAAGAACAGCTATGATTAAAAAACTTATAGTAACAATATATTTTATTGCTTCAAGGTTTACATGTTTTAGGCACGGGTTGCTGCCTTATTGTATTAATAAAAAAATATCATTTACACAATACAAAACAACAATGTTATATCTTTTACGTAAATAATAATAAAGTGAATCTTCTAATGAATTAAAAGTAAGAAAAACAAATATTACTTAAGATATGTGTAATTTCACACACAGGAAAAAATAAATTAAATAAAAATACGTTCAAGTTCGAGATGTTTATTCTATTATAAATGTCCTCAGCTTTATGGCACTCTTTAGATCTTTATAGACATCGTTAACTAATTCCTTATCTAGAGCTGATAAAAGCAATTCTACTCTCGGAGGAGTGGATGTGATATATTTATCTATGTACGTCTCCCTCATAGGAGAGTACAAGGGATAGACGAAGAATATGTGTTCTACGGTTTCTGGTTCATGTATTTTCCAAGAAGAATACAATGTGCTTGAATCAATGAGGTATTTGTTTTTATATGTAAAATGTGATACACACGCCATTTTGTAATTAAATTGTGTTGAAAATTAAATATAATTGTTATATATCTTCCACAAAGGGTTTAGTTGTAAAAACTGAATGGCCTGGGGAGAAGTTTTATGATTTTGTGGCTGGCAGTCCAAAGGATAAAAGAATTTGTTTTGATAGGCCACCAAAGGCTTTCTGAAAATCTATATAAATTACAGTATCTAATAATGTTTTGCTTTTGTCATTCAAAATTAAACCAATTATTAAACATGAAAGAAAAGAAAAAAATGTCAATAGCTTTTTAGAAAATGAAAATGTTGTCGAGTACTCACAGACTGTTGACGGCGTCCTATTGATGCAAAGTAGTTGCGGCGATATCCTATAGAGGCGAAGAATGGCAGAGATGTGCTCCCGGAGTGGAGGTGGCACCTCCTCGTACGTCTGGTCTGCGAACAGCATTCGGCTTCATCTCACCTCTTCGATCATCTACGTCAGTCACCTGGAATTAAAATGACGTCATGATTGAATCTATGCTTGTAGTCTACTTAGTGATTTGAACTATCTGTTTTTTAGTATGATTCCTTCCTCCCTCCATATGGAGGAAACCTGCTTATGAGGTTGACCTCATGACACAATCCAGAAGTGCCGCCTATAAAATTTCAAGTTTCAGAACCCATAGATCACTAAAATAACAGTGGTTCAAATTTGTATCTGCATATATACTTAATTTTCTTCAACAGCACTTAAATTTTATGCAAGAAATTTTAATTTTTTTTACCAACAAAATTTGAGGTTATTATTATTAAACTCACATTTTAATAGACCTTGACCTCAAACCAATCATCTTTATTTTTTCTCACCTTCTTTACATGATACGTTTCGGCTATTTTGCCATTTCCAATCTAGAAGAAAATTGAAGAGTTTCACATCTGATAGACCCCTTTAATTTATCAGGTTTTTTTTTTTTTAAGTTTCCCAGTGAGTGTCCATGTCTGAGCTCCATAAAGTATAGCCAGATATACACATTTAGTAATTAATTCGATTTTCATTTGAATTTAGTACTTACTTCAATTTTTAAAGACAAAATGTACAAAGAATCCATAGAAGGATCACTCTAGGTTGGCAAAAATGTTGGTCTCTCGGAAATATATTGAAATACAATTTTTTGAACAAAGTGAAAACATATATTCAGTCCTTTTCATAAGGGCTGTTGCTTGTCTCCGAATATAATCTATTGCAGAATTATCCATTCATTCCTGCTAAATAACTCTATTTTAGCAACCCTCAATAGATCTTGTTCTAAAAAAACTGGACTTATTGTTATTTTATAGCGTTGCTCAGATATCACTCATAGCGGCATGCAGTACAAGTGGTGCATTTCACAAAAAGAAAAATTGTAGCCACTAACCACAGACTTATCAATTTGAGTTATCCATTCATTCGTAATTAAAATATTGAATTGAACTAGCTAAACGTTACCAGGACTTGTAATAACTTAGCAGGCATTGCTCCCCAAAATTGTTTAAAACCTTAACTTATATTTGCGACATTTCGAACCTGTTTAGGTTGATCATCAGGCATCTTTAATGTAAAATAAAAACAAAGAATAAGTAGGAAACTTCTCCTACGTCACTAATACCAATTCAATTCAATTACAATATATTAGGTACCCATATATTGTATTATTATATACATCATTTTATATATATATATATAATGATGTATATAATAATACAATACATATATATATATATATATATATATATATATATATATATATATATATATATATAAAATCAGTCCCGTAACAGGCCACAAGGGCCCAGAGGGGCAGATACTGTAGAGGTATCTAATTCTTGACCATAAGGCACACTAGGGAGATAGAGTGTTCAACACTATGCTCCGGCCGCCTGATTTTCCCCTTGGCTGCTTCGACTGCTAGAGTCATTAGCACCCAAGGTACCCATTATTAATTAAATTAATTAAAGGCTGGGTGAGCCTAGGGACGATCTGGGACCCCAAATCCAACCCTCGAACGGCAGCACTAGAAGGAACAATCTTTAGTGCGCGCTCGGGTTTTGAACCTGGTCCTCCAGTTCATTAGTCGAGTGCTCTACCACCGAGCTAACCTCGTCCCTATATATATATATATATATATATATATATATATATATATATATATATATATATATATTGTAATGATATATTACATTCTCGAAAATATTTTTAAATTTAAATAACCATCGATAGTTTGAAAAGCCCACGCAAAGCACAAACCATAAAATACAAACAACATCGTATTATATACATTTTAAATTAATAATATTTTTGGACAATACTGATGTACAGTATATACATATTAAATGTACATTAAGATGATAATAAATTAATTATTTGGTATTACAAAAATATAATTATTATTTCTATATAAACTGGCAAAAATGCGGAAGTTAAGAAAAAAGGACGCCAAGTTTTCCCGCTAGCAAGGCGTCAGTCTATAGCTAGCAGTCATAGAGTGAAGAGCTAAAGCTATTCTCCGAGGAGTACGGAGTCAAGTCAAGTCAGTCTATTCCCAGCAGTCATAGAGAGAAGAGCTGAAGTCTATTCCTAGCAGTTGTAGAGTGCGGAGCTAGAGTCTATCGCTAGCCACAGAGAATACAGAGTGCAGTCCATTGTTATTTATCATAGAAGACGGAGTGAGAAGACAACAGAATCCAGAATTTCAAGATATCCATTCTATGCACGAGACCTGGCAAGAAAGCGTATCACTTTGAAGAAGGAATTACTGAAGCGCAGTATATTGAAGCTTTATTGGAAGTAAATTAATTCAGAGGTAAAATTATTTTTTTGTAATTGTTAATTCTTTTATTGTCATTTGTATTTATTTTAATATTGGTGTTTGTATCTCAAGATTGTCTAAAAATAAATATTATATTATTCATTCACTCGGAACTTTTATCCCTGAGATTAAGTCAAATTAATATAATAAAACTTATAAAAGTAATTAAAATCGTTTTATTTTAAATAAAAAATAATCATAACATTTAATGACGCCCAACGTAGCGAATCTTTTTATAAAAATAAAATCATTACAATATATATATATATATATATATATATATATATATATATATATATATATATGGGGGGGGGGAGTTTCCTCCCTATTCTTTGTTTTTATTTTACATTTTTGTTTATTTGGAAATTAATCCAAGAAAAATATATTCCCCTTTTGTTGGATTAATGTAACAAAAAATACAGAACATTTAACAATACCCCAAAAAATCAACAGATGGATATTTTTGTAACAGTATAGAATTTTATTCCTAAGAAAAAATGGTATAGTTTTATCATCAAACGGTGAAAAACTAATATAAAATAAAATAATAAATTATTTTACTTCGTCACCTAAACAGGTTCAAAACGTAGCAAAAAATATAAGTTAAGGTTTTAAATAATTTTGGGGATCAACTAAGTTAATTCATCAGCTGGCATTTCCGAATTCGAGCCTTGGGCTCTTCACACTCCTAAAATTGATCTTTCGCTGACCAGATATATCAAGAGAGACACCGTTCCTGCAATATTTCAGGGTGAATTCAATAGAATCAGGTTGAAGTATGCAGGAGCAACAGAGGTATTCACAGATGGCTCTAAAACTACTGACGGCGTAGGATGTGCGATAGTTTGTAATGCCAGAACACAAATGTTGTCTCTCCAGAATTTAAGTTCAATATACACAGCGGAATTACTTGCAATAAGCAAAGCGGTTAATATTTCATCTGAAAATAATATTAACTTGGTGATATACACTTATTCTCTATCTTCTCTCCTTTCATTACAATACTTCTATTCCCGAAATACAATCATTTCAGACATCATTAAGGGAATAGATTTGCATTACCAAAGAAACCATCATGTTACTC
Source organism: Gonocerus acuteangulatus (assembly GCA_946811695.1). Classification (NCBI taxonomy): domain Eukaryota; kingdom Metazoa; phylum Arthropoda; class Insecta; order Hemiptera; family Coreidae; genus Gonocerus; species Gonocerus acuteangulatus. Next base: position 68,771,824 of record OX328131.1, read on the forward strand.
TCTGCTGGATCCCTAGCCACAATGGTATAAGTGGTAGTGATAAAGCGGATGTAGCAGCCAAGCAAGCTATTAAAGAAGGCATTCCTTACTCGTACATCCTGCCGTCAGATGCTGTGGCACATCTAAAATACCATATTTTCTCAAAGTGGCAATATGAATGGTTCCAAAATAGAGAAAATAAGTTGAGGGAGATTAAATCCACAACCTCGGCATGGAAAACCTCATCTCAAGACACTAGGCGAGATGAGGTGGTTCTGTCGAGGATTAGAATTGTACATACTAATCTCACTCATGCATATTTATTTAAAAAAGAATTAAGGCCTGAATGCAGAGCTTGTGGCGAATATCTTACTATCAAACACATTTTTACTGAATGCAGAGCCTACGAATCCGCTCGGAACCAAATGGACATTCATGCTCCTCTCTGGGATATACTTGGAGACGACCATGAATCAAGCCAGAGAGCGTTGAGTTTTTTGAGAGCCACTGAGCTATTTAATAAAATATAATAAGCAATTATTTACAAAAAAAATAATAATAAATATTAAAATATAAAACATTTGAGATCATTAGTTTCAATATTAGTGTATTTTACTTCCAACAACTTTTTTTTGTCTCATTATTATTTTTTCCTCTAATACATTTTGATTTACTTAGGCAACAATTTCAGATTTATATATATATATATATATATATATATATATATATATATATATATATATATATATATATATATATATATGTATATATATGTGTGTGTATATATATATATATATATATATATATATATATATATGTATGTATGTATATGTGTGTGTGTGTATATATATATATATATATATATAATATAATTATATAAGGCCTTAAATTTCAGAAGGCAACAATGACCCGTGTGGTTGAATTTGCCTTAAGAAAGAAAAAAAAAATAATAAAAAATAAAAAATAAGTTAATTCAAGAATCCATTGGTCCTTCCCCACCCCCACCTTCAAGTTACCAGGACTTGTTGTTGGGTTTGAAATTCTAAAATAAAAAAAGTCTGCTTTATGGTTGTGAAGTGGATCTGTGATAATTTTATTTATTTATTTATTTTCAGAGCCCCGTAACGTTTGGCGATGGTCTCCTTACAGTTTGGCGATGGTCTCCTTACAGTTTATCACTATGAAAATCTGTCTCAGTCCAAAAGAAAAAGATAAATAAATAAATAAAATGAAATAAATAATTATAAAGTATAACAAAATAAATAAAACTGAAAACAACAAAATAATAGTAAATAAAGGAATAGAAAATAAATAAATATACATAGGTATATATATTATAAGGAATATGTATAAGTACTTTAAATTAAAATTATCTCAATTCGATTTTTTTACTTTTAATGTAGATGGAGGGCAATTGGAAATTTCATTTAGAAAAAAAAAAAACTAAAGCTCAACTATACTTTACTATAAATTTTACATATTTTATTAAATTTTTGAGTATATGTTGAGTGTTTTTAAATGTTTGAGTATTGTGATGATGTGAGGGCTACCTGGTAATAGTATGCCAACTAAGTCGTGTGGTATTTGCAAGTGATCTGTGATAAGAAAAGGCACTCGAGATTGGAAGGCCATTCCAGCAGGTTGGAGGTCAGAAATTCCTAAAACCAGTGAAATCTCGTAGCTTTCAGGGAGTCTAATGAATGTGGCTGGTGATTAAATCTCGACATACTTCCCATCGCCGGAACATTAGACAGAAATCTTCAGATTCTTTATTTACATATTATTTTTTTTTCAAGGAATGAGAAATGCAAAAAGTGCAACATTATTTGAATTTTATTTCATTAAAAAATGAGAATAATTGGGTAAGCAGAAGGCCTTCCAATAAAAACCAAACTTCCAAGTTACACAACTTTTTTTTTTAAGGCTGTTAGTGTGACTTTTATAGTTAGAAATTTCATTTTATAGATGTACAATTGAAAATAACAGTTTTTAAAAGTTGAAGTCAAATGTTATTGTCTTGAACTTTAATGTTGCAACTTATATCATAAATAGGTTGAAGGTGAGGGTGGGGAAGGATCAATGGATTTTTGAAGTAACTGGGCAAGAATCTTCATGATTTGTTGAGTGTTCAAGTTATATTCGCACTCTAATACACACCAGTTTGAATATAACTTGTACAATCAACAAATCACAAAGATTTTTACCCGGATTTAATATTCACTCTCAATATTTCAATATTTAAGGACCTTAAAATGAAATTTAAAAATTAAAATAGACCTAAACAGAACTAAATATAACAACAAACAGATCAATAAGCTTGTGGCAACTATTATAATTGTTGCCATATGATTATATAAGGTTATATAAAATATAATAATTCAGCAATTCATTCTTATACAGAAATAAAAAAGTTGTTTTTGTGCTTATCAAATATTTGTGCATTTTTGAATGTATCAGGAAGCCTTTAAATTGGTGACCCCGACAAAGAAGAGCTCGCAAGAAAGGTGAGAAGATAAATTTACTCATTTTTGTGCCTCCATACACTGGCCCCTACAAGGTCTTAAATAGAAACCAGAAGACGTTTAACCTACAATTAGGTACCAGAAAAACGAATGTCAGCATTGATCGGCTGAAACCAGCCTTCCTACTTCAAGACCAGGAAATTACAAGTCCTCGGATGACAAAACCTCCACCGGATAGCTCTGCCTCCAATGACTCCGCTGAGGACAACACAACACCCCAGACAATGACTAGATCTGGGAGAATAGTTAACACCCCGGCGCGTTTCCTCGATGGACTCATTGGGGGGGAGGTGAGTGGCAACTATTATAATTGTTGCCATATGATTATATAAGGTTATATAAAATATAATAATTCAGCAATTCATTCTTATACAGAAATAAAAAAGTTGTTTTTGTGCTTATCAAATATTTGTGCATTTTTGAATGTATCAGGAAGCCTTTAAAAGCTATTCGAATTTTTAACATCAAGTGAACTAATAAATAATATCTAAAAATATAAATTAAATATAAATACATAATCAAATCTGTGACTCTATAACAAATATCATAATCTAAATATTTAAATCACCTCAAAAATATCGTAAACAAGGAAACATTAAAATTAAAATCATCCGAAATAATAACCTTCAAATAAAATTATAATTCCATTCCCCCACTCCTTCTGGTTAATTTCGCGGAAAGCCAATAGAATAATTTAAACAAATACACATCTATAATCTTGTGTTTAATGACCCTATAGTGGTTGACGACACATTAAACAAATAAATAAAAAAAAAAAAGAACTAAATATAAGACGCCTGATGATGAACCTGAACAGATTCGAAACGTCGCAAATATTAGTTAATGTTTTAAACAATTTTGGGGAGCAACTGGTGTGTGGGTCTTCAATTAATTTATCATCATATTTTTTGTTATTAAATTTTATATAGCTGTTTAATTTATGTAATATTGAAAACTAACTTGAACAACGATTCCTGATTATTATTGACTGATTGTTACAAAATAGGAGGTTTTTGTTTACTTTAACCCCTGGAGATGTGCAACAACAGTCATAGTTTATTTAGGATATTTCTTCATGTTAAAAAAGTCGAATAAATTTGTAATCTTAGTCGTGTTGTAGCCAATTCATTTTAAATTATCCGGCATTCTTGTGCTTGTTTACTTGACAAAAGATAGGAATGAGCCAATTTTGTTTGTGTGATCTTAAGCCAAGCTAGAGGCACCTCTGCTCTTCAAGTCTGCCCTTTAGCCTGGGACCTCCGCAGCGCTGATTGACCCTTTACTAGTAATCTCACATTTGACACGGTCATTGTAGGGGAAGGTTCACCTATTTACAATTATGCTTCATTAGTAGATTTTTGTCTCCTGAATAGGCACCCAGATCGGAGACATCTAAATTGGAGCTATTAAATTCAATGTTATTGAAATTCTGCCCGGATTCTATAAGACTAACTCAAATAGTTTCACAATACATCATATATAAGAGTATCAAAATTTTATTTTGAAATCATATGAGTATCTATAATCCATTCTCTCACCTGTACAGGACAAAACTTCAAGCACACAGACTTTTCAGTGTAAGACATAATGAATTGGGCAATATTACAGGAAACTGACATGGTATAACCCCTTTCTCTCCTTGGTTAACAAAGAATTATAGTGTGGAGATTAACACACTGATTAACCTTCTGAAATTTCAAAAATTAAGCTCAAAATCCAAATTAATTTATAATGGCATTTTTAAGTCCTTCACTACTCAAAACATTCAGCAACTCTTTATTTAGTTTTGGGAGCAGCAGCAGTTATAGAATATGATATAATAACTGTAAAACTTTATGTCTACTGCAGTAAGTTTAGAGCTGAGCTCAACGGCATACATATTAGGTTGGAGAACATTGGTACCAACTTCAGACCGCCACACTTCAAGCAGTACAGGACAAATACATTTCGTGTAATTGAAACAAAAAAAAACTGATGACAATACACTCTCCACGCAAACATATAACATTGTTCTAGCCACCGGCTTATGAAGGACCCAGGAAAATTTCGATCGCAGACACCAACAAATTGCTGCACAACAGAAACAAAAAGATGGGGGGAGGGCAATTCTACATGTATAAATAGAACTAGCTGAATACCAGTACTTCGTCACGGCAGGTAAGTAGTTATTTTATTGTGTTAAATAATATATCATCAAAATTAACAGTAGTACATAATTTTGTGCAGTTTATTATAGCACGATTCCCATCATACTATAAGTTACTCAACAATTGATAAGTAATCAAAGTATATCGGATGGACCATCACCAGGTATAGCATAAAATCGATGAGGGACAAAATCACAGTTTATTTATAGTAATTCAAGGTCTGCCATCATTCTTAGCGAGTGTTAACGTTCTAAAGGTAGTGTCGATGCAAAATTTCAAATTTTTCTGTCAAGTGGTTTTCATGTAATGGAATGTACTAAACATTGCTGATTTTTTACAAGATCTATGAGGGACAAAATCACAGTTTATTTATAGTAATTCAAGGTCTGCCATCATTCTTAGCGAGTGTTAACGTTCTAAAGGTAGTGTCCATGCAAAATTTCAAGTTTTTCTGTCAAGTGGTTTTCGTGTAATGGAATGTACTAAACATTGCTGATTTTTTACAAGATCTATGTTTATCTTCCGCGTTTCGAAACACATATAAATATATAAATTTTTTCAATATGGAGAATACATCTTCATAATTATAAATTCCATTCCGAGACCTCCGATTGACCATATTTAGATCTATTGAAAGGTGGCAATTTATGTTTCAATTCAAGGTGTGCTTCTTCTCTCAGCTAATCTAATACAGCGTTTCAAGATCCATGTGGCTGAGCTTGTTGCACAGCCACATGGATAGTCTGGTTTCTATGTTAGAAACGTGAGTACATTAGTAAATGAGCATTAGAAGACTTGGCACTCGGTTACCTTGACACGGGCTGGATTTGTTGGCCGAGGTAGCATCATGCAAGTCCTTATTGACCTTTGGTGTTTCACAAGGAGCCATGATTGCACCATGTATTTTCATCGTTGGCTGTAGTTCATAAATATATATATATATATATATATATATATATATATATATATATATATATATATATATATATATTTTATTTTTTTTTTATTTTTTTTTTTTTGGTGCATCTACTGCTAAGGTCATTAGCACCAATATATATATATTGTTAATATTTCTCTTTCTGTTCGTATTGTGCGCGGAGGAAACACTTCAGTTCGGTATGCTGACAGTATCTATGGATCAAGGCCAAAAATATTGGCAATTCAAGAACACGAAACATCATTCGTTAAAGCCAACCAATCAAAACAGTAGATCTCTACCGTAAAGGTAAACTTTCAAAAAAATTTACTCAGGATGCTTGCGCTAGTTCACTCGATAGTACACCAGTGAAAATCACCGCGGTTCCGTTCATATCTCTAGTGCCATTAGTAAAGTAGTAAAAGTAGTTATTGGTAGGGGTATCTTTCGTTAAAAATATAAAATAAAATCTCAAAGTGAATAAAGTTAAAGGCGCCACAACAGAAAACAGTATCCTAACCGGAAATGACTCCCCCGCTCTTTCAACTTTCGCTCTAGGAAAACACTATTACCAATAAGTTTCTCATTTTCTTGCCTTCTTTTACTAAAATACTAATTTTACCGATAAATGCAATTTTAAACAAATAAACAACTTGTTAAAAAGTGAGTTAAACAAAGACAAAACCCTTCAATCTTAACCGATTTGAATGCATTGTTTTTTTAACTGAAGGCAAATATAATTTAGAACAACGTCGTCTAGCCAGATTTTTGTTTTTTGTCCCCCCCCCCCTCCCCTTGTTTATTAAATTATATGTAAATAATTCACGAACTTTTACAATTAAACATAAAATAATATTTTATTTTTCACCTAACTTAATATCAGCACTGTTATCGTTGAAATTAAACATTCAAATCCTGATTAGACATGGAAGCAATCATAATCTATTGTCAAATCCTGATTAGACATGGAAACAATCATAATCTATTTTCAAATCCTGATTAGACATGGAAACAATCATAATCTATTTTCAAATCCTGATTAGACATGGAAACAATCATAATCTATTTTCAAATCCTGATTAGACATGGAAACAATCATAATCTATTTTCAAATCCTGATTAGACATGGAAACAATCATAATCTATTTTCAAATCCTGATTAGACATGGAAACAATCATAATCTATTTTCAAATCCTGATTAGACATGGAAACAATCATAATCTATTTTCAAATCATTCAAAAATTATATTACAGTAGATTCTCTCAAACGTTCTCTTATCCGTCGCTCTCTCTAATCCGGCGGGCCCCGAGGAAGCTAGACCGGCTCGAAGGTTCCTAGAAAACCTTCCCTTCCTAGCTAATCAAACATTTGTTTCGTGTTTAACGGAAGTCATACAAGGCATATATGTTTCGTTTTAGAGGCAGGAACTTTTGCTGATACTAAGAAAATAAATGTTTCTACTAAATTTTACTTAAATATGCAACATTAAAAATGGTACATATTATTATATCCTCAAATAATAAGGTTTTTCAAATACATAAGTCCAACCTCCTAAACAAATTATAATTATAATTAAACATGAACAAATTATAACAGGACATACACACATATATGTGTATGTATTTTATTTGTCTTAAAATGTTAAAACTATACAGCCGTACTATACTAAAATCTTACATTTTACAATATAAAACTAACAGGAGTGTGAAACCTCCTTCAACCAACTTAATTGATTATGTGTATAAACTTCATGCATTATTATAATATTGATTTTTCATATATTCAAGTATATTGTAATATTGTATTCTCTTATAAATAGATGTGTATATAAATTTCAATTTGTATATTTGGCCAAAAATGTGTAAAATAAGATCGTATTTAATTAGATGTATTTAATTAGTTGTATTTAATTAGATGTAATTTTCGTATGTATATTATATATGTAATTTTTGTTCTGAGCGAGTCGCCTTAGTTACGGTCGCTCATAAATAAATAATAATAAAAAAAAAAAATAAAATAAAATAATAAAATACATAAGTGACCGCTTCTACCTGAATTCTCTAATCGGGCGTTTTGTCTAATCCGACTGTACCCCGGTCTCGAAGACTCCGGATTAGGGAGAGAATACTACTACTGTATTTCAATTAATCACATTGTTGAATTAAGATAAATTTACTATTTAGGTCTGATTAATGTTTAATTTCAAAGATATCGGTGCTGATATTAAGTTAGATGAAAAATAAAATATTATTTTATATTCAACTAGCTGTTACCCAGTGTGCCATGCTACACCTACTTTCTGCCTATGAGTCTCCCCGTATCAAGATCTACTTGATACCTAGTTGTCTTTACCCAGTTACGAAAATCGGTCAAACGATGTGAATTTGTTTTAGTTCATAATGATACCGGTAGAGGCCGGCACAACAGCACTTCATCTAACAGCCGACAGAAGCCAGTAGTAGTCGATTCGAAATGGCCGTCACAATCTGAATGGTTCAGTGTAGCCAATTTTTCTTGAACAAAACTTTTGACCTTTTGGTCAAATTTTGAAGTTTGACTATTTTGACCTAGCCTAGGAGATTTCTCGTATCAAGACCTACCTGTGTGCCAAGTTTGGAACAAACAAACAAATAAATAAACAGACAAACACGTGATTTATATATATATATATATATATATATATATATATATATATATATATATAGATTGTAAAAGTTCGTGAATTATTTATACGTAATTTAATAAACAGGGAAAGCAAAATACAAATATCTGGCTAGACGGAAGTGTTCTAAATTTTATTAGCTTTCATTTTAAAAAAAATGCCAGGACGATGGTAACCTTTGACGTTCTTCGTCCTTAAACCCCATTCATACATACATACAAAAAAATGCATTGAGATCGGTTAAGATTTAGAGGCTGTAGCCTTTTAGCACTTTCCTCCGAAGGAAAGTAGCTATTGAGGTTGGACTCATGACGGAATTTTTGAAAAATTTCCTACCTAATGATCCTACCTAGCAGACAACGAAAATGACCCCCGTTAAAATTTATATATATCTATATATATATATATATATATATATATATATATATATATATATATGCATATATATATATATATATATATATGCATATATATATATATATATATGCATATATATATATATATATATATATATATATATATGTGTGTGTCTGTTAACACGATAGCGGCCAGTGTTTTTGTTTTTTCGTCACGAAACTTGGTATATAGCATTCAATTAGCAAACGATTGAACGAGTTCGTTAACCACCAAAATCGGTCCATCGGAAGGGGGGGTTTACCCCGAACCCAAAACACTAATTTGGCTATGTCAGCCGTAATATTTGTTATATTTCAACGAAACTTGGTATTCGTAGTGGTAATATAGAGAGAAAAGTGAGATATAAAAATGAACTAAATCGGTTCATTAGGAGGGGGGGGGGGTTACTCCGGACCCAAATTCCTAATATACTCATACCGGTCGTATTTTCTGATGTATTGTAACGAAACGCGGTATACGTCGTGGGTAACTCATGAGAAAGAAGTGTTGTAAAAATGAGCTGAATCGGTCAATCGGAAAGCGGGGGTTTAATTTGTAATATATTTCAATAGAAAAGCCCGCCAGACGTAGGTTCACAAAGCCGCCGCAAGGAGCGCTTTCTACCACTAGAGTGACTGTATCCTGTTCCTGCGTTAGATCAAAATACGATAATATGAGGTTTTTTGTATTTATTACGTAGTGTAATAGGTAACATGTGTAAACATAACTCTGGAAGCAAGTTAATAATTGATCAGTTACTCATTACAAATTTAAAAGAGAACTAATCATGTTTTTATTTTATTTATGTAGGATATTTTAAGCAAATTGTTCTGGAAAGCAGTCTACAATACCCAAATTCTGAGGAAAGTGCTTAGTTATGCAGCTCCTGCGTGACGGACTTTTTTGAAACACGATATGTCGTATCGCCCCACTGTGTGTTGGCACAAATACAAAACATTTTTCAATAAGAAATTTAATTTTATACAACAATTACGACCGAACCTTGTCTATCTTCATCTTGGTGACTATATCTACCCGTTATTCTGTATTATTCTTGAAGGATACCAATGTCAAGTCCCGGATATTGCTTCCCGGGTAATAGGACCGGTTGATACTGTTTCTCCCGGGCAGACGGCTCGTCTTAGGGATATTTTATGAATATCTCAGCTGTATAATTCATCCCAGGTAATGAATTGAATATGGATGACTTATTAAAAATGTTCAAGTTGTATATTTCCCTTTAATCTTGAGAAATACAATGACTATTTCATTTACATTTTTTTTTATTATTTTAATTTTTTGTTTGTTTGTTTAAATTAAAAGTTATTGGTAATTTTTATTCATTCAAGTCTAATCTTGATAGAAAAATTATATATATTCTTATTACATTTTTCACCAACAAAAATTCTGAGGTAATTATTTTTAAACACACATTTTAAATAGATATTGACCTCAAACAAATCATCTTTATTTTTTCTCTCCTTCGCATTATACGTTTCTGGTATTTTGCCATTTTAAATCTAGAAGAAAATTGAAGAGTTACACATCTAATTGAACCCTTAAATTTATCATTAACATAATTATTCAACCCCTTGTCCAAAAGAATTATAAATTAATTTACCTCACACTTGCTTTACTTATTTTACAATTTGTAAAATGGAACTTTGTCGTCTTGACCGTGATATTTTACACCAACTTTCATCCTTAACATTATTATTATATAATGTTAAGGTCGATTCACGCTAGACCGTGTCGGGTCCGGGCCACGGCCGGGGCCGGGGCCCAGCCGGAGCTTGGTTAAGCAATCACACACGCAAAAAACACGGACCCGGCCCGGTGTAGTGTGAACGAGTCCATTGAAAATGCTGGTTTGATTGTTTCACCGTGTCCGGGCCGTGGCCCGGCCCGGACCCGACCCGGTCTAGCGTGAATCAGCCTTAATAATGTCATTTTAACATCTTTAATAAACCAATTCTATTATTAAAAATACCTTACATTTATTTTTTTTTTCACAATTTAAATACAGACGAATTAATAATGGATTTGGCTAGTCCCAGTTTTCTGTGCATTGTGGCACCTAAAGGCCGATTCACGCTAGACCGTGTCGGGTCCGGGCCGGGACACGGTGAAACAATCACACCAGCATTTGGACTAGTTCACGCTACACCGGGCCGAGTCCGTGTTTTTTGCGTGTGTGATTGCTTCACCGCGTCCCGGACGAACCGTGGCCGTGGCCCGGCCCGGACCCGACACGGTCTAGCGTGAATCGGCCTTAATATCTTTCTTTTCGATATGACATATACAACAATTAAATGTTGCTAATAAGTTTTCCAAATGACGCCAGGAATAACAAGGTTGTGGAAACCCGCCCAAATGACACAATTAATGTGAGCCAGTATTTCAAGTGGAAATATTAGAATAAATATAAAAAAATAAAATAAAAACACAGAATAATCCAATAAAATAAATATTAACACATTAAGCCAATTAGTCGTTACTAGAACTGCATTCTTCACTAATTGGAGCTTAAACTGCAGGGAATTTGAAACATTCAGCAATTGTATCAAGTTATTCTTCATATTGGATCCTTCCCGTTTATTACTGGCACCATAAAGTGTTTTTACGGCGCATCTACATCTAGGTCATTAGCGCCGACATCCAGGGTGCAGCGAGGAATTTTCCCAGCGAGCCCTGAGATGAGACAATTCCTGCCGGAGGTGGGAATCGAACCCACCATCTCCCGCTTATGAATCCAAGGCGCTAGCCACTAGACCACGGGAGACCCCACAATAAAGTGTTCTTTAAATTTTTTGGAGTTTGTCTGTTCTTAATGTTGTTGATTCCTTCTTTCCTTTTTAATTCCTCAAACTGCTCCACCTGTAAATTCTCTTGATTTCCTTTCATTGTCCTTTCTGTAGATGCTTTAAAAGATTTACTTCCGAAGCCACTATCTTGATGGGAAGGCCGATCTAAGAGTAGTTATATCACTATTTGTCAAATGGGATTTCAAAGCTTCTAGTTTTTTCAGCAGTTCTAATCTCTCAGCCATATCGTTCTTAAAATTAGTCAATTTTAAATCCATGTCCGTTAGTTCTACCTTTCTCTCCCAAATATCTTGTTTTTTTTTTGTTTTTTTTGTTTTTTTAATTTCTACTAAAGGAGGATAAGCCCGCGCCTTCAGACCACCGGACTAGATGGAATGTATTCATAATTGTAGCAAATTTCACTTATGTGGTCGAAAAATATAGGTTTTCTACCTACATAGTTTTCGATTTGGTTACTCAGGAACTACTACGTAGAAAATTTTTCAAACGCTTGACATTGATTTAAAATATGACATTTATTTTTTTTTTTTTTTTTTATGTTTGGAGTTTTATATATATATATATATTTCAAAGTTGGCAGAAGGTCATATTTTATTAAAACTTCTATTTCTTATTTTTTTCTTTTTATTATTATGTGCTCTACATGTTTCGCGCCACTTGACGCCTCTTCAGGAGCTGAAGTGACGTACATATACAGGGTGTCCCAAATAAGACGGCTCAAACTAATTTTGCGGTTAAACGGTTAATCTGAGGAAAAAATGTCAGAGGCAAAAGTTGTAGCGCTTGACCTAAGCTTTCCAAAAATGTCAATTATATAACATATTCACCGCGCATGTGCGCTCGGCGCTAGCTGAAATGTTGATGTTTGCAGATGACCCCTATTATTATGCACATCATTTTAAAGGGAATTAAAAAAGAAACTCTTTGCTGCAAAACGCACTTCGATATCTTTAAAATCAAATATGTTTCGTGCGATTCAAATTTTATTGTTTTAAATTAAAACGATTTTTTGGCAGCACTTACACAGGTCGGTTATGAATGTGTGATACATGACTTTGAGGTATTTTTTCCTCATCTTTCTGAAAAAAATATGGCCGATCCTCTAAAAGAAAAATTTTTCCTAATAACTTTAATAAAATTGAAAATAAGGCATATTTTTAAGTATTTATTCTTTAGGGATTAACTAAGCTAAATCTGATCATTCATGTTATCTATCTAATCCTTTGGATCCGATATTCCTTACTGGATTATGGTTCATTATATTTTTTTTTTTTGTTCATTATTAGTGTAATATTCCCTTTCAACCATGAAATTCACAAGTTGTGAGATTTTGGATATGATTATTTTTTCGGGGAGTATAGATCTAAAGCTCAGATGGCTGCTGGACTTAACGCGCAGTATTACCAAACCCGAGTTCATCCGTATTACAAAACGATTTTGCGTCTGGTGTCAAACAACCGACAAGGACATTTCTCTTTCACCAGAAGACATCGTTGAAGAGACCAGGACACCATCTTGGACCTTGTTAGGAGAAATCCCCACATCAGTGTTCGGGAGATTGCCAGAGAAACAGGGATTTCAAGAAGAAATGTTCACCGTACACTTTAGCCCAGTAAGTACCACCCCATCCTTGCATCAAGACCTTTCAAGTAGGGATATGGATGTAAGGGAGACAACATGAATGATCAGATTTAGCTTAGTTAATCCCTAAAGAATAAATACTTAAAAAATATGCCTTATTTTCAATTTTATTAAAGTTATTAGGAAAAATTTTTCTTTTAGAGGATGGGCCATATTTTTTTCAGAAAGATGAGGAAAAAATACCTCAAAGTCATGTATCACACATTCATAACCGACCTCTGTAAGTGCTTTTTAATTTAAAACAATGAAATTTGAATCGCACGAAACATATTTGATTTTAAAGATATCGAAGTGCGTTTTGCAGCAAAGAGTTTCTTTTTTAATTCCATTTAAAATGATGTGCATAATAATAGGGCTCATCTGCAAACATCAACATTTCAGCTAGCGCCGAGCGCACATGCGCGGTGAATATGATATATGATTGACATTTTTAGAAAGCTTAGGTCAAGCGCTACAACTTTTGCCTCTGACATTTTTTCCTCAGATTAACCGTTTGGCCGCAAAATTAGTTTGAGCCGTCTTATTTGGGACACCCTGTATATGTACGTCACTTCAGCTCCTGAAGAGGCGTCAAGTGGCGCGAAACATGTAGAGCACATAATAATAAAAAGAAAAAGTCCGACTCGCAGGAACTGCCTCATCTTAGCGCGGTTCCGTTCTTATCCCTAGTCTAATTTCGAAAGATTAAAATAGAAGCAGTTATTATTTTGTTGAGAGGAGATCGTTGACCGTTGATGATGCAAGGTAGGGATTGTCCGGGTTAGGTCACTGCTACTTAATAATACATACCCCATATGTGTGCGTGTATATGTGTATGTGTATATGCATATATATAAATATATATATATTATATATGCATATATATATATATATATATATATATATATATATATATATGTTAGGTATATTTACATAGATATGTGCATATATTAGTGTTAAATATGTCCTACTTGTATTTACAGCCCTGATGAAGGCTTGAAGTTCAAGCCGAAACGTCGGCACAATAAAACCATTTTTACGATAAAATGTAGTTTTATTAAGTAGCAGTGACCGAACCCTGACAGTTATATTTTGGTTCCACCAGTCTTGAAAGGTAGGATTTACAATCTTACCTGGAAGGGTCGGCAACACTAGAAACCGTCCCGCTAGTTACAAGGTCTTGGAATCTTGGAACTCTATATTTCTAACAATAAATTGTTTGTGTTATTTTACTTAACCTGTTTTATTTTCGAATACATTATCCAACTATAAGCAATTAAAAAATAACAAGGAATAAAATACAGACAAAAAGAACACTTCGAATAAGCGAAATCAATTACTTTAAAGCTTTAAGCTCTTATTTCTCCGATTGACATCGCCTAATCAAAACTTTCATTAGAACCTTTTATGTAGAGCATTTAATAAGCTTTCTAATGGTATTCTTCCGTTTACCAAAATTCTCAACAGTTTTCGAGATATTAATGAAAGTTCCCAAAATTTATATTATTTCTAGCAACAGAAAATTGGCCTCATTTTTCATATCCTGTTTTACACACAAAACTTTCGCAACATAAGAAATTAAAAAAATAAAAAGCAATAAAAAACGAAGGGAAAGAGACAAAAATTACAACAAGAACGACAAAAACCCGTTCATAAGAACAAAACAGACGTATTTGAAGTTTTAAGCACTTATTTCTCCGATTGACATAAACTAATCAAAAATAGTTTTAGAATCTTTTTTGTAGAGAATTTAGTAAGCTTTCAAATAGTTTCTATCCACTTACCACGATTTCCCAACCGTGTTCGAGATATTAATGAAAGTATACGAACTTCCCAAAACTTTTCATGTCTGTTCATAAAATATTTTATTCTAACCCTTCCTTAACTCCAAACGTAACAAAACTTTCAACATATTAGTTTTAATGAAAGTAGAACATGCAGATAAAGTTTCAACTGAATCCCGTAATTCTAAGTACCCAAACCAAAAACGGTATTCAAAAACTATTTTTCCAATTTTCTCGAAAACAGTTAAAGAGATCGCCTTCAAAATGGTTTCATTCGTTTTCCTAGCCCAGGAATCATATAAAACGAGTACTTACAAGCTTATGAACTCAAAAACGTAAGCGTTACGATTTTTTTTTGCGCGAATTTCGCCCCAAACGCCATCTTCCAGTAGGCGGATTTTGCTGGTTAACGAACTTGACCTTTCAAATTGGACGAAGGATTTTTGTACCAAATGTCATCAAAATCGGACCATTCGTCTTCTATCTAGAGAGCGAACAGACAAATATATATATATATATAAATAAATATATACATATATATATATATATATATATATATATATATATATATATACAAATTTGAACCACCGTTATTTTCGGTCTCTAGGGGTTCTGAAACGCGAAATTTTCTAGTCGGCACTTCCGGATTGTTTCATTGTATCAACCCTATAAGCGGGGTTCCTCCCTATGGGGGAGGGAGGAACTGCGCTAAAAAATAAGAAATTGAAGTTTTAATAAAATATGACCTTCTGCCAACTTTGAAATATATATATATACATATATATATATATATATATATATATATATATATATATATATAAAACTCCAAACATAAAAAAAAAAAAATTAAATGTCATATTTTAAATCAATGTCAAGCGTTTGAAAAATTTTCTACGTAGTAGTTCCTGAGTAACCAAATCGAAAACTATGTAGGTAGAAAACCTATATTTAATAAATTAATAAATTTGAATCGTCTTTTCTGACATGCGATTCGCCTCTGGATTGTGGACGGATTTGCCTCTGCTATTTGTGAACACAACCAGTGAAAATACGTTAACGAATATTTGTGTTACACTCTCATTGTCAAATACGACATACCGCCCCTACCATGGCAAACTATCGAATATGAAAAATGTCGTTTTTCAGATTCGAGACTTTGCTCTTGGCGATACTCTTGATACGGCTTGTCGCAAATTGTCGGAACTCTAACCCCTTTAGAATAGCCTTTAATGCCTTACATAAAGTATCGAATGAGACCATTTTTCAATATATTACTTCGTCAATATATCGTCGATACAAAAGCAAACTAACGAATATGAAAAAATGCATCTTTCATTGTCCATCTTTAATAATTTCTGCTGGACTTATTTACGGCCAATTCTTCAATCTGACTTCACTCTATGAAAGGGAAAGTATTCCACTATCAAAAGGTCAAATCTGCCGAATATTTGACTGTCCAAAAAAAAGTTATGAATAAATACTTTTCCACTCTGAAAAGTGTTGATTTTCATATTCGTTAGTTTGCTTTTGTATCGACGATATGTTCGTTCGCTAGTTAGCTCCGATTTGCATATTCGATAGTTTGACATGATAGGGACGATATGCCGTGTGGTACATTGTAAACCCTCCTTTACCTTGTCAGCAGAGATTTAACAAAGCTCCCCCCGTAGAATAATTCGGACTAACGGTATACACACCTCAAGATTGAAGTTATCTCTACGAGTAGACAGATCCTATCATCGCGAGTCTATGTACTGCTGTAGATTGCACGGACATTATACCCTTCGCTTATTAACGGCCGACACCTGGCATCTACAGAGATGGCAACGCTCGGCTCGTGTAGTCGGTGCCGATCTAATAGAATCTACCTGTAAATCACCCGGCGACCAGCTTGTATACAATGGAGACGTCGATGCGAACATCACACGCAAATTAATTACCATCTCAATAAAGAATGCATTAACACAACACGCCAACGGATTATCGCAGCCTAGTCCGTAACAGAGATATTGTCTTCATCAGGTATGTACTTGTAATTTTAATAGACTTGTACTTTATTTTTAATTGTTGGTTGGTTTACGTTTTAAAATGATGAACAACATATTTATCATTTCACCATTATTTGTGGTTTATTTACATATTAGTTATGTGGTTATTGGTAAAGTTATGTGACATTTGATGCGTGTGGTTTTCATGTATTTAAGCCGTCACATTTTATTTTTTTCTAATTTATCTAAAGCTTAAAAAATATGGTCAAAATTAAATAATTTCGAAACAAAAAAAAAAAAAATCTACTTACATATTTTATTTAGACATTTTTATGTTTTTGTTTGGGGACGAGGTTAGCTCAGTGGTAGAGCACTGGACTAATAAGGGGGCGAGGTTAGCTCAGTGGTAGAGCAATGGACTAATAAGGGGGCGAGGTTAGCTCAGTGGTAGAGCACTGGACTAATAAGGGGGCGAGGTTAGCTCAGTGGTAGAGCACTGGACTAATAAGGGGGCGAGGTTAGCTCAGTGGTAGAGCACTGGACTAATAAGGGGGCGAGGTTAGCTCAGTGGTAGAGCACTGGAGTAATAAGGGGGCGAGGTTAGCTCAGTGGTAGAGCACTGGACTAATAAAGGGGCGAGGTTAGCTCAGTGGTAGAGCACTGGACTAATAAGGGGGCGAGGTTAGCTCAGTGGTAGAGCACTGGACTAATAAGGGGACGAGGTTAGCTCATTGGTAGAGCACTGGACTAATAAGGGGACGAGGTTAGCTCAGTGGTAGAGCACTGGAATAATAAGGGGGCGAGGTTAGCTCAGTGGTAGAGCACTGGACTAATAAGGGGGCGAGGTTAGCTCAGTGGTAGAGCACTGGACTAATAAGGGGGCGAGGTTAGCTCAGTGGTAGAGCACTGGACTAATAAGGGGGCGAGGTTAGCTCAGTGGTAGAGCACTGGACTAATAAAGGGGCGAGGTTAGCTCAGTGGTAGAGCACTGGACTAATAAGGGGGCGAGGTTAGCTCAGTGGTAGAGCACTGGACTAATAAGGGGACGAGGTTAGCTCATTGGTAGAGCACTGGACTAATAAGGGGACGAGGTTAGCTCAGTGGTAGAGCACTGGAATAATAAGGGGGCGAGGTTAGCTCAGTGGTAGAGCACTGGACTAATAAGGGGGCGAGGTTAGCTCAGTGGTAGAGCACTGGACTAATAAGGGGGCGAGGTTAGCTCAGTGGTAGAGCACTGGACTAATAAGGGGGCGAGGTTAGCTCAGTGGTAGAGCACTGGACTAATAAGCTGGAGGCCTGAGTTCAAATCCCGAGCAAGCACTAAAGATTTTTTCTTCTAGTGTCTACGTTCAAGGGTTGAATTCGGCCTCCCTGACCGTCCCTAGGCCAACCCAGCCTTTAATTAATTTAATAGTGGGTACCTTGGTTGGTGCTAATGACTCTAGCAGTCGAAGCAGCCAAGGGGAAAATCAGGCGGCCGGAGCATAGTTCTGACCACACTATCTCCCTAGTGTGCCGTATGGTCATGAATCAGAAACCTCTATAGTATCTGCCCCTCAGGGCCTTCATGGCCTGTGATGGGACTGATTTTTTTTTTTTCATGTTTTTGTTTATATATTTATTTTGCTTTTACTAAATTTCATTTTTAATTTTTTTTATTTATTGTAGTAATGAGTAATTATTTTATTATTTGTTACTGGATTAGTACTTGTTAGTATTTTATTTATTTATTTTATTAATTATTTACAATGTACCTTATTTATATTTACATTTAAATAATAATTATTCTTACAGTGTAATATGAAACATAGTTAATTAACAGAATTATTTCAAGAGATGGGATAGCCTTTCTTGAAGACTGAAAACCATACCTATTTTTTTGTACAGTAAGAAACTTTGAACTTATTAAACAGTTAAAGCCCACAGTCCCGTCATCCAATTTTTACAAACAATATTAAATACATTTTATCGAAAAACGAACACTGCCACCAAATGTACACATAATATGAATTGAAATGTACACATAATATGCATGTACAGCTAATACGCAAATGTACAAATAATATGCATAGAAATCAGAAAATTGTATAGGAGGTGCAGTAGTATATAAAAAATATACCTCTATGTTGGCTGGCAGGATATGAAAATCACAAATTGAGCGAGACAACTCACTTACATGCCAAACTTGCAAAGATCACTCACTCACTCACTGTTGGGCGCTACAGTCCTTGTAGGACCTGGGCCTCTGCCACTATCCTGCTCCACTCCACGCGGTTTGCTGCTAGGTTCCTCCAATTTCGGATCCCTAGCGTCCGCAAGTCCTCCTCCTGGTCATCAAGCCACCTCCGTCTTAGTCGGTCTCTCAGCCGCCTGGTTTGCCCCCAGGTGCACCATTCAGCATCAATTTAGGCAGCCTACAGGGTTCCATCCTTTCCACGTGCCCTAACCACCGTAGCCTACCTTTCTTGATGACAGGCTGAGGATGTCAGGCTCGCCATACATTTCTGTAAGTTCGGCATTGCTTCTGATCCTCCACCTGTGCTGCTCTCTTAGGGCTCCAAAAATCTTCCTCAGGACTCTCCTTTCCCAGACCAAAAGACCTCTCCTCATTTCTTTGGTCAGAGTCAACGTTTCGCTGCCGTACACAATAACTGGTCTAATCACAGTTTTGTATAATAAAATCTTTGCTTTCCTGGAGAGACTTTTGTATCGGAGAGCTTTTTGCAAGACTTGCAAAGATGCTTACAACTAATTATACATTGGAAGCATAAAAGACATACTCGCATTTATCATACATATTAATTTTTATTTTATTTTATTTTTCCCCAATTTAGTGATCAAACGTTTTCTTTATAATTAGTTATTCATTTGTAAATAAAATAAACATTAAGCCTTTTAATGGTTTCATTGATATGTTTGTCTTGAAATCTATTCTGTATGTATTCTTTTATTTGTCAGTTCAATGAACGTTAAATCAAAAACACTTAATGGCTCTAATTGTCTTTTATTTTTTTAATATTCTTGTATTACACATTATTATTATTATTCCTTATCATTGTGTAATACAAGTATATATATAATAATAAGGAATAATGTAATAATAATAATGTGTAATATAAGTATATATATATATATATATATATAATAATAAGGAATAATGTAATAATAAGAATATTAATGAATCAAATAATTATATAGATATATTAATGTACACTATAAGTCTATAGATAATAATAATGTATAATGTAAATATAAACAATTAATATAGATATAGTGCAATAATATAAGCATATGTATATATATGTGTGTATGTGTATGAATTCTGTAATCATGTAATCATCATTTATTGTGTAACTAATTTTGTAATCATGTAATCATCATTTATTGTCATAGAGTATATCGCTAAAAACTGCGAAACGTTTAATAAATAAATTACAAAAAAAAAATTAATATTCTTGTATGAATCTGTGTCCATTTTATCTATATATATAAAAATCACGTGTCCGTCTGTTTTTCTGTTTGTTTGTTCCTTATACAAATCTACACCGTTTGACCGATTTTGACCAAACTTGGCACACAGGTAGGTCTTGATACGAGAAATCGCCTAGGCTAGGTCAAAACAGTCAAATTTCAAAATTTGGTTAAAAGGTCAAAAGTTCTGTTCAAGAAAAATTGGCTACACTGAACCATTCAGATTGTGACGGCCATTTTGAATCGACAGCCATTTTGAATAATGTCTCAAATTTATTTATTGATGTTCCTGATAATTAGAATGATGACTTTACATCATTATATAATCATGTAATGCAGTTTATTTCAATTTTATTTCAACAGTCACTGTCTAACTAAGGAGCGCTGGCTATTCTTTGAAAAGAGCTATCTACTCGCAGGCTCTGCTACTGGCCTCTGTCGACTGTTAGATGAAGTGCTGTTGTGCTGGCCTCTGCCGGTATTATTATGAACTAAAACAAATTCACATAGTTTGACCGATTTTCTTAACTGGGTATAGACAACTAGGTATCAAGTAGATCTTGATACGGGGAGAGTCATAGACAGAAAGTAGGTGTAGCATGGCACACTGGGTAACAGCTAGTATTTAATAAAATCATAAATGTTCATAAAATGGCTGCCATCGAAAAGTAATTCTGTCAGATTGTACGATAATTTAAGATTTGTTCTGAGTGTACAGTCTCCTAACAATGTTTTATTGGTAATTCTCTGCGGTACGTCTATCTTGTTTTGACAAAATTTAGGAGACAACCGAAAGCGTCCAATCCTTTTATCATACAAACAAATTGCTATAAAAACTAAGACAAATCTAATACAATTACTGACTAGTCTTCCGGTTGCAGAATTTTCTGCAGAGAAGAAATCCTAACTGCGAGGCTGCGAATAGGCCACTCACGGATTACGCATGAATATAAATGAAGATACGATATAAGAATGTTCTTCCTTGAATTCCTAATAATTTAACTAACAAAGAAATATTTAAGTAAAGATGGAATGGTTGGGATTCGGCTAAAGAAACCTCAATATGATTTTTGTTAAAAAAAATCTATATTTAGGACGTTTCGGCTACTCATTGGTAGCCTTCGTCAGCTAAAATGACAAGAAAAACAGAAATTAATACAGAAAAAAGTTTATAATTGAGATAAGTAACAGAACTATAAATACACCTAACTTATTATAAAAGAACAATTTGGTCTCAAATTCTTAGAATGAGTAGAATGAAAATCAAAAGAAACATAACAAAAAAAGAAGAAAAAAGGCTATTATATTGAAGTTTATATAAGTAAATAGGTGCTAATAGTAACATTAATTAATTATAACAAAGAAATAAGATACTACATACCTATGGAAATGCCTGGAGGCAGAGGAAGACCAATGTTGACAGTTAAGTAACCATTGTGGAAGTGTCCTCCAGGCATTTCCATAGGTATGTAGTATCTTATTTCTTTGTTATAATTAATTAATGTTACTATTAGCACCTATTTACTTATATAAACTTCAATATAATAGCCTTTTTTCATATTTTTTTAGTTATGTTTCTTTTGATTTTCATTCTACTCATTCTAAGAATTTGAGACCAAATTGTTCTTTTATAATATGTTAAGTGTATTTATAGTTCTGTTACTTATCTCAATTATAAACTTTTTTCTTTATTAATTTCTGTTTTTCTTGTCATTTTAGCTGACGAAGGCTACCAATGAGTAGCCGAAACGTCCAAAATATAAATTTTTTTAAACAAAAATCATATTGAGGTTTCTTTAGCCGAATCCCAACCATTCCATCTTTACTTATCACCTCGACGGCTAACTATCTAATCATCATGAAAGAAGTATTTGGTCTGAAATAAACTGCCTTGCGAATGGCGCCAAAATCTCCGCTTGTCACAGGGGTTATGTAAACAAATCATAAGATCACTACAAAATATTCTGACTAAAAATATCGATTGTAGAAGATTCAATCGATTCTAGTAGTTTGAATGTCCAAAGAGATATGAAGCTTGATATATATTATTGTAGCTGCCTGATCCTTACAAGTACATTACTATTCATTGATTCAGTTCACGGTTTGATTCGAATTTCCACGCCTGCTCGTAGTTGAACGAAGCACCATACAACACCGTGGGGTACGGACCAGTCCCACGCACTGCTTCACTATTTCAAATAACTTATCTCACTAAAGTAATATGTACATGGATTCTGATCAATAAAAAGCCGAATTTGTATGGAAGAAAGGCCGACTCCTAAATCCTGGACCATCTTGGAGTATTTACATGTAAATATTTTCCATATTTGGAAAGTATAGAATAAGAGTTCCTATTAGCTATCATAGTCCAAGGAGCATATGCTTTAAGTTGGATGTTGAGATGAGGCATGGAAATGTTTGCGGGAATATCTTCAAAACAAATCAAGTAACTATAATTATTATTGTTACTTGACTTATATTTGAAAAAAAAAAACTGTTTCAGAAATTTTTTTAAATATAAAAAGTCCGTCACGCAGGAGCTGCATAACTAAGCAATTTCTTCAGAATTTGGTAGTGTCGAGTGCATTCCTGAATAATTTACTTAAAATAACCTATATAGATAAAAACATAAATTGTTCTACTTTTTTGCATTTTTTATGAGCAGCCGTTTCAATTATTAATGTAATTAATTTCCTTCCAGAGTTTTGTGTATGCGGGGTACTACACTACGTAATAAATACACAAAGCTTCACATTTTGATCTATTGATCTTGATGAGTTTCAAGAACCTCATTCGGCGGAAGAATTCAATTCAAACATAGTACAAAGTAACACCCCCCCCCCCTTCCACTAGACCGATTTAGTTCATTTTCATAATACTTCTTTCTTATTAGATAGCCATGACATATAAAGAATTTCGTAACAATACAACAGAAATTACGACCGGTGTAAGGAAATTAGTAACTTCTGTCCGGAGTAAACCCCCCCCCTTCTAGTCAACCAATTTAGTTTATTTTTACAACACATTTTTCTCTTCTGTGGACCACAATGAATACCGAGTTTCGTTGAAACATAATAAAAATGACGACTGTTATTGGCAAATACTTACTTTGGCTCCGGAGTTTACCCCCTCTTCTAATAAACCAATTTAGTTTATTTTTACAACACATGTTTCTCTTCAGCTTACCACAACGAATACCGAGTTTCGTTGAAATATAACAAAAATTACGACTGGTATTGGCAATTACGACTACTTTGGCTCCGGAGTAAACCCCCCTTCCCGATGGGCCGATTTTGTTGGTTAACGAACTCGATCAATCGTTTGATGGGGGAATACTACATACCAAGTTTCGTGGCGAAAAAACAAAAACTCTGGCCTGTATCGTGTTAACGGACACATATATAACTATAACTATATATATATATATATATATATATATATATATATATATATATATATATATATATATATATATATCAATTTTAACTGGGGTCATTTTCGGTGTATACTAAGTAGGATCGATAAAGATTCGAAGAAATTTTTCAAAAATCCTTCGGAGGAAAGTGCTCGAGCAAAAATCCTTCGAAAAAATCGAGAAAATTAAGTTTTTGTTTTTTAATACTTTATATAATAAAATTAACCAGATGTTGAGCCTTCGTATCCGAAACGCCTCATATAGACTCATATTTACCTAAACCCAGACTATGTTAATGACATTTCAGACTCCCAGAGAGTAAAGTGACTAGAATTTCAAAATACACATACACAGATATATAGTCCTATGTATCATTGTGTAGTTTAACACGGGCGTATATAGAAAATAATTTCGAAGGGGAGGAGCTGCGAGCATTTCGGAGGGGAGAGGGGGGGGGTATGAACTACTAACAATCTAGAACTTGGAATGGTTAGCCAACTAAAACGCTATCACATCCAAAAAAAAAAAGTTATTTTTTTTTAACTAAGTGATCATATTTAATTTATTTTTAAGGTTTTTATGAATCTCTTTAAGCACTTTCCTCCGAAGGAAAGTAGCTATTGAGGTTGCACTCATGACTGAATTTTTGAAAAATTTCATCAAATCTTTATCATTAAATCATTATACAATCCTTAATACAATATTTCCTTAATGGAATATTTGTATTTTCCTGGAAACAAGGATATTTATATTTTCCTTTCAAAATTCATTTTTATTCTAATATGTTAATTCTTACCTCTGTTAAAGGGGCATAAGGTCCTGAGGGACGAATAATATAGAGGTATCTGATTCATAACCATTCGGCACACTAGGGAGAGAGTGTGGTCAGTACTATGCTCCGGTCGCCTGATTTTCTCCTCTGCTGCTCCGACTGCTAGGGTCATTAGCACCAAGGTACCCATTAATAAATTAATTAAAGGCTGGGCTGGCCTAGGGACGGTCAGGGAGGCCAAATCCAACCCATGAACGAAGACACTAGAAGATAAAAATCTTTAGTGCTTGCTCGGGATGTGAACTCAGGTCCTCCAACATATGAGTCCAGTGCTCTCTCTAAGACTGAGCTAAGCTTGCCCCGATATATATATATATATATATATATATATATATATATATATATATATATATATATGTGTGTGTGTGTGTGTGTGTGTGTGTGTGTGTGTGTGTGTGCGTTAACATGATAGCGGCCAGAGTTTTTGTTTTTCTTCACGAAACGTGGTATATAGCGTTCAATTAGCAAACGATTGAACGAGTTCGTTAACCACCAAAATCTGTCCACCGGGAGGGGGTGGGGGGGTTTACCCCGGACCCAAAACACTAATTTGACCATGCCAGCCGTAGTTTTTGTTGTATTTCAACGAAACTCGGTATTCGTTATTTTGATCTAAAGAGAGAAATACTTTGTAAAAATAAACTAAATCGGTTCATTAGGAGGGGGGGGGTTTATTCCGGACCCACATTACCAATTTACCACTACCAGCCGTAATTTTTGTTACATTTCAACGAAATTCGGTATTCGTGGTGGTAATAAACAGAGAAAAATGGGTTGTACAAATAAAATAAATCGGGTTATTTGGAGGGGGGGTGGTTTACTCCGGTCCTAAAGTGCTAATATACTCATACCGGTCGTAATTTCTGCTGTATCGTAACGAAACGCGGTATACGTCGTGGGTATCTCATGAGAAAGATGTGTTGTAAAAATGAAGTAAATCGGTCCATTGGAAAGGAGGGTTTACTTCAAACTCTGTTTCAATTAGCCAGCCAGACGTAGGTTCCCAAAGCCGCCGCGAGGAGCGCTATCTCCCACTAGGGGGACTGTATTCTGTTCCTGCGTCAGATCAAAAGACGGAAAATTAAGTATTTGTGTATTCATTAAGTAGTACAGTATCATGTATTAACATAACTCTGGAAGCAAATTATTTACAAAATTAATAATTGAACAGTCCTCATAAGAAATTTAAATGAGCAGAACTATTCACGTTTTTATTTTATTTATATAGGTTATTTACAGCAAATTATTCAGTAATGTAGTCTACACCACAAAAATTCTGAGGAAAGTGCTTAGTTATGAAGCTCCTGCGTGACGGACTTTTTTTAATTTTTAAATGACAACATTTCTGGGCTGCAGCCCCCTCAGCCCCACCCTTACATACGCACATGTAGTGTAATAAACTCTGATTCACAACATTCGTTTAAGCACTAAATGTTGCAGCCCTAGAACAAAATAAAATAACTAATTACACAGTATAAATAACGTTGTATGCAACACATTCGAAGTGAAAACTACACAGAGAAGTTACACTCTCGCAAGATAAATGCAAGAGATTTTAACGCAAGGAAGGAAATAAATCCTGCAGCCTTTGGTGAGAGAGTCTTGAACCAGTCTCCAATGATTGGACATAACTTTACCAAAACAGGAAAGATGCCCTCAGAAATGTAAATGGAACTGTAAATAAGCACATAGTTGCTCATAGATCTACGTTCTATAATAATTTATAATTATTCATTAAATGACCCTTAGCTCAAATATATATAACTGGCGAATAAGGCGGAAGGTCAATAAAATATCGTCACACACTTTTACACTATTATTTATCTTCCCTACATGTTTCGCACCCTTTTTGGTGCATCTTCAGGGGAACACACTTAAACATTAAATTCAGCCTCAAACGGAGGAATGGAACCTTCCACTAGCAGGGCCTCGTCTAGACTGAGTCTACATTTTTTATTGACCTTCCGCCTTATTCGCCAGTTATATATAATAATTCATTTACTTAGAGTATGTATTGTAATTTATTTTGACACATTCTCGAGTTTTAGATAATATTACAAAACTTCGAAAAGATCATTCTAATAAATAGTCCAGGAAATGATTTTAACTAGATAAAATTACTTGAATATTTGAATCAATAATGGCTTGAGGAGTCTCAACATTTTGTGCAATTGAAAAAAGGTCAAAAACCTCAGCAGGTTTTTTATGCTTCCTCCCTCACTCCACAGGGAGGAAACCCGCTTTTGATGCCGATCCTATGATGCAATCCGGAAGTGTATATATATATATATATATATTGTCCTTTTTTAAAAATATGATAGAAAGTGATAGAGAAATAAAAAATAATAATATAACTCTAAAAAGTCCGTCACGCAGGAGCATAACTAAGCACTTTCCTCAGAATTTGGGTAGTGTAGACTGCTTTCCAGAATAATTTGCTTAAAATATCCTATAAAAATAAAATAAAAACATGAATAGTTCTCTTTTAATTTTGTAATGAGTAAGTGTTCAATTATTAATTTTGTAATTAATTTGCTTCCTGCGTTATGTTTACACATGGCACCTACTACACTACTTCATTAATACAAGAAACTTCATATTTTCGCATTTTGATCTGACGCAGGAACAGGATACAGTCCCTCTAGTAGTAGAAAGCGCTCCTTGCGGGGCCTTGCGAACCTGCGCCTGGCGGGTTATTCTATTGATATATATTACAAAGTAAACCCCCCTTTCCGATAGACCGATTTAGATCATTTTTACAAAATGTCTTTCTCAAGAGTACCCACGACGTATACCGCGTTTCGTTACAATACAGCAGAAATTACGACCGGTATGAGTATATTTGTAATTTGGGTCCGGAGTAAACCCCCCCTCCTAATAAACCGATTTTGTTTATTTTTACAACACATATTTACCTGTAGATTACCACTACGAATACCGAGTTTCGTCGAAATATAACAAAAATCATGGCTGGTAGTGGCGAATTGGTATTGTGGATCCGAAGTAAACCCCCCCCCCCCTCCTAATGAACCGATTTTGTTTATTTTTACAACACATATTTACCTGTAGATTACCACTACGAATACCGAGTTTCGTCGAAATATAACAAAAATCATGGCTGGTAGTGGCGAATTGGTATTGTGGGTCCGGAGTAAACCCCCCCTCCTAATGAACCGATTTAGTTTATTTTTACATCTCACTTTTCTCTCTAGATTACCACTACGAATGCCACGTTGCGTTGAAATATAACAAATATTACGTCTGGCATGGTCAAACTAGAGTTTTGGGTTTGGGGTAACCCACACCCCTTCCGGTGGACCGATTTTGGTGGTTAACGAACTCGTTCAATCGTTTGCTAATTGAATGCTATATACCAACTTTCGTGAAGAAAAACAAAAACTCTGGCCGCTATCGTGTTAACAGACACATATATATATGCATACATATATATGTGTATATATAAATATATATATATATATATATATATATATATATATATATATATATAAATTTTAACGGGGGTTATTTTCGGTGTCTACTAGGTAGGATCGATAAAGATTTGAAGAAATGTTTCAAAAATTCCGTCATGAGTGCAACCTCAATAGCTATTTTCCTTCGGAGGAAAGTCCTAAAAAGGAAGAAGCACATAAAATGTACTTACATTAAAGGTTTAAGTGAGCAAATAGGGAGAACGTTAAAAGAATTTGAAGTAGAGGAAGTGGAAATTGCTCATAAACCTGTTAGCAAAGTCAAAAATATATTTAATGACCTTAAGGACAAAATTAATTTGCAAAAAAGAAAGGATTTGGTATATCAAGTGGGTTGCTTAAAATGTCCTGCAGTTTATATTGGCGAAACCGGCCAATACATAGAAGATAGGTTCAAACAACATGAATATGACGTAAGAAACAAAACAAAAAACCCAAACAAAACTGCATTAGTAGAGCATACAATGGGTGATGGTCACATTTATGATATGGAGCAGCCAAGAATTCTGTACAATGAAAGTAAGAGGAGGAGAAGAAGGATTTTGGAAGCTTTATATTTATATAACAAGTTGTGAGTATGCAATAAACTTTAAAGCAGACACCCAAAAAATTAACAAACATTATTCGCAAATGTTAAATAGGGTTAAGAAATAAATTGTGATAATATTTTGTGATAAAGGGGAAAAAAATGTATAAATGATTTTATAATTTTTGTTAATTTTAAAAAATAATGTAATAGTTATAAGACAAAAAACATTAGAAAATTGTAAGGTGTTTTTATAGGTTAATTTTACTATTTTAATTTAAAATTTAAAAAAATATATTGATTGTTATAAAAATGAGGATAGGCATAGATAATTCTTATTAGATCATGAAAGAGTCTTGACAATGGGGGGGGGATAAAAAAATAAAATGGTGGTCTTTGGGATTTGGAAGATACCTTGAAAATTTGAAGAATGGTTTTAATAATTGTAATTGCCAGGATGAAAACGCCGGTACTGAAAAAGTTTTTTAAAAAAAGAGGCTGCTGGAAATTAGGTAAACAATAGAATAAAATTGGACATAGGGTTAAATTATTATAAATTATTTAATAAGAGGGTTAAATTAAGTTTTTTGTAACACTTACTTTCTTTTATTTCTAGAAATTGAAAATGGCCTGAAGGCCGAAACGTTAAATGTACTAATAAATAAAGGTCTTAAGGTCTGAGGAATAGATAACACCAAGTGATTTTTCGCTCGGTGCGTTGCTAATTATGATAATTGGCTTCAAATCGCAGCTCGTTAAATCATCCAATTGCTTATATATATGTATATATATATATATGTGTGTGTGTGTGTGTGTGTATATATAAACATATATATATATATATATATATATATATATATATATATATATATATATGTGTGTGTGTGTATATATATAAACATATATATAAACGGGGTGATTTAACGAGCTGTGATTTGAAGCCCGTTATCATGATTAGCAACGCACCGAGCGAAAAATCACTCAAGATGGTTTCTGGGGTTAAAGCTTGGCTTTAAATATTTTTTTTATCTTAATTACGAGTAAGGGCGTTGTTAAATGTTTTTTAACTATTCGCGGGCAATAACACTTGATGAGCACCGTAGAGTAGTTTTTACAAGAGGTAAATAGTTATTAGGATAATCCTAGTTTTTAAAATAAGCTCATTGCCCCAGATAAATACAGCTGTTACCTTTATGATCCTCTCTTATTATTTTTCTTCGCTTCGTTTCGTTTTTTTATTTATTTTTTTTTGTTTTATTTATTTTTTTTTGTTTTATTTATTTTTTTTATTAATTTATTTTATTGTTATTTCATAGTTTTTTTGTTTTTTTTTTCTATAACGTCCTTATTCCATTTATACGAACAAATAAATTTATCCAACAAGCCCATCTACCAAATAACAACTCACTCTGGTTTCAAATGGATGGTTACCCAGCTCATAATGGACGGGTGGTGACGGAATGGCTGAACACTCAATTCCCTAATCGTTTTATCGGCCACTATGGACCAGTTCGTTTGCCTCCTGATCTGAATCCTCTAGATTTCCATGTATTGGGAACATTGAAGAGCAGAGTGTACTCAGAGCCCGTGACGACGAAGAAGGACCTCATCAAAAGGATCCAGGAGCAGTGCCACTCGTCCATTATCAGCTGGGCAACCATCCTTTTGAAACCAGAGTGAGTTTTTATTTGGTAGATGGACTTTTGTAATAAACCTCATGTAGTTTGGGAAGGATAGGACATCACCATCATCGTGTGAAATAAAGAATTTGTTAAGAATGGCTCGTTCATGCTGAAGCACATTAATTGGTTTTGACTTAGAAATCAGGAAAACATAGATTGAAATAGATTTGTTTCTAAGACTGCGAGATACCATTTTGAAGCTTATTAAATAATGCAACTTTTGAGGTGGAGGCAATCTTCTAAGTCTAAAAATAGCTGATTCAGAAAATATTGAATAATTTAATAAAAAACTAATATTTAACGTTCTCATCTATATGGCTTTTAATATAGTTCTTAATTTACATGGTAATATTTCAATAATGGGTGTTTCGTATTGGAAATTTAATGTAGATTCTAAAAATGTGGTCTTTATTTACGATGCATTGATCAGAAATTCCGAAAACTCTGTTTTTCTTTAGAAAAGCCAGTAGTTTTTAAAAAAAAACAAAAGTTTGAGTAACTCCTCTGCATGTTCAGATAGAACGCTCATTTCTGCGTCCCTGAACTACAAATGAGGCGTAGAATAAACCCCTAAAGTTATGACATCTCAATGCGAGATACCCTGTATACACACACACATATATATATATATATATATATATATATATATATATATATATATATATACACACAAATATGTATATAATGACAAATGTGTCTCATCTCATAATTCATCAATATTGTGCCAATAATTTTAATAGCTTTTTTTACAATATATATGTATATATATATATGTATATATATATATATATATATATATATATATATATATATATTTAAGGGTCAGTATTAAGACACCTAGTAGTTTCGAAACGACCAAATTTCCTGGCATAACTCCGTGTTCCATTTTCCGCCTCATGATGGGTGTTGGACTAGACCAAACTAAAGGCATTTCTCCCTCACGTTAGAAATATGCAAAACGTCTAGTAACATCATGAAATATCCTCCCTCGCCATATAAACGGGAGTAAATCACCACATATTCCGATAAAAGCCTGAAGGCAGCGTGGAAATAACAAGGCAGGCGTAGGTCGTGGGAAAGGCCTCTCGGAGTCACGGAATAAACCTGGATGGGGTGCAGGTGAAACCCAACCAGGAACCTGAAGCTCAAGCAGAAAGTTGAGTCTAGCAACTGAGGTCAGATAGTGTAGAGGTATCTGTTTCTTGGCTTTAAGTAACTAGGGAAATAGTGTACAGATCGGAATATTCCGATGACAGTTATCAGGCCGAAAGTAACAGTCATCAGAGCGACCTTGACATATGCGAAAGACAAGTACTTTGACGGATTTTCGGCCAATTTAAGGTTAAGGAAGTGTGTAAAATACTGGAAGAACCAGGAGCAGAAAGGCCTCAATAACGAAGTAGAGTTTATAAAATATGGCCGATTAAGATGGTTAGGGCACGTCGAAAGGATTAGCCCAGAGCGAATTCCCAAAAATCGTCTTTATGTAAAATCAGGTGGCATTAGGAAAAGAGGGAGACCCTGACTCCGATGGGAAGATGACATTGAGAGAGACTTGAATAGAACGGGTATCCACCCTTGGAGACAATTCTTAGGCGAATTAAGAGATGAACCAACAGATTATCGCAATTATCTGCGCATGAACGAATCAGTTTACATAGAGTTATTGTCACTTGTATCTCCTTTCATTAAGAAGAAATATACACAAATGAGGGCCGCTATATCTCCACACGAAAAACTAACAGCTACTTTGAGAATCTTGAGGAGTTAATTTTCCTCAACTCCTTTCGAATATTAGATCGAAAACTATTAATTTTACTTTTAGCCATACTTTCGTTTGCATTTGGATATATTTTCTGCAGTTTGTATACTAATTTGCGATATGCAGCATCCCTTTTATTTCTATTGTGAAAATCATCGTCTTTTATTTTCCATAAACATGGTTCATTTTTATAAATTTCGATGAAATCACTAAGAACTTCGTTAATTTTACGAGACATTTTACACTTTAAAATGATCCCATAAATAAATAAAAAGGCCACAACGGTAATAC